>JAHLKG010000027.1:0-415584 GCA_025526995.1 Powellomyces hirtus | reverse complement strand
CTAACCCTAACCCTAACCCTAACCCTAACCCTAACCCGAACCCTAACCCTAACCCTAACCCGAACCCTAACCCTAAATAACAACCCGAACCCTAACCTAACCAAAACCTAACCCTAACCCTAACCCCTAACCCTAACCCTAACCCAACCCTAACCCTAACCCTAACCCTAACCCTAACCCTAACCCTAACCCTAACCCTAACCCTAACCCTAACCCTAACCCTAACCCTAACCTAACCCTAACCCTATCCCTATCCATCCCTATCCCTAACCCTATCCCTATCCCTATCCCTAACCCTAACCCTAACCCTAACCCAAACGAACAACTTTAATTAAGGGCTCAAGTCAATCCGAGCTTTCAAAATTCCGGTTGATCATAACCCATAACCCACGCGGTCCACCTTGTAACCCTAACCCATGCAGTGGAGATGGTTGCATGGAAACATGCGGAGGTCCGCTCCGACATGGTTGCAGCCAGCGAACTGGCACCCGGCGGGGATGGCCGCAAAGAAGAGGACCCGGTCACAGTGGGGGTGCCACACGTCAACTGGCCCTGAGGGCCGTTGTTCTGGAAAGCAAAGGAACAAGGGAACTACACCGTTAGGAAGACATCAGGCCGCTTCTCAGCGAAGGGGGAACATACCGTGTCGTCGGCCGCCGCCACAATGCAGGGCCGGCACACCAGATGGTGGCATTCCGACATAAACATCTTGCTCTTGCGGAAGCGGCGGCACTTCCAGCAGGCGGGCAAGTCGGCCGACCTCTTGGGGGTGGACTTTTCATGGACCGAGGGGTCCTGGAGACGACAAGGGGAGACGGGGAACATGAGACAAGTTGCCACAGCCGAGGATGAGCACCGACCCCTACTTACCCGGGAGGGCTGGGCCCGCTTGGTTGCGCCCTTTGCGAGTTGCTGGGCGGGCCGGCGCTTGCCCGCGGTGGTGGTGTCAGAGGGGAGAGGAGAGTTGTTGGCTACGTCGGCCATGTTGGTTGTGTATGTATGTATGTGCGTGTGTGTGTGTGATGTGTGTGTGTGTCGAGCTACAAAGGAAAGAAGAGCAAGAGGGGGGGAGATTCAACGGGCAGTACCTTTTAAAGGCTCGACCTGCTTGGGAATGCTCGGAAATTCAGGTGTTAGTGTTTCATCCCCTACGGAGCGCAGCAGATGTTACTTATTGAAATCCGGATGGAGGAAGCTATTCGTGATTCATCTAGGGCCCCTACAAAGAGAGAAATAGACTTTCCGACAACTTCGCACACCACGAAGGGCGGAGACTACCCGTCGGAGACTACCGCGACGCGACCCGTGCCAGGGTTGCCTCCCCAGCCTCATCTTCCCACAACTACGTCAGCATCTGTTAACCTGCCGCCGCCCGGCTTAGGCAAGCTTTGCCTCGCTGAAGAGATTCAAGCCTAAGAGATAGTCGCGAATCTAAGGGGGGTGTAATGAGGCGTGGCTCACCAGCCTAAGCCTAGACACGCGTCGGGAAGGGTCCCGTGCGTGATGGATGCTAGCGTCAGCATCCCGAAGGGTACTACACCTCAGGGATGGCCACGGATGGCCATCACGTGACCAGGGCCGCTCCGCGGCCTAGAAGAAAAGTAGGATTGCTCTGACGAAGGCGCATTCAGGACTTAGAGATCTTACGGTAGAATTAGACGTAGGGAATTCCCAAATAGGAGACTAGACTCTGGCAATGGACCTAGTATTATTACAACGTTACTATAGTTGGAAACCCATTTTCCTATATAAAGGGGAAGGGAAAAGATTCCCCTCTCTCCTCTCAATCAGAGGCAATCCACAAATGTGATTGTCTTCCCCCTTTAAAAATCAAAAAGACTTCTACATCTTCTCTTCTCTTCACCCTTCAAAACCGGCACTTCTTATCGTCACTCTCGCTTGAATAGAACTTCTAGTTCACTTCTCCTGCTTAAAAACTCAGGCACATCACAAAGGGGGGTGTGAGATGGCCGGAAATACATATATACATTATCTTCTTTTTGGCTAGTAAAAAGCCATATCCTACATTCAGGCATACGCACCTCATAAGCAATTCATGTAATCGTTCATAAACAAACCACGCAGTTCAGAACTGCCAAAAGATCATGTCCATGTTACTATAGATAGAAACAAATCCCCTATATAAGGGAAAGGAGAAGATCCCCCCCTTTTTGAAATCCAGAGATAATCTATCCGGCGATTGACTTTCCCCCTTAAGAAACCAGAACTTTGACACCGTTTTTCTTGCCTTTTTTCTTCACACTTTTAAATTGGAACTCCTTATTGCCGCTCTTGCTTGAATAGAACTCCTAGTTCAATCCTCCCGCCTAGAAATATAGGCACATTACATTCATTGCACAGACTAATTGCAGAATCTCACAGGCTATTCAGGAACGCTACTGCTATGTAGTCTACCATTATCCGTAATGCAAATACAAATGTAAAAGATGCATCAATTGAGCGAGAGTGAGACCCTCCTATATCTAGGGGTGCATGCATATTTGTGGGTCGGTTGGATCCATTGAGTGCGATGGATTAGGGATGGATCTGGATGGGCATTGGTTGGGTTGGATGCGTTGGTTGGTTGGATTGGACACACGATAGTATTAGTGAGAAAAAGGAGATATGAATGAACGAGTTGTTTAACACCACGAGTGTGGCGGTGATCTTTCATTTGCTAATTGAAAAGAACTACATCCTCTCTTCTCTCCCCCCTTTCTTTCTTTCGTTTTTCTCCTCCCCATCATCCAGTAAGGTTATGCCTTGGCTTACTTCGGGCGGTCATATCATATTCGCAGAAGCGTGAAAGAGGCTCACAACACAACACAACTGCCTATGGACCTCACTAACAACAGAAAGCGTCCACACTCGCCTGCGCCTACTCCCGCTACTTTTGCCGCCGCTGCTGCTGCTCTTGCTGCTGCTTCTGCTGCTTCTGCCTCGGCTGCTTCACCCGACAACAACAACAACAACAGCAACAAAGTCTCACAGGAACACCACCAACCACACCCACAACCAACAATGGACGGGCGCAAGGAACTGGCCATCGTCCTACCACCCACCTCCCACGACCTGTCACCCTCCATCCCCGAACAACACCACCCCGCGTTTGCCGCGTTGCCTCCTGCTCCTTCCAGTGCTGCCGTCGGAATATTGCCGCTCCCGCCTCCGCCGCCATCAACACTCCCAACCAGCCCTTCTCGGACAATCTCTCCTCAGCAACTAGAACTGCAGCACCACCAACAGCAGCAGCAACAGCAGTCAGGTCACCACCCCGCTGCACTCGTGGCTGCCGGTACCTCCCCTGCTCAACCATCCCCTCTCCCTCAACCATCGCAAATGGCTTCGTTCGTGCAATCCTCCCTCCACTGGGTATACAATATCTCAACCCCTGAAACCTTTGACAGCAACGGTCTGCCTCGCAACAGGCGAAAGAGAAGGAGAACCACCGACGAGGAACATGCCGCTCTCGAGGCAGCCTACAGGCTTGATCCTCAAATGCCACCCGCCGAAAGAGAAAAGCTCGCAAGAACCCTCAATATGCCAAGCAAGGTAACGTAAGAACGCAAGACAGCGAGCTAGAGACGTGGCGAAGAATACTGGGAGGAGAACCAGTAGCCACTGGGGAATGGGGCTTGAAACCAGAGCGAGATTCAGAGGCGGATTTTTATCAACCCGGGTGTTTCAGGCTTCGAATACAAAGCGCTGGCAACTTTTGGACAGAGAAAAAGTCTTTTCCCAAATTGGATGGAGCGATAAGGACATTTTTCTGCGCCGGGCATGTCGTCACCGTGGGTCATCGTCGAGCTTGTTCTGAAATTTTCTTCTGGCGACTGATGGGGGAATTTGGCGTCACATCTGATTTCTAATCACCTTTACTTGCCTTTCATCGACTGTAGAGCGTACAGATATGGTTTCAGAATCGACGTCAGACTGCCAAGAAGAATCAGGACGGGACTTGGAATGGCATTGGTAAATGGCAGCGCACGCCATACAAAGTCGTTGGAAATTACAAGGTGGTGGGGCCGGAACACGTTGCCACTCAATCGCCCATGAAAAATGCCGATCCGATCGACCATGCCGGAGTCGTCGATGCTGTGCATGCGCTGATCGGCCTATCGCAGGGAACCCAGGACGAGACCAAACCCTCTCCCTCCCCGGACGAACAGCCTCCGGACGACGAGAAGGACGTGGCTTCAAAGGAGCCGGCATTGCAGGAGGATTCCGCTGCAAAGGCCATCACTACACAAGCAAAAGCCGAAAAGGGAAAAGAGCCTGCCCAGAAGCAATCTCCTCCGCAAAAGAAAGCTACACCAATTACACCAATGTCCGATTCGGATAATCGCCAGCATCAAGCTGCATCGCCGGCTGAAGCAAAGTCACAGCCTGAGACTGCTGCCTCATTGGCCACTGCATCGCCTTCCGTATCTGCCACTGTGAAAAGCACGACCGCAACACCTGATGTTGGTGCTATTCCGTCGCTTGATGCAATCCTTGCCGAGAGCGTGGACGTTGGCGATGAGGATGAGGATGAGGGTGAGGATCATGAGCATCGAGAGAATGCTCTACTCATGGCAACGACTCCACCGCTTGTCCCGATCGCTATCCACCCAATCGAGTCCGATCAGCTTGTTCACCCTCTTCTGGATGGTCACCTCGTGGCCGTTCCGTCCGCTATCTCTCGGAGCGCCGTTGGGAACATGAGCTATACTGCAGTGCCCCCTCGCTTTGCAAATACCACCAGTACCCTTAGCAACATATCCTCGAGTCAAGCCAGTGAGTTCTTCAACTTTTCAGGGTATGCGGCTGACGTAGAGGCCGCCACTGCAGGGCTCTTGGACACTGTCGGCAGCCATCAGCAGGCAATTACCCCGCAGCAGGAGGACACCAAGGGCCCTACCAATATCTGAGTTTCATGGCGAGCGACTACGGTGAGCTCGTTGGCCCGAAGCATCCATCGGCATTCGATAGCCGTCGCGGAGGACCCTCCTGCCCTGGTGGCCAAAGGCCCCCCAAAGTATATGAATACCCTAACGTAGTGAGATCTGCCCTCGTCCTGTTCCTTGTTGTGTTACTAAATCTTAATACAATTCAAAGTCATTCACCTACATCTGGCGCATACATTTGCCATCCGTTCCAGCGACCCCTTGCCACATCAGAGTCCTCCGAACGACTTTCAAATTAATCCACACGGATCAGATGCCTGAAAACTCTGTGGATGCTGCGCAAGTATTATTTTTAAATCTCTTAATCAAAGAGCCCCCTGCTTCACACAGCGGTTTGAAAATTCACTTGGTACACCAAATGTCTAAACTTTCAAAAATTGACTCAAATTCGCATACTTTCCCAAGTTCAGGGTATCATATATGAAAGAAAAGAGGTCACTAAAATTGGTGCCTCCGAAATGTCATTCGATAAGCTTCATTCGAAAGGAAAAGAAAACCCTAGTATATACATCCATATCCCATAGACAGCGGAGCTGGGCCGCAATCTAACGCGGACATCGGCCAGTATAGAACCCCGCAATCCAGAAAGCGCACTGATCCGCGGGTGTGGTTAGAGCATTAAAGACGAGTCCGGCGCCAACCTTGCAGAACGGAACAGAGGGCGGGGTGCTCTCGAATTGACGGACTATGTTTGGATTGCCTGTGAGCATGAAAAATGCGAGGTGCGGTGGCCGAGTTTTTAAGTGTACTATAAAAAAAAAAAGAGTAAAATGAATAAAATTGCAAATGATACTGATGATGGGCAAACAACATACTCAAAGACCTGCGTTGAAATCGGGCCTGGGAAGCATCGAGAAGGTTCATGGGCGGTGCTCCAGGGGCATAGTAAGTGTATGTCCAATCCTGCGTGTGAATGCCCGGCAAGGCCGCAAAGATATAGTTGTAAGTGTTGCACGCCAGGCCGCCCGACAGTGCTCTCACGTTGCAGCTAAAGGTGGATTCCGCGATCAACTGGGCGAGCCGCAGCGTTTGAGTGAGGTATTGGGGAGCGGTCGCCGGTGAAGGTGGCGGGTAAAGCGCAAGCATTTGATTGAGTCGGCGGTGGTTGCGTTGGGGAAGAAGACTTGGAGCGTGGTTGGAACTGGGCATTGGTTTGAACCCGAGGGTTGGCGAAGGCGAGGCCTTCGTTGAGGTTGTGTCCGATCATGAGAGCGGTCCCTTTCCAGAGTTTGCCTTTGGCAATATCGACCTCGGTGAGGTAGGTGCCATCGGTGGCCGGCGCAAAGGCGAAAGGTCCATCCGTGCGGTGTTTTGTACAGTCTACATTCAGGAAGAAAAAAAGAAGCAGACGATGAGTTTCAATTACGTTTCCCATCAGCGTTGCGAAATCCGTTGGTTTCGTAACTGTACCTGGCCAGCCGCCGCAATCTGCGCCGTCTTTGTCCGCAGGCACGCAATGGTCGGTGGGTTCCCCGGACAGCCCGCCTGGTTCCCAAACGAAACATATTGAGTTTGCAGATATCCTGGGTCGCAGGATACCTTGTATCCGGGCGATTGCCGAATCGCGCGGATCCTGGAGGCCACCCTTGGCCGCCAGATGGTGTATGATCGCCCCGCAGCCGGTACTCTCCCCGAATGCGGCCACTCTTGTCTTGTCGCCGTTGACGAGACCGATGTATTTCTGGACCCTGTTTGAGAGATGACGGTGAGTTAACTATTGTTGTGTCATCCTAATGTACGCCGCAGTCGTCACCATTGGAGGGCCGCGCGTTGGTCCAGCAGTCCGACGTTTGTGGCTGCTTGCTGAGCGACGGTGTAACTCTGGCTCTTACCGTAATTGATCTTGACGTAAATCAACGAATTATTCGCAGAGTGTTCAATTTGGGCGGCCGAATAGAAGGCGTCATTCTTGGATCCAAACGCATTCCCGCCGCAATGGATCCAAAATGCCACCGGCAAAGCTTCCCCGAATCGCAGCGCGGGGACCACGACGTCCAAGAACAGGCAGTCCTCCGAGGTCGGGTAAGGGCCGAGTCCCGGTGCCGGGCTGGCGCCAAAGGGCAGCATCTGGATGCGTCCCGCCGTTTGCGTTAAACCGAGATCGATCCCTACTTCAGGGGTCGGGCTTGCAGGTGTCGCGAATCGGCGGGCACCGGTCGGAGGCGCCGGGTAGCGGATATTGTTGGTAAAGGTATGAGCGGATTTTAGGTTGCTGCGTAGGTCGCGTAAGGTAGCATGAGCAACGCGGTGGAGGACAAAACAGTTGCTGTTTGTGAAGAGGGATTGGGAGTTGGGGCGGCGACCGCCGAGGGGAGGAAGCTCGCTACTGCAACGAGGGCAATCTGAACACGAAAGACCATTTTTTGCGCGTGCGATGCGACACTGTCAGCTTAGACTAGAAAGAATGGACAGCCGATCGTCTCTTTCTGTTTATACACATTCGTTGACGGAAGGAAGGTCGGTCGAAGGAAGGTTTCACATAACTTCAGCAGAGTCAGTCAGTCAGTCATGAGGCCGTGTCATTCTGTGAAAGTCAGTTACAGTCAGATTGGCACAAAGCCTCATCAGAAAGCGCGTCTGTCACGTGCCCGCGATTACGTGCGCAAATCCCGCCCGTACAAGAGCTCATCAGTCAAAGGGGGCAAAGGTGAAGCGAGTGAGGCGGAAAAGTGCGATTGTTTTACTCTTCTAACAATCCTACTCCACAATGAGGGGAATCTGTCATTTCTTGTTGCTGTTTCTGTTCGCAATCTCACTATGTTGGATGTCAATCGCAGACGCCGCAGCCACTCGACGGATTGGGCGACAATGGGCCGTCCAACTTCACGATCCAGTCACATCCAAACTTTATACTCCAGAACAGGCCGAAGAATACGCCAAGCAGCGAGGGTTTCTTTCCCTTGGGCAGATTGGGGCGCTACAGGGATATTTTCTATTTGAGGCGGTAGACTGTAGCGCTGAAGAGCTGTCCGATCCGGCGCGAGCTGCGCTGTGTCAACAACAGGCACTAAAACGACGCAGTCCCGAGGAGGTGCATAGCGACCTACTTGAATCAGAACATGTCAGGTGGTTTGAACAGCAAATGCCAAAACAACGCTCCAAGAGGCAGCTGGATTTTAAATTGTTCCCGGACCCATTGTTCCCCCGACAGTGGCATTTGGTAGGAGATGGACTGAACAGAGAGCAGATGTACCCTTGCCAAAGCTCACATGTTTTCATACAGCATAACGATGGTGTGAACGGTAAGTTCCCAAGC
Source organism: Powellomyces hirtus (assembly GCA_025526995.1). Taxonomy (NCBI): domain Eukaryota; kingdom Fungi; phylum Chytridiomycota; class Chytridiomycetes; order Spizellomycetales; family Powellomycetaceae; genus Powellomyces; species Powellomyces hirtus. Next base: position 407,382 of record JAHLKG010000027.1, on the reverse strand, counting down.
CACGATATCAATGTCACGCCGGTACGAAAAAGCAGCCGTATTCCACCTATTGGCAGAATCGAGTTTCTGATACATTTCCACATGTGATCTAGGTGTGGGCCCGGGGGATAAATGGAAGTGGAACAACAGTGTCCGTCATTGATGACGGAGTACTTTTCACCCATCCTGACTTGACGGATAGCTGGGTATGAACAACCACGCAGAAGCTGACGAGATTTTCAAAGAACGTAGACCAAATGACAGTTTCTTCCTTTGATGTAGTACGAAGCAGGGAGCTACGACTTCAACGAACGAACCACATCGCCCTTGCCCCAATCTGAGCTCGACAATCACGGAACTCGGTGCGCGGGCGAGATTGCAGCCGCGGTCAACAACGTCTGTGGTGTCGGCGTGGCATTCGGGGTTCGCTTAGCAGGTACATATGATGATATCCTGTCTACCAAGCTCTCATTGAACCTATCCCTGGTCCACGTTTGTGATGCATCAAATTCTGCAATGAAGGTATCACCATGATCACCAACGTCTTTCTTGTCCTCGTTCTTCAGCGGAGCGGTTGATTGGCGACAAGGTCACAGACGGAACAGAAGCACAGGCTCTCAATTATCGCTTGCATGACATTGACATTTACTCGTCCTCTTGGGGTCCCGATGACGACGGAAAGTCTCTTGATGGGCCAGGGTATCTGGCCACAGCCGCTCTTGAAGCGGGAGTCATGACTGGAAGAAACGGGCATGGCAACATTTTTGTCTTTGCGTCGGGGAACGGTGGGCAAGAAGGTGACAACTGCAACTTTGACAGCTTTGCCAACTCTATACATACTGTATCCATTGGTGCTATTACCAATGCTGGAGATATGCCATCCTACGGAGAACATTGCAGCGCGCATTTGGCAGTCACCTACAGTGGAGGAAACGGCTTGGGCATCGTGAGTACGAGCTTGATTTGCCCGCAGTTTCTTTCATTGAGGCTCACGTTTTTGTCTCTAGGTCACTACAGATATTGGCCAAGATGCACAATGCACTGATACCCATTCAGGGACCTCGGCTGCAGCACCTTTGGCGTCAGGAATCATTGCTCTGATGCTTTCCGCACGGTACGGATGTGAGCAAAAGCTCGGTTCGGCATAAGGATACCACTGACCTGACATGAATTTTTTGGTCCCGATTTCAGGCCTGATTTGGGATGGAGAGACGTTCAACATCTGATTGTGACCACGGCCAAAAAAAACGATGCAAATGATGGTGACTGGAGGACAAACGGGGCCGGACATCATGTTAGCCATAAATACGGATTCGGAGCCATGGACGCAAATTTGTTAGTGGAGGCTTCCGAGAAGCACACTCCCCTGCCGTCGCCACCAATACAAGTGCGCAAGAGCTCAAACGGCGCTTTGAAAATCCATGCCAAACCTCAACCGGCTGAAGGTGCCGTCAGTACGATGCTCATATCAGAAGAAGAGGCAGGTGGCCTATTGTCTGTCGAGCATGTTCAGGTGACGGTTCGCATTCGACACCCCGACCGCAAATATCTCCGTATCAAGCTCATCAGCCCATCCAATACTGAGAGCATCATTGCTGCTCCGCGGGTCAAAGACGATTCTAGAAGTGGTTTCAATCCGTGGACGTTTATGACTGTGCATAGCTGGGGAGAGAAGGCAGTAGGCACTTGGACGCTTATCATTAATGATGTGCGGTCCGGTGAGACGGATCCGTTTACCAACGAGCCATTTTCGAGTGGGGAGCTGTTGAGCTGGTCGCTCGCTATTCATGGGACATGTGGTGAAGAGGACGTTGTAATCGATCCGACTCAGGTCCAAGCTGGAGGACGCACATGCTCTCATACGGTGGCGCATGTACACCAGCAGAGACGACAGGTTGTGGGGATGGTGCTCATCATGGCCGCTCTTGTGCTGTTGATATGTGCCTTCATTTTCTGGAGGAGGACGAGAGGCGTCCGGGCCGGTGGACATGATTGGACCAAATTGCCTGAAAACGCATCTGGAGACAATACGCACGGGGACATTGAAAGCCCATCCAAAGGAACAATCGATTACGACCGTCTGAAATCACCCGTCGACATTGAATCTCCACGGCCAGAGCCGTCATCCACTTTCAGCTATAAATTCCCTACCAGCTCTAGCAGTGGTGTCAAGCGTTCAGCTTCCATCGAGCTTCTTGCCGTCCGTCCAGCGCGGAATGAGTCACCGTTGTCTCCACAGGTTGCCCTTGACATGACAAACGATGACAGCGACAGCGAGACAGAAAACCATAACCGTCCGAGTTCTGCCGACAGTGCAAAGCGAGCTGCGCGGAGGATCGAAGCAGTTCGAAATGATTACCTGCACCGATCAAACTCGCGATCTCCGCTAACCAAGACTGTCACGACGAGTACAATCACTGCACCGACGCTGAGCTCCCCACCAATAGGGAGTCCGGCTTCGCTGCGGAGAGCAATGTCCAAGACGCCGCCGCCGAATCTTACTGGTTCTCCCAAACCACTTAGTCGCAGCCCCAGTACGTCGAGCTTGCTCAAACGCAGCGCTAGCGCTGAGATGTTGAAGAAGTTTACGGATTAAAGATGTAGTTTGTTGTTCAGCTTTTTTGCAAGTGTGGGAGGATGAAGGACGGGGCGATTGCATGGTGTGTTCTGATTCTATCACTTTTTTAATCCACATATTCATTGCATAAGAGCTTAGCGAGGTTCAGTTCTGTAAAGTTGGAGGAGCGGCAAGTCGACTCAACTTCTCATCAAGTTTTTGATAACTTATAAACCAAAGGCAAGCGCGAACAAGACAAAACGATAGAGCAACCACCAGACGATAGAGCAAGCGTAAGTGAGTCAGAGGCGAATGGACCAGAGAAGTATTTTTAAATATGATTTATTAATCAAATATTATTGGGGAGGGTGAGGGGAAGGGGAAGGGAAAGGGAAAGGGGAGGGGAAGGGGAAGGGGAAGGGGAAGGGGAATCTCGCTCGGATTTCAAGAGCCCGCTCGATGTTCTCGTCGTTCAGATCCCGGGCGAAGGATTGAGACGATGGCGGGGGGGCTCGCTCGCTGTGTTTGGGCTGTCGCCGTTCAGATCCCGGGCGGAGGATTGATAAGATGGCGGATTGCGATGCGAGGTCCGAGCAGTTTGGAGATTGTTTGTGCCAGCCGAGTTTGTGACGGTGGTTTTTCTTTGTGGTTGTTTGGACCGGGTCGAGTTTGCGATGCAGATCATGGTTTTTGTTTGTGGTTTTTGTTTGTGGTTTTTGTTTGTGGGTTGTTCTTTGCGCCGGGTTGAGTTTGCGATGCCGGTGGTGATTTTTGTTTGTGGTTTTTGTTTGTGGTTTTTGTTTGTGGGTTGTTTGTGGAGGATGGTTTGGACCGGGGCGACTTTGATGTCGTCTTGAAGAGATGTTTGTTGTTTGTGATGCCGGTCGAGTGTTCGATGTCCCGGTCTTGAAGAGTTGTTTGTTGTTTGTGATGCCGGTCGAGTGTTCGATGTCCCGGTCTTGAACGCCCTGCGTGCTCCTCTGAGCACTGAAGCCCTGGCGGCGCCGGGAACTCCCCCTGGAGTCCCGTCACCGCAGAATCCATATCACAACTGGACTAAGACACATAGATACTGTCGTCATCAGTTCAATCACCTAGCCTTACGACTAGGTGGTTGAACAGACTGGTGTGACAAGCCTGAAAACACCCAAGACCCGAACAAGCCACGTGCCGGTCAGGAATTACATGGGCTTCGTCAGGACTGCCGAAGCAGCTCACTTGCAGCCCCACGTCTTGGTCTTAACGCGCTTTGAACGGCACTCAATCCAGCAAAAGAGAGGTGTTACCCTACCCCTTTGAAGGAGAGCCTGCAGCCTGACTTTCGTCAGACTGGGACGGAGCCGTATCTGAAGCAAGGACATGCCCGGGAACCCACCCACTTCCAACGAGAGCACATGCTCGTTGATTGTGGGCTTCGCCAAGGACTCACAGATCCTGCACTCCGAGACCACACAAAACTCCATCCGCGACATTCACATCATTCTGTAACGCTAAGGACAGGAGAGGCCAGCACGCAAAGCGCCACTAACATCACTGCCACAGAGCCGTCCGTGAATGCTCCGTATCGTGCACGTGGCATCCGGCCTCCTTTGACGATAACCCCATGGTTCACGCCAAAGGTTCGGAGTACCAAAGACCAAGAAAGGAATGACGGAGCAAAGGTCCGCGAAATGTTGACCTCAGGCAACCTGAGCGCCAACAATGCCATGAGGCCCGGTACCTACAAGTCGCAAAATGGTAAAATTGCTCCAACAGCTAACCAGAGTTCGGAAACCCTCGCCCTGGCGCCGCGGGGCAAGCCCCCCAAGAGTTGTCACCACCCACTTTCAAATGCCGAGGTTCAAGAACTTACTCTCACACGCCCGGAGAGAATGACACTCCCCCCAGAGACTGGCCTAGCAAGTCCAAGACGGAAGAACAGACAGTAGTAACATGACACGAAAGGAGATGGCGTCGAAGTCGAAGTCGAGGTCGAAGTCGTGGTCCGAATGCTCGGGGCAAGGATTGGGGTGGCCCCAATCCTAGTCGAGTCCCTAATGTGCGAAGTGGGCGAAGTTAGCATCATTGCAAGAGAAGTAAGGCAAAAAAGGTGAGCTGAATACTTATCTTTGTAATGCCGAATCGTGAAACTCCGAACCATAATCCTGACTATGTGCCTAAAGCGCATGATGATGGTTAGCATGTGTTGGAACGCACAATGGAACGAAATATGCAAGTACTTATCTTTTGGTGACTCAATCGCCAAGTGATTCGCTTCACTCCATGCCATCCTCCGTCCGTGCCGTTTTCATGTTACTACTGCTGAACTCCTCCTTGAACTGCTCGTCCACCAGCCCCTGGGGAAAGCGCCCCCCAGCACGCGCAAAAGCAAGCCCCGTCCCCCCAACACCATCCCGCGAATGTTGAGTCCCCCTAGATGAAACAACCGTTCCAAGCTGCTCTTGTAAGCCCTGGCCGACATGGTCCAGTTCGATTCAACCCCCGCGCAGCCGGCCAACTCGTGACCGTCCCTGCAAACATTTCAAAAAAGAGTGTTAGACATCAGACGCAGGAGAAAAAGTCAAGTGCCAAAGATACATACCGAACACCAAAGTGAACGGGAGCCTTCTTCAGATGCCCGCTGCGCGTCGGGCATCTGGACCTCGCGACCGGGGCTGATGGCCACCGGCTCCTAAAGACGAAAAAAGCAAGAACTTATGTTAGAAACCGAGCCCATGAGTGAATAGAGTGGGTGATTCAAGAATACGTACCGGACTGGATGAGTCCTGGAGGCCCCATCAGCCATCCCCCTCGCGGAAGAGGCGCTGGAACTTGCCCGCCGGGGCCCGCTTGGTCGCCGAGTGAGGACGAGGATGCGTATGGCCGATTGGCGACGACTTACAACCTCGTTGGCGATCATTTGAAGCTCGGAGTCGAGGATGCGTTTGGCCGATTGGGCGACGACTTACAGCCTCGGTGACGATGACGATGAATTGGAGGGAGTGGAGGATGTTGAGCATCGAGCGTGAGTCTTGAGCGGTAGATTTCGGAGTGGGTGGCGGGCCCCGGCGGAAGAGGAGGGAAGCGATTCTTTCGTTTTTCTTTTTTTTCTTTTTGTTTTTTTTTTTACGTTTGTTTCTTTTTTTCTTTTTGTTTGTTTTCTTTTTTTCTTTTTTTTTGGTTTCTTTTCTTTGTTTTCTTTTTTTTTCTTTTCTTTCTGTTCTCTTTGACGACGAAGCCGATGATATATGGCAGATGTGACGGTCATGGAGAGAAAAATTGGATGCACGCCATGATCGAAGTGTTGTCGTCCAAGAGATAGTCGATGGATTGGCCGTAGTTGATGTGGAGTTTGGCCGATGATGAAGCCTGTCGATGAGGCGGGGAGGCTGGAGTGCGTAGTAGTGAAGGTAGGTAGGGGTCGTCGACGACAGAGGGAGTTCTTGACCGCGAATGTGTTGTGAGGTGATCTTGCGGTGAGGTCGTCGACGACCGAGGGAGTTCTTGACCGCGAATGTGTTGTGGGTTTGCGGTGGAGGTCGTCGACGACCGAGGGAGTTCTTGACCGTGAATGTGTTGTGAGGTGATCTCGCGGTGGAGGATGTCGACGACCGAGGGAGTTCTTGATCTTGAATGTGTTGTGAGGCGGTTTTTTCGTTTTTCTTTGTCTTTTTTTTTCTTTTTTTTTCTTTTTTTCTTTTGTTTCTTTCGTTTCTTTTTCTTTCTTTTTCTTTTTTTCTTTTGTTTCGTTTGTTTCGTTTGTTTCGTTTGTTTCTTTCGTTGACCTTGAATGTGTTGTGAGGTGGTCTTGCTGGTGGAGGTCGTCGACGACCGAGGGAGTTTCCGTGGACCGTGGATGTGTTTTAAGGTGGTCTTCCTTGGTCGAGGTCCGCGACGACGGGAGAGTTCTTGACCGTGTAAGTGGTGTGAGGTGGTCTTGCTTGGTCGAGGTCGGCGACGACCGAAAGTTCTTGACCGTAAATTTGTTGTGAGGTGGTCTTGCTTGGTTGAGGTCGGCGACGACGGTGTGCGGGTGGTCTTGGTCGTTCAAGATGTGTTTTTGAAAATGAGGATGTCTTGAGTGTGTTCGGTCGAGTGTAGACGACAGCGACGATCATGGCGAGTCCTTGACCGTGCGAAGACATTGGGGGGTAGGTAGGTAGGTATGCACGTGTGTGTGTCGCGATTGTCCGTGTGTGTAGATGCCAGCGACGATGATGGCGAAGTGCTTGCCGTGCGAAGACATTGGGTGGTAGGTAGGTAGGGTAGGTAGGTTTGTTTGTACGTGTGTGTGTGTGTGTGTGTGTGTGTGTGTGTGTGTGTGTGTGTGTGTGTGCGTGTGCGTGCGTGTGCGTGTGCGTGTGTGTGTGCGTGTGCGTGTGCGTGTGTGTGTGTGTGTGTGTGTGTGTGTGTGTGTGTGTGTGTGTGTAGATTGTGTAAGTGCGGCGACGACTATGGCGATGGCGATGGTAGGGGCGAGGGTGGACTTTGAGTCAAGGTTGGCCTTGTCGCTGTGTAGAGTTGCTTACGAAGCGCGGTGTGAAGTTGCTTACGAAGCGTGTTCTCCGAGGACGAGATCATGCAGATGTCGCAAGATGTCTGGAGTGCCGATGATTCCCGAGTTCCCGAGGTCGGTGTGGTGTGGGTATTCTTGGCCGTGAAGGTGGTTCCGAAGCCAGGCAGGTGTACAGGCAGGTGTGGTGGTGTGGTGGGGAGGGCTGGTATGAGAGGTAGTTGTTTGTGTGATTGGGGAAGATGAGGTGTGGGCGAGTGCCGATGATTGCCGAGTGCCCGAGGTCGGAGTGGTGTGAGTCTTCGCCGTGAAAGTGGTGCCGAAGGCAGGCAGGTGTAGAGGCAGGTGTAGTGGGAAGGGCCGGTATGAAAGGTAGTTGTTTGTGTGATGGGGAAAGATGAGATGGGGGCGCGCGGAAAGGCCTGCTTTTATAATAGGAATGGGTGGCTGTGCGGGGCCCCGAGCCTACGCTGTGGCTTGGAAGGCATCAGTCCTTATCGGGCAAGTGGCCATTGATTGGCTACCAGCTGTTCGTTCGTGCGAGACGGCCCAAGACGGGCCAAGACGCGCCAGCTGCTGACGAAGTGTCTTGAACAGCTTAGGTAACGCGTTTTCCGCTTATGTTATGCGCGTCTATGAGCTAAGCACATAAGACACCCGCCAAGAAAAACATGGGTGGCTGAGCAGCTTCATGGGCTGAGCAGGACTACTATGACAGGACACGTCGAGTAGGCGGAGGCAAATCCCCCCTCCATGTCTGCCTGGAGAAGGCGAAATGGCGAAATGGCGGAATGGCAGTGAGAAAAACATTTTCTGTATGGCATAACGTAGAGCATCATATAAGTTGCGTGAAGGCTGGCCACTCACAATGATTGTGCTGGCGCCGCAAGTCTTGCATGGCTTAGTTAAAATGCGCATTGGGGCCCGCATGTGCATGTGTGCTTCATGTTCCCAGCCAGCAAAAGCTTTTCGCGCGTCGCGGTGCACTACTGTGTCGAAGCCATAGCTTTTAAGAAGCATAACTTAATATACAAGTAGATTGATAGTGAAGCTTTAGTGTACTGAGAATAGCCTTCACGATCCCGTCAAACGGAGGGTGCTCCGGAGCATACACCGTCGTACCACGATGTTTGTAACCATAACCCTAAGTTTACTATGATCCAATTTTGGACATGACTGGTCCCCAGAACTGAGATGTGAGCTAAGACGATAGTGGGTGGGTGAAACCCGGACCAAAGAGGTGACAGTGCGGACACAGCAAACTGCTTTATTGCCGCAGACATATGCCCATGCAAGGCTCATGACATACGGCGGTACAACGTGTGCAGCAGATATCCCACATATGAGGGAGAATGGATTGATCGAACATGCCAAATGCGTTATGAAACTTCTTCGTTCCAGGACAAGTACCCTTGCGCACGGAGTCGCTGCGACTGACTGCCTGACCACCACCAGAAGCCACGGGAGTCGAGCGGGTCTTTTCTGCAGTCAATGGCAAAGAAGCTGCGTGCGCAAAGTTCATTGCAAATCCCAACTGACGTGAGGCCTCCTATGCTGTAACGCTAGGCACGGCACATGGACTTTGTGTCCAAGATACACGATGCCACACCACTGAAAGGTACGCAAACATCTGTACTGCCGAATACTCGTTCCGACTCGACAAACGTGAAACGGACAGATCGCTGACGTGCAAGGGTGAATTAGCTGGTAGCGGATGTGTCGCGAATGAACTACGCTGCAGGTGCACCGCAGGTCAAGATGACGAGTTCAAGCCAGAAACGATGACAGTTCATGATAATAAGCTGTACGTGGACTGAACAACACAAGGAGAAGATGTCTTTGGTTAGGACAGGGCGTCATATATGTGCAACATGATGAAATCAACAGTCAAACAGGGCAAGATGGAGGTTCAGAACCGAAAAATCGTCTTGAAAGCCATTAACAAGGGACACAAGTCGGCAACTTCCCACAAGGATGAGCAGAAAACCATTACAGACAACGACACATTAAGGGAACAAGATCGACGATCCAAGCAACACCGACGGACCACAGTCCCCCTTTGCCGCCCTTCACGAGTCACCCATCCCTCTCCGAAACTCGATGTCTCCAACAGCCCCGATCGCCACAAGCAGAGAGCTGTCTCCCCAAATTCCCAAGTCCCGCTGTTTCTCACCCAGCCGATACTTTGCTAGGGAAGAGAAAACCTCCGCCCCAGTGTTTCTTGGCTGGAAGGTCCACGGCAGCGACTCCCGTGTCAGAGAATGGATATAACTGATGCAATCATGACCCATCCGGGCCTCTGTTTGACTGTGACGAAGAAAATGGGCCAGGTAGTTGAAACTTACCATCTATTGACTGTTGGCTGGACGTGCGAGGGTAGACGGAAAATAGGTTGAGATGAGAAGATGGACTGGCCTCCCTCGTTTCTTTTGAAGGAAGAAAACTGAGAAGTCCCGACACGTGACCGACTAAGCAACACCTGGATATGGGTTGGCCTGCTGACACATCCGGTCGGAGTCGCGCCTGTTCTATGTCTTCCGTTAATTCTCCGGCCAATCTTCTTCGATTCTCTTCACCATTTTTTTCTGCCGCCGTGCAACATACGGCGATCTGTCTTGAAACCGACAAATTTACACATAGCAAATATGAGCAGTAAGTCGGTAGAAGCTGCTCTCTATCAATTGCTTTGCGATGTGTTTGACTAAAACAAAACATTGCTTGGCTTTTGCTCTCTTATCTTTGGCACACCTCAGGTACGGGCGAACGGTCCTTAAATTCTCGAGGTCAAGGTATTCAGGACAAGCTGCAGCTTGCGGTGGGCGCCTTGTTCGTTGGCATTATGATCATCTACGCCGGAGTCCGCGGCCACAAAGTCGTCACGCAGGTACCTCAATTGAAGAGAGGTGTCAATATTCTGCCTCTATTCATTTTTGGACCTCTTTTCCCGTTAGCTTCCGGCAACATACCGCACGACGCAAGCACCCCGAACCATCTCCAACGCATATTTGGAGAAGATGTTCCCGAAAACCAGAATACCGTCTCCCACATACGAATTTCCCGCCATGACGTTCTGCCCGCCGCAGCCGGGTTCTCGTATCAGCTTCGTTAGCTGTTATCGCGCCGCGACCGCAACAAAAGACTCCTGCGCGCCAGCTGGAATCTTTTATCGCAATCTTACATTTGAGGGGTCCGACCTGCAGTGTTTGACTGTCAACGACCTCCCCGGCAAAGCGCTGGTCGCGACAAGTCAGGACGATATTTTGGAAGTGCGGGTGAACATTGACGGCGTTACTGAGGGCGATCCAGAAGGAGCTGTCGTGGCCACGCACAGGCAGCTGGGCCCGAACGAGCCAGTGATGTCCGAATGGGGATTTGATAACTTTTTCGGCGCAAGCGCTTACACTTCGACGGAAATTGTCGGAAAGAAGCTGTACACAATTGACAGCAATGGGCGTTGGCAGGAGACATATGAGACGAAAGCCAGCAGCATTCGGTACAAGATGGATCCCGCCAAATACGATGCCAGCAAAGAGTTCAAGCCGTTTGTGACCGTCGAGTTCAGGTATCCAAAGCTGGAAGCCACGTACGAGAAGTCATTCCTAGTTTTGGACATGGTGAGTACCTTTTAGAACGGAAGACAAAAACTGATTGGTCTCTTTGTGTTTGTGCTCATCAAACCCGTTCTCGTCTGGTAGAACAACTGGCTTGGCGAGGTCGGTGGTGTCGCATGCCTTCTGTTCTTCCTGCAGCGGGCTTTCACAGTCGTCGTCGGTTTCCTGCTGAAGCGTTCAGACAGCTTCGCGTACACAAATCTCGGCAAGGAGTACCGGAATGAGGGATTTGCCCATTATTAGGGTTCAATATTTTGTCTTGGGAGATAAAAGAAAGAAACATGTCCAAAAAGTAGAAGGTCAATCTATTCGCGAATGCATGGAGAATGCTTGGAGATTTACAAAATGTCCTCAAGGCTGACAGATGGAGGGAGGAAATGACCTTCTTCCCTCATGTGAGATGCCGTTCTATGTACCAAGGGAACTATGCTATTTGAAGTTCGATGCCGATAGAGCGGCGGGGATTGTGAGTGAAATGCGTCATCAGACCTATACTAATAAGTGCTCGTCTATATTGCCCCTCCAGCTTTAAAGCCAAACCCTAGTAAAAGTGCAGATATGTTTGCTGAGCTCATCAACCTTGAAGTGCTTGACAGATACGATATCATGTCGTCCTGCACTCACCTCCGCCAGACTCAGTCGAGTTTTCACGATCTGCTCTTTTCCTTTCGGCGAGTATTCCAGACCAACGGCGAGGTCCGCTTCATAGCTGTAGACATTGAAGCGATATCGGGTGGACATGTTCAGGTTATTTCGGAGCGTGGTTGTGTAACTGGCGCTGACATGGCCCATCATAGGATTTGCAAGAAAGGAAAGGACGGTTTTGGGGGTACCGGGAACCTCTCCGTCTCTCTTGTATCGTGCGCCGATAGATACTGCAAGGCGTGAATGAGCAATCAGTATCAGGCTGACAACGGTTTTGTCAATATGTATCTACGTACGGCCACCGCTTCGCTCCTTGGCAGTGTAGTATAATTCGGAGCCTGCAGCCCAGTTTGTCCCAGAGAACCTATAGAGACTGCTGAGACCGAAGACCTGGGCTTCAGACGTATAGCTGACTTCTGTGGTACATGAACGGGAAGCATGTAGCAATCGCGTGCTGACCTAAAGGGACAGGTACCGCCAAAGCCAGTAAGAGATGATACAGGCCTGAGAGCAAGCGGGATTGCCAGCCCGATTGAAAGAAGTCAAACGTACCGAGCTGAAAGCGGTGAGGGAGCGGCGCTCCCAAGAGTTGACGCCATATGCCAGAAAATGCATATTTCGCGTGAGGGATTTAATGTACATGGCTTCCAGATGCAAGTCTTCGTAGAGACGGCCATAAAGCAAGTAACCCCGGGGAGTCTGCTTCCGGTCTTTCTCTCCTTGACTCTCAACGTCTCCGTTCGTCTTCAATGTCGATCCAGCGGGGTAGATGTCGACGTTCTTGAGCTGCTCTGCGGCCATTTCATCTTCGGCCTTTATATGGTTCGGTGGCAAGACCAGCGGGACAGAGGTGAAAAGGAAACCAGCAGCGCGAATGTTGGGTATCCCAAGGGTATAGCTGCTTTTGAGTTCAGGGGACACTGACTTGCCCAGGGTGACGCTGAAGCCTGTCGGGACAGAAAAGTCGAGGATACGACGGGAGTCGACCAAAAGCGATGAATACTGCGTATCCTCTCGCCATCGGGTTGCGAGATAGTACCGCCGCAGGCAGTAGTCCATGAAGTCGAGCATCTCCCTGCGAACAGATATATGATATGGGACCGTGCTTCCTTCTCCACTCCTCTCAGTCAACGATTTGGTATTCAACACATCCCCCAGTGCGTCCGGCGTTCCCACATGCACCAGAGCTCATACAAAGTCAGCCGGACAACTATCTGAATCTCCTTCACTGAATAACCCTTCAAGCCCTTCCTGTCTACATAGACTTGCTCTTTTGGACATGGCGATGATGGTATTGAGAGGGATGAGTCACACTTGCTGACCAAGAAAGAGTAACTGGATCCGGCTCCAATGATGTCACGTGCCTACACATCAATCGCTCTGGTCTCACTAATGACTCACTCCACACGAACTCACTGCAGTATTCTCAGGAGAATAGGGCAATCACCCACAAGATCCCCCTCCCCCAAACTCACGATTCCCACCAGAGAGAGCTTGTTGCATACATATACACATACAATACAAATCGTCGGCTGACTTCCTGCGGCGTCTGTCTAGCTCTTGCCGTGTCTCTTCTTCGACTGTTCAGACGAGCGGCCTGACGAAACATATTGTCATAGCTTTCAGCAATACCCTCAGCACACTTACCGCAACGATGGCGAATCCGGCCGGACCGTATGTCATTGCCAGTTTACTGGAGAAGGTGAAGTGGTGCTGCGTCTTGTTTGTTTGTTCCATAGGGTGCCATAGTAATCGAGTCAGTCATCTTGTGTAGATGTCCCATCACGACTCTGACTACAGGTGGATGGCGACAAATGATTTAATGGCTGCCCTTCAGTCAGACGCTTTTCACCTGGAGGATGTAAACGAGAAGAAAGTTGTCACCGCTTTGATCAAGCTTCTCACGGACTCGAATGGTGAAGTGCAAAATGTGGCTGTCAAATGGTACTCCATAAAAGTGTGGTAGCCCTTCTCTGGGTAGAATGCTCGCGCGCGTTACTTACCACCAAATACATCAGCTTCGCTCCACTGGTGAAGAAGATACATGAAAGTCAACTCCAGGAAGTGGTGGATCAGCTTTGCCGCCTTCTCGTAGACAAGCGCGAAGAATTGAGGGATATTGCTGGGATTGGCCTAAAGACGGTGGTTATTGAGATTCCGTCCGGCTCTCCCATTGCGAGCACCGTTGTTGAAGGGCTTGTTCCAAAACTTCTTCAGCAGTTCACCGTGGTACGCTTTGTTTGAGAGACTGATTGATCTCGTTGTCTTCGCTAACGACGCGATGCCTCTCCAACCTGATAGAACGGGAAGGATCCCCAGCTCGATGTGATCGACATCCTTTCTGAAGTTTTGAGTAGGTTTGCCCAGCCTCTCGCGCAGGGCGCGAAGGGACCCAAACTCCAGAAAGCGATCAAAGACACCATGTTCCCATTGTTGAATCACTCGCGAGCGGCGGCACGGAAACGAGCCACTGGAGCGATAGGTCACCTTGTCACGCATTTACCTGATGATCTGTTCAATGATCTTGTGAAAGATCTTCTCGCTGAGCTGAAAAAAAGGAGTGGTTCTACTGATTATGACAAGCTGCGTACCTACATTGGCTGTCTGGCAACTTTGAGGTATGGTACTCTTGCCTCACGCGGGATCCTTGAAAGTTTTATTGATCCATCCGAGTGCTGTAGTCGGTACAGCTCTCACCGATTTGGTCAGTACCTCGACGCAGCGCTTCCACTTGTTTTCGAAAATATAGAAAGCAACGACGATGAACTTCGGGAGAACTGTCTTCACGTACGTTCTTCAACAAGCTACTGAAGTTAAATGTCGCCTTACCTAGATATGTAGGCCCTGGATGCATTCGTGCTGCGATGCCCCACGGAGATGACGCCGTATGTCCCCAAAGTCATCGAGCTCTCCCTGACTTATATTACCCACGATCCTAACTTCCAATACGAGGAGGACGAGGAAGCCATGGACGTCACCGGGGACGAAGGAGCTGACGCAGACGAAGAAGAAGAAGAGGATGACGAGTAAGATCAGCCTGTTGTTTGCGTGTTGCACGTCATGCACGTTCTTACCCAATATTGTTAGGTATGAAGAGGACTACTCTGACGAGGATGATGTATCTTGGAAAGTTCGCAAGGCATCATCCAAGTTACTTGCTTCCATCATTGGCACAAGAACGGATGTTCTTCGAGACCTACTTTTGAATGTCGCGCCAGTCCTCATTTCTCGTTTTAAGGAGCGCGAAGAGAGCGTCAGGGTGGACATTCTGACAACGTTCGCCGTCCTCGTCAAACAAACTGGCGCTGCTGCCGGCCTTCAGAAAGTTGGCGAGCGTACCTCCGATACACCGGAGGCCAAGCGCAGGAAGGGTTCGGTGGGGTTGCCGGACTCGGAAGACGTCGGGTAAGCTTAGGAGTTGGTCGTCCCGTAATAAGTTGCAAAATCTGACCCGTTCTCTTTCAGTCCTCGCGAGCTACTACGCCAATGGGTTCCACAGCTCAGCATCGCGCTTGCCAAGGAGCTGAAGGGCAAGTCAATTCCGAGCCGGCAAGCTGGTTTCAGCTTGCTTCGGGAACTCGTCCGAGTTCTGAATGGAGGTCTTGATGCGCAGATTGGTCTGTTCATTCCTGCCATCGAGGTGTCTCTATCGAACATGAATGCTGGACTTCCAACCAAACCTTCCACCAACTCAAACCTGAAAATTGAGATACTCGAATTCCTCGGCATCCTCTTTAGAACTCACCAACCGGAATGTTTCCACAAGTTCCTTGCCAGACTGGTTCCTCCAATCATGTCTGCTGCCGAGGATAAATTCTACAAGATTACCTCAGAAGCTTTGTCGGTCACTGTCGAATTGGTGAAGGTTATTCGTCCAATTTCCTATGACCGCGAAACCAATCGGCACACCGTCACTCCTCTTGCCTCACCGGAATTCGAAAAGTACCTGCAGGCAATCTACAACACGACTTTTGACCGGTTGAAAGCTGGGGACGTGGATTTGGAAGTCAAGGAACATTCGATTATTGCATTGGGTAGTTTAATCTCGCAGACAGCCGATCTTCTGCCAAGCCACCAAGTTTCGAACACGGTTCTGCCGCTTTTGGTGGAAAGACTAAAGAATGAGCTAACGCGGTTGACCACCGTGCGTGTATTGAAGAGTATTGCCGACAGTCCGTTGTTTGAGAACCCCAGTACGGCAAATGCAATTGACCTGGCACCGATCTTGCCAGAGACGATTGCAGAGCTTATTTCATACCTTCGCAAATCTCACAGGCAGCTGAGAGTTGCCAGCCTCAAGTGCCTCGAAACCCTCATTCGCCGATATGGGAAACAAATTGCCCCGGATACATACCCAGCGATCTTGAGCGAAATGAAGCCTCTACTCTCTGATTCCGACCTGCATATCCTGCCACTTGCCATGGCTGTGATTTGCATCGTAGTTTACAACGGTCCCAACGCTCAAGTCTTGCCCATCATCAAGAGTGAAGTCCAACCTCAGATCGTGCGGATGATACTTGAATCGCCGCATCTCGTTGGCTCCGGGCCAGGATTGGAAGCTTTGCTCCAGGTCTGGCAGTGTGTGGTCCGAACGGGCGACGCCGAGTTGTTCTCGCGAAGCGTGGATATCCTGGTGCAGTCTGTCAAGGCGAGCACCGGTGGAGTTACCGCACAGAAGCAGGTATGACAGAAACTTACAGTCCTTTGGAGCACCAAATATGATGCTGACAGTTTGCAATTCCGTCAGGCGTTTTCGATTGTCGCCCAATCACTGGCGACAATATGCCTTAACGCGCAAGGAGACAATTCAGCAACTGTTGGGAAATTCATCCAGGAGATTGAGAGCGATGGGACATCGGAAAGCATGCGATATGTCAGTCTTTTGACACTGGGAGACATAGGCCGGAATATGTAAGCTTCATGATATTTTCATCCCTCAAGAAAATGCGTTTCTCAACATGCGGTCTTCCAAATCAGGGATTTGTCAGTAGAATACCCATCTGTGGACCAGACCGCATTGAAACTTTTCGAGTCGCCGTCGGAGGAGATCAAGCAGGCGGCGGCGTTTGCGCTAGGAAACATTGCTCTCGGCAACCTCAAGCACTTCATGCCAGTGGTGCTAGCCAACGTCCGAGAGGGTGGCAAGAAGCGGTACCTCGTCCTAGTGTCGCTGAAAGAAATCATCACCCGCTTCTCACACCACGAAGCATCCGCGGAGTCTACGGCAATCCTGGAGTCCTTCGCTCCTGAGTTGTGGCAGCTGTTATTCCAAAATACCGAAGAAACGGCAGAAGAGACCACCAGGAACGCCATCGCGGAGTGCCTCGGAAAACTTTCGCTCTCACAGCCCGACAAGTTCTTGCCCGATTTGCAGTCTCGACTTGCATCGCCGAATGCGCATGCCAGGGCCACTGTTGTGACAGCCATTCGTTACACTTTTACGGAGCACACGCAGCACGAGAGTTTCGATGCCTTGTTGAGGCCTATCATTGTGGACTTCTTGCGATTGGTCAAGGACGGAGACTTGGTGCGTTCTAGATGTAATTTCCTATCTTGTTTGTACTAACGCATCATCGTGGCAGAATGTGCGCCGAGTAGCACTTACGACTTTTAACTCTGCTGCTCACAATAAGCCACATCTTATCCTGGAATCACTGCCTGAACTTCTTCCCCTTCTCTACGATGAGGCTGTGGTGAAGGTAAGAGACTGCACTTGGGAGCACACCGTGATCCGCACCCCCTCAACACGTTTACTGTGGGATTCCAGATGGAACTGATCCACATTGTTGAGATGGGTCCTTTTAAACATCAAGTTGACGACGGGTTGGACGCGAGAAAGGTACCATTGAATGTCTCGGCATCAGAAGACGGTCTTTGGCCCGGCTGACCCAACTTCTGTAACCTCACTCTCCAGGCTGCGTTCGAATGCATGTACACACTTCTGGAGACTTGTTTGTCCCGAATAGATATCTTTGGATTCCTTCAACGGGTGTTGAACGGATTGCGGGACCCATCCAACGACATCAAGATTCTCTCACACTTGATGCTGCAACGGTTGTCCTACCTCTCCCCCACCGCTGTTGCCCAAAAGCTCGATGAAATGGTCGAACCCTTGAAACTCACCTTACTTGCCAAATCAAAGTCGAATGCAGTCAAACAGGAAGTGGAGAAAACGAACGAGCTTGTCCGCAGCACGGCGCGCACCACCATCGTCCTTGCCAACTTGAGCGAAATCAGCGTCAGCCCGCGCTTTGTTGACTTCTTGAAGGAAGTGCACGGGCCACAAAGCTCGGTTGCGGAGATTTTGGCTACTGAGCAGCAAAATGGATTGCTGAATGGAGCGATGCATGGTGGAGGTGTGGCACCCATGGATTTATCGTAGACCCTGTGCCATCCGCTTGCTTGCATTCTCTTTCTGTACGTATGATTATATCCTTTCTGAATCGTGTTGTAATGAAACTGTACGAAAAAATCTCGTATCATCTATGAATGGACCTGGAGCGTTACCTGATCACTTGGAATGGAATGGTGACACAGGATGGAAGGATGGTTGAAATGTGCATGAAGTTCCCAAAACAGCTGCCGAATGTCAATATCGTTCCAACGATGCAAGAACCAGATACACCCTTCCCCTCCGCCTCTCGTTCGTCGACACATCAGGACCCCGTCGTGGCACCTGAACAAGGCTTTAAACCCATCAAAAAAGAAAAACCGAAAAAGCCACCAAAACCAGGAACCAAAGCCGCCATTCTCCTCAAGCAGCAGCAGCAACAACAACAAGAAGAACAGCTAGCAGCACAACTCGAGCCACTGAAGTTCATCCCGCCAACGACAACGTTTGATCCGAAAACAGGCGTGCTAGTACTGGCGTTTCGGAATGTCGCCGCGTTGACCGCTGCGTTAGGACGCCCTCATGTGGCGTACGAGGGAGGACACTTGAAGGGCCCTCTGAAGGGCGTGAATTTCCCTGCTGTGCACTTTACGGAGTGGATTTTTAAGGAAGCGCAGTCTGACAGGGTTACGGATGCGGAACGGAGCATCAATTCCATCATTACCGGCACGTCGACGACAACGCTCAGCGATACCTCTTCACCAATCCCTCCACCAATTTCCACAGTCTACATTTGCGCCTATATCCAAAACGACAAATCTACATTCCTGCATGAATGGGCACACGCAGTCTATCACACGTCAGATACATATAGGGCGCTTTGCAGTAGCCTGTATGCCGAGCTTGACGCTGGAACCGTCAAGGTTGTGGAGAAGGAGCTGCAAATGCGGAATTACCGAGCGGATGTGTACCTGGACGAATGGCAGGCGTATTGCGTGGAAGGCCCGGGAGAGTTTGGGAAGAAATTGGTGAAGGTGTTGATGGAGGCCCATCGAGTGTTGAGGAAGGAAGTGGGATTGCCGCCTGGTTGGTAGAGCTCTGCTTGGATTCGACTGCTCGCTCTTCTCCTTCTGGGCGCACATGAAGCATCAAAGAACGGGCAAATGTAACATCTGCACGACGCTGCGTTGACTACTCGAACGACTGTCCCAAGATCAGAATTTGGAGCTCATGTTGCTCACGCCATGTAAGAATAGCGCCATGCAACTCTCCGTCGGTGAATGAAATGCAAGACTCAGATATCACTGTACGTGGAATGATAGGAGGACGACACGAAACTTGAGAATGAATAGCGTTACGTAGAGGATGGGACTACTACACTACTACGGGTATATGTACAGTAATAGAATACCGATGTCGTACGTCAGGTCCAAATCATGTCACGAGAGATAATTTGAAGGAATCCACCTCCATAGTAATACGCTTCCAACAGTATTTCCCACCGTATTCTTGTCAGCCAAGTCAGCAAGACTTGTAGCAGTGGAGCGTTGACTTTGCCACTCAGGAACAGAGTAGCGGAGAACATCTTCCGGGACATAACTTTGAGCTGTTTCTCTAGGGTCCCATCTGGGCACTCTGACGCAGGCACTACGCGGTCGCCAATGCCCGTTTCAAAGATGCCAGAAGGCCGTTGCGTAGATGACGAGGGCTGGAACATATTGAGAGCAGTGCCAGGAGGCTCCGAGACATCCGCGCGGGAAGGTGCCTTTCAAGGGGCGAGCCAGTATCGACGAATGTTTCTTTTTTGGCGCGGGCGGTTGTGAAATTGCCGGGTTGGGTTTGAGGGGGAACGTGAGGGTGTGAAGGCGCGTCTCTTGTCTGCGTTGATGATGTGTCACCGCAACTCGCCGCTTCAAAGTTCACATTGCCGTTTGGTCATTCGCCCAATTTTTCTAGTGGATTCTTTACAAGCACAGAGACCATTTTCTTCTCCCTATCCCTTGTGCGTTCCACTAAGCTGGCCCACTGCATCGAGCAGAAATGAATGTTCTTGCAAGTTTTTTGCAAAATGAACTCATCAATTTGTCCAGCGAGGCGAAGCGAAAGAACCCAGAAATAAAAGAGGTGGGTGCTTTTCAGGCGTCAGAGATCTGCCTCTTCGTTAAGCGATCTGAAAAACAAATGCGGGGAAGCGCGAGCAACGTTCTGGTCACTCTCGCACGAATGCCAACTTGGAGAACTGGTAGGAAACTTCTTCGAACACTGGCTAACCACTCCCTGCTTTCAGGCCGCGGAAAGACTACTATACATTCTTCGAGCGTTGAAAGAGAGGGAGAATGTAGCGGTGACAGATGGAGTGGACCCAGTGGCCTCAGGTGGGCAACATCATGTTTGTCCGCGGCTAGCAGAGAAAGGAACTTGCTGAAGAGTCAACGCGTCTCGCAGAACTGGCCAAGACTGATGAAGCCCTGAAGCCGTTCATAATGGCATGCGAGACGAAAAACGCAAAGCTGATACCCATAGCTGTGCCATGTCTGCAACGACTCATCATGCATCAAGCGATTCCGGAGGTACGTTCCATTTTGTCGAGGGATTCTCTCGCCACGCAGTCATCCCTGAAAGTCCGATCTTCCTTTTCGTCAGGGGTCCATTATGCTGGTGATAAAGACGCTCTCTGATCTCATCAACAGTAGCATGGAGCTCCAGCTCAAAGTCCTGCAGACTGTCATCCCATTGCTGTCCAACTATCGGAGCATACATGGAGAAGTTCTGGCCGAAGTAGGTTCACCCTAGGAGGTTGTTGCATACTCCTGAGCCGACTGTTAACCAATACGATCAAACATTAGGCGCTACTTCTGGTGTTCCGCTTGCAAGAAACCAAGTCCCCGGTCGTCAACAACACGGCTGCGGCGACGGTGAGACAGATGGTTACCTTTGTCTTCGAAAAAGTCTCTAGCGAGAACGACAAGCTGGTCAAATCTGGAGCTGCAGACGCGAGTGGTCCTCGATCTCTGAGCCCGTCAGGAAAAGATGCGGTTTTGCTCTTTAAGGTGACTCCGACGCTTATCGTCCGGACGCAGGGTGGTGATTCTCAACAACTACTCCTAGGATCTCTGTTTATTGACAAGCGGTGAACCAGCGGCGTTCCTGTCGTTACAGTCTTTACCAAAGACATTCGGTCTTGAGCTCCTTGAAGCTGTGATTGCTCATCATCCGCGCTTATTTAGAGAAGTAAGCCCATCAAAATGGACGCACCGGGATTGGAGACGAAAGCTTACTCTTTTGAAGCATGTAGATCTCGCCAATTTGATGAAGGAGCGCGTTTGTCCGCTCATTATCAAATCCTTCTCTGAGAGGGTTGATTTCCCGCTAGCATGCCGCTTGATGCGTGTCGTTCATGCCATTCTGAAGCAGCACCATGATATCCTGGTAATACGCTGATGTTCAGTTATTCCGAACCTCTGGTTGTCCCTCACCGATGTATCACTCCTTCCCAGGTAATGGAGTGCGAGATCTTTCTATCAATGTTCTGCCGACATCTCGAACCGGACCATGCTCCATTATGGCACCGAGTCTTGGTCATGGAAGTCTACAAGTCCCTATGTGCGGATTCTCCGCTGCTCAGGTAAGAATAGGCCTGCTGAAGTTTCATGCGCGGGATGCTTACATCTATCCAGATTCATTTACCGATCGTACGATCAGAAGGAACATACCACCAAAATCTTCCACGAAATGATCACAGCCGTCAGAAGAATTATCGTTTCTGAGAATCCGGCCCTCTTATTACATCCGCCGCACGTAACTCCTGCAGAAGCAGCAGAAGCAGATTACGAGGAACAACACTCTCTCACCGCTTCGGGT
Organism: Powellomyces hirtus; assembly: GCA_025526995.1. Taxonomy (NCBI): domain Eukaryota; kingdom Fungi; phylum Chytridiomycota; class Chytridiomycetes; order Spizellomycetales; family Powellomycetaceae; genus Powellomyces; species Powellomyces hirtus. The sequence continues at coordinate 385,906 of JAHLKG010000027.1, read as the reverse complement.
GCGCAAATGAAGTTGCAATGGTGAGGACAATCACCAATTTTGGTGACAGAGGTAGAATGATCAATAACACTAACTCGTTGATATTCACAGTCTGGACCAACTCGATAAAGCGGAACCGCCACATATCCCCGATACTTACATCATCTTTCTGGCGATCCAATGCATGAACAGCACAGTAGAGAGTGAAGCACAATTCGCGATGCCGCTCTTGGCTGAAGCAAGCACTCCCACCGAACAACACGACGACATCATCCTTGCGATCGAGATGGCCAACGCGTCCTGGGCCGGCATTCTAGCTGCCATTTCGTTTCTGGTGACATCATCCGTCGACGATGATGTCTTCGCCATGGTCATTCGCGCATACCAAAGCATAACAAGCGTCATTGGTTTACTCGGCCTGACGTCGCACCGTGACGCTTTCTTGGCGTCGTTGAGTAAATCGTGTTTGCCGCAACAAGCGTTTGCGGGAGAAAGTGCTGGAACATATGACAAAAGCTCTTCCTCCGGGCATGGAGCTGCGCTCACAGCACTTCAGGCGCGTGGAGCAGGAATCGTGCTGACGGACAGGAACGTCCTGTGTCTTCGAGCTCTGATAAATGTTGCGCAATGTCTGACACCGGTATTGGAAGACAAGGCGTGGTATCTAATCCTGGAAACATTGCAAGTTTCAGACAAATTCATATCTGCCGGGAAAACGGGCAGAAAAGAACAAAGCTCCATGTCGCTTCTTGGAGATCTGAAGGACCCTCGATCGCGGGCCGGCTCTTTAGCTGTGGCTGTCCCGGCCGCAGCACATATGGAAAATCAGTTCCTGACCCTTCTACTGTTCACAAAGAAGCTGTTTGAAGGAACCGTTTCGATGCAGGATCGTAATCTCTTAGAGTTCTTGAGGGCTCTTTGCCGGCTCGCCCGAAACTCCACATCAGGAACCCCCGCGCCACCACCAGGCACTACCAGCACTACGAAAGAGTCTCCTATGAAACTCGCAGATGAAAAGTCCTTTGCGGTGTCCAAGCTGCACGATGTCGCTCTGCTGAACGTTAGCCGTCTGATCAAAAATGCGGACCTGAGTATTTGGGACTTTGTGATTAACGAGCTCGTCGATATGGCGCATGCACCGAATTGTGCGCCATCAGTTCGTGCACAACTTTGTCATACGATCAGCGACATTCTGTTGGCAGCGGTGCAGGTGGCTGATTTGAGTGATCCCGCCATTGAACTGAAGTTGCTGGAACCCCTTCGGCGACTGACGCTGAATGATGGGAACGCGATGGTAGCTTGCAGTCCGACGGGAGATTTCGAGGATCGTGACAAGATTGCAAAGGGCGTTTGGTTTGTTGAGGTTCAGAAATCGGGACTGGAAACAATCAACAAAATCCTGCAGACCAGTGGGCAACATCTCTCAACCGGTTGGCCTTTGATCCTCGAGGTGATTCGAACGATAGGATTATCCCGGGTACGAAAGCAAGCTGCTGTAGATACCAAGACCGTTACAGAGGCTGGGGTCGACACACCTGCACAATCGTCAACAGCGGATCCGGGGACCGGCACGTCCAAAGCCCCCGGGTTGGTGCGGGTCGCCTTCCCTTGTTTGCAATTGATCTGCACAGACTTCTTATCGCTCCTGAACCCTACTGTTCTACATCAATGCATTGAAGCGCTGGGGAGTTTTGGTGCGCAGACTGATGATCTGAATATCAGTCTCACAGCCGTGGGGCTCTTGTGGTCGATAAGCGATTTTGTCTTGACCAGGCGTCAGGATTTAGAGGAAGAAAAGTTCGAGAATTCACCTCTTAAAAACGGAGCAGAGTCCACGAGCCGGGATTCACTTGCTCCTCCACGGGAGCCATCACTGAGTTCCCGAGACAATTTGATGGGCGCCAACATCTCGATCAAGCGATCCGCTTCCGCATGTATCGCTAAGCTAAAAGAGCCGCTATCAAAGCAAACCATGGATGCACTGTGGATGCTGCTTCTCGGTCACTTGTCTCAATTATGTTCAGATCCGCGACCTGAAGTTCGAAACTCTGCGAATCAAACCTTATTCCGTACATTGAGCATGAATGGTGGAAAGCTGACACTGGAAGCATGGGAACAGTGCATCTGGAGCGTCCTGTTTCCGTTGTTGGAGCGCGTGCAGATGTCAAGTGATGGAGGCAACGCCAGCCGGTCTGGAACCTCTGCAACCTCGCCATCGGCCGAGATGCTTAATTCCTCTGTTCGCAACAGTCCGAGCAAACAGTGGGACGAGACCAAGGTCATTACGCTGTCTGGCATTTCCAAGTGTCTGTTTGATTTCCTCCCGGTGCTCGTCGAGCTCGGGGACGGCTTCGACCGTGCATGGGCGCTGTTCCTGGATTACATCAAGTCCTGGTGTCTGGGAGGGTCACCCGAGGTCGCCATGGCCGGAGTGAAAAGTCTTCGCAGTCTGGTGCAGTATCCCAAGAACGTACCTGGCGGCCACGTTGCGGAAAATGTCCAGAAACATTTGGTGAAACTGATGCGAGTAGCATGGGACGTCTGGGCTGGAATAGGGACTGGCATCATTGCTGGCTCCGATGAACATGCTCTGCTGGCAGATGCGGACAACAGCGCGGACAAGCCTACAATGACAGTTCAGACAACACCATCAACATCCATTCTCCATGGATTCTTCACGCAAGACACGTTGACAGCCTATGTATCAGTCTTCCTGGACATTTACGCCGTCATTAAAGGCACAATGGGCTTGTTCGAGATCCGTCAATTGCTGGACACTCTCTCCAATCTTTTGCTCTACCACACAAATCCGCCACCGGGAGCCACGGCGAGTCGAATACGTGCCGACTTTATCAACGATGTGGACAACCTCACCCCGCTGCAAGCCGCCGTATTGGACCTCCTCACGAGCAACAAGCTGGAAATCGACACAATACAAGGCGCCCCCGAGATCACCATCACGACGATAGCCTGGTTCATCAAGCTCCCGTTTGCACGTAGAGTGGAGACTTCGCCGTCGCCGTCGAGTCGTGCGTCCACCGCCGAACGACCGCCACCACCGGCGGAAAAAGAGCGCGGATTCACCTACATGGCTCTGGCGAAAAAGAGCATGCAGCATCTAGTTGAGATTTTTGATCGCTACAGCGGTATCAAAGCCATCTATTCGTCGAGACCCTTCGAGGTTGTGATTGAAGCGCTTGGCGTACCGATGCGAGCCAAATACCAGTGTCCGGCACCAGGAACGAAAGATACTACGCCGCTATGGCGGTCCGCGGCGAACACGTTCATGACAATCGTCAGAATTGGACTGGGAGCGTTGCGAGGCTTTGTTGCAGGTCAGTGGTTTAGTCAGGGTCGCCTCCCGTGCCGCTCGCGTCTCACGTTGCATTGCGGTCAGATCTGCCTCAGGATGTGCTGAGCGGCATCTACATGAAAGTCTTGGATACACTAGAAGGCATTCTGTTACCATCAAGGTATTGTTGTTCTTTGGCATGCAGAAAGTGTGCGACAATTGCATACTGATTGCGTCAAACAGCGAGCCTCCATCCACACTGTCAGCCGAAGAACTTTCTGCTGACGAAGCCTTTGACATATCCGTGTTAACGACCATCGAATCTGACATCTTCCCACATCTTGGCCAACCGCACGTGCCGGAAACGGTCTTGACCCGTCTCGTAGAAATGATCGGCAGCGGTTCACGGCGATACACGTCGCGGTTGGAGGGGCTGGGTTTCCAGAGCCAAGAGAATCTTGGCATGCTGACGATCAACGGTGGCAGCAGCAATTACGATACGCGCGACTTGTCATCGAATGCTGTCAACTCTTCGACTGCCAGACTGGAGACGATTGCCAAAGTAAGGGGCACGGGGATGCCGAACGACACTGGTGGATCGTACCCGTTGGGCAGCGACGTGATACCGGTGACGCGGGAAAACTTTGCCGTGAACTGTCTGGAGACCATTTTTGGCTTGTGCTCGAGTGCGAAAGAGGGTTAGCTTACTTATTTCACTGTGCGTCGTTGTTTTGGCGCATGTTGAATAACGCATGTTTCTTGTCTCCTCATGCTATGCCAGATGACGTACAAACGCGGTTCCGGATAGCAGAAGTGGTGGGCCCGGTGATGCTGAACAAGTGCAAACATGTGATTCGAACGTATACGGCAGACAAGCAGTCATATGGCAAGATGCCGCTGCCGCGCGTGCGCAACGAGGAGATTGTGTTGGTGATGGCGCATCTACAGAAGCTGGAGATGAGGCCAGGCGTCTTGGTGCGGCATCTCGGGGAAGACAAGATGCGTAAGTACCATCCCGTGCCCATATCAAAAGATGATACATGCATTCAAAGCGGTGGAGATGACGCATTTTTCGCTCATCATTTGCATTCATTTTTTTTTTAGACCCGTTACGATCACATATCCTGGCAGGCACGTCGGCGCATCTGTTTGCGCTGTACCCGGTTCTCTGCGACCTGATAGCGGTGATACCCCGGAGCGCGGGCAGTGCCAGCGCGAGCGCTGCAGCCGCGTGCGGTGGGGAGGGCGCGGATGAGACGGCGGTTGTGCAGGCAGTGAGAGGGTGCTTGAGCCGGGTGGGTCGGGAACTGGGCATTGAATAACAGTCTCGATTCACACGAGTCAGTCTGGCGATTTCTTCGTTGGTCATCACATATTTCATTAATCATAAAATTACAAAGACAAGGCTGCGGGCAACACGATCATTGTCACCGATCCGCGAATTGATGGATTTCAAACAAATGAATACTATTAAACAGAATCTATACATGATGTGTCAACAAAGTTCAGCGCGGCTAAACATGTAAAAACGAGATAATGGCTCAGCGAGCAGAAGGGTCCCTTTTTTGTTCTTTATATAAAATAGGCCAAGACTTCAACCGCACTGACAGCCGCAACCACGGACGTGATGGAGGTGACAAGTGTAGACTTTTCAGCCGCCGAATTCGGACCGAGATTATCCGGGAACGTCTGCAACGGCGGCAAGGCAGTGATCAGAAACTGCTGGCTGTTACTGGGACCCGGGAAGGTGTCCGGGACGCATCGCGTATCTGGATTTGTGGATCGTTGTGGGTCAATCCCGTCGGCGGCAATGCGAATAAAGAATTGGCCGTCCTGGACATTGGGCACGGTCCATGTGTAGACGGTGGCTTTTGGGTCCAAGTCCTCAATGATGGGTTTCCAGCCCGTCGGGGTAACGCCCTGATCCGCGCGCTGGTAATACAGGGCTATGCTTTTTGCGGGGAAGCGGGCCTTGTCGGTCAAATCCGAGTAGGTCCATGTAATGTTGAGGGTGGATCCGACCACGGTGGTGGATCCGCGGGTCGGGTTGGTGATGAAGATTGCGCCCTGGGATGCGCCGCAGGGCGGGAGCGGGAGGACCGAGGGCGAGGGGGATGCGGTGGGTGGGCGGGTTGGTAGGGCGGTGGCCGAGGCGGAGGCGGAGGGACGGCCGCCGGGGACGACGGGGGACGGTGCGGGGGCGGGGTTGGCGGGTGCTTCTTGCGCGGTGGCGGAGAGGAGGAAGGTGAGGAGGAGAGTGAGGAAGAGGGCGAGAGAGGACATTATGCGTGCCATTTGTGTGAGGGAAGGTGAGCTGGCGAGTTCAGCGGAAACTGGGAATAACGGAGATGGCACTTTGCGAAACGCAACTCTATCGCCATAGCAACAGGCCACAACATAACACTTGCGGTACGCGTCGTTGCGTTTGGGCGTGAAGGTGAAACGCGCTCCCCCATCTCATCTTTTTTCCTTCGTGCATCCACCTACGCTCCCGCTCCCTATATTGTATATTGTTTCACGATGGCAAGTACTAGATATCCCAAAAGCGTATGGATTATCCGATTAGGATTGCAATTCACCTTGTCATTCTGGTTTTTCACTTGACCAACGATGTTTCTGGTTCTGTAGAATATGTTTTTTACCGCTGGCGAAGTCCGTGAGCTCGTGAACAGCTATTCATTCGGCTCTGACGTACACTTCTACGATGAGTTTCTTCTGAGACACCCCGAGAAAAGAGTTTCCTTTTTCGTGGAGGACCCAGACGCTTTGTACGATCGATATGTGTGCTCGCTTGAATCTCTCCGAGCAGAAGACGGTGCCAATAACATAACGGTTGCACGGGTTACATCAATATTGAAAAAGGCTCAAGTAAGTTCGGCTGATGAGGGGTGCTTTTTTGTTAATGTTGAGACGTGGCAACGGGATACCCAATGGAACCGTCATAAAGTTGAAAGGTTTTATGATGGGGTGTATGGCTGTACCGGGTCAGAGACCATGTGGGGTGCTTTAAAGGGGATACCCAAATGGAACCGTCATAAAGTTGAAAGGTTTTATGATGGGGTGTATGGCTGTACCGGGTCAGAGACCATGTGGGGTGCTTTAAAGGGGATACCCAAATGGAACCGTCATAAAGTTGAAAGGTTTTATGATGGGGTGTATGGCTGTACCGGGTCAGAGACCATGTGGGGTGCTTTAAAGGGGATACCCAAATGGAACCGTCATAAAGTTGAAAGGTTTAATGATGGGGTGTATGGCTGTACCGGGTCAGAGACCATGTGGGGTGCTTTAATGGGGATACCCAAATGGAACCGTCATAAAGTTGGAAGGTTTTATGATGGGGTGTATGATCGTACCGGGTCAGAGACCATGTGGGTGCGCGGGATCTGTGCTCTCATATTGTTCGGCACAGCGAAGATGTCACTAGGGATTAACAACCATAAGATTCCACACAGGCGCAGTAAATTCAATGAATGGTTCACAACCTTGAAGAAGAACGAATATAACGCAGATCGCGCCGCCCTGAGTATTTTGGATATTATGGATTCCTCCTCATCAGTCCCAGCTCGCGCGGCAGATCGTGTGTATTCCCAAGCCCTCCCCACGCTGGCCGCCGCCAAAGGATTCCGCCCCAATATCATCGGGTAAGTTTCTCAGTAAGTCTGTGGGTTCCCATTCCACCAGTCTCCGTTGATCCAACCCCGCCCTCCCATGTGACTCTTCTTTGTCTACCTCGTCATCCCGCACAGCAGCCACTCTCTCATCTCTGTCTGACTCAAGCACGATGAAGGGAAAGCGTAAAGGCAATACCGGGAGCGATACCCACACCGACGATGATGCCGGCGACAATGAATACAAAGTCGACATGAGGGAGGCCAAAGCCTTCACAGCTGCGGAAGTGCGAGAATGGGGACGGAGTTGTGCAACAGTCGAAAAGTACATATTGAGGACGATTGAGTTGACGAAACAAGGGAATGTGTGCATGAATCAGCGAGGACCGCATTTTCTACGCTTGGTGCGGGGTGCGGCGACGCTCGACAGCCGGATGTTACTCTCCGTTAAGGAATCACAGAAGCACGATGGCCATGGCCACATCCGTCTAAGATATTGTCCAACCCTGAGGGGAAATGGCTGTGGCCACCGTGCTTCTGTGATTCCTTAACGGAGAGTAACATCCGGCTGTCGAGCGTCGCCGCATCCCGCACCAAGCGTAGAAAATGCGGTCCTCGCTGATTCATGCACACATTCCCTTGTTTCGTCAACTCGTCTCCATCGCACTGTTATCTTTTTTTTCATCAGTGTAATGTCGTAGTTCCCACAGTCGCGATCATCCCAAATATATGGCGCAGAAGTGCTCTAGGCGTTTTAGTGTTCGCTGATTTGATGGGCAGCATTGTTGCGGCGGCGAAGACAAATTGGATTGGCTTCAGAGGAGTTTTTGCCTTGCTATCAATGATGCCCCAGATCTCTCACAGGAGCGCTGATGTAGTGAGAAACTCGCTTCCTTTTCCAGCCAAGTACCTCTCCCTCACACTGGGATTGCGGCCGTCATCAACCCGCAAAATCGGATAATCAGGGACGCGCATATCGAGAATTGGGCGCATACAACCAAAAACAACTTGTAGGGTTCTACCCGATCGCCCTCCTTGTGCTCGGTCTCATCAGTGTTCAGCGCTCTCCCATGGATGGACACCAAATGTGCACACACCAGGTTATTTGTGTGATCTGTTGCGATATTGTCATTGTGACGTCTCGATTATTCTCCCGCACTTTTCGCCGATACGCGCGACCATGCGATGGGCAGTTGGGAAAAACAAAAGCAGCAGTGACGTACTGTGTATGATAATTTCTCCGACATTTTGGTCTATAAAACCCCGGAGAGGTCTTTGCCCTCCCCTCCCATCAACACACACAAACGCACTCCACAGCACCAAACCACTCTCCCCTCTCTTCTCTTAAAACCCCACACACACACTCAAAATGTCCTCCACTGGCAACACCTACCACCCCAAAGACCACGGCGGTCTCAAGAAGGACGGAACTCCTGACAGCCGTGTCAAGCAGGACAACATTGACGAGTCCCAGGCCGACAATGCCCAGTCCTACTCTGACTCTTCCGATGCTTCCGGTGACAACTACAAGCCTACGTAAGTCCTATCTCATTGATCTGGGCTCTCAACATTGGCGGGTTACTCATCGTTTTTTGGCTCTATCTCTCTCACCCTATCCGTCTATAGCGAGCACGGAGGTTTGAAGAAGGACGGCACCCGTGACCACCGTGTCAAGGACGACAATGTCACCGCCGAGGCTGACGAATAAACTATTGATTCTCTTTTTCTTGGAACCATTCCGCCATTCAATTTTTTCTGTATAAATTTCCGCACAGAATATATATATTTTGGCTAGCAACACATTTTCCTTGCGCTTCCAAATTGCAAGTCTACTTTGATGCCGATGCACTTTGTGTTTTCAATCCAGCTGTGTAAATGCCACGGGCGAACTGTTCGGTCAGAAACTACTGTTTCCCTAACAAACTACAACTTTGATGACGCGTTGCATCCGCGTTTCGCAGGAAAAGTACAGGTAGTAGGCTATCGCTGTACAACTTGGTCGGGCTTGTTGTGATCTCACCAAGGCCGCCCGGGCGCATCCATTAAATTGCTCTGACGAATATGGCCTGGCCTATGCATGGGACATCTCAAACACCTTCACAGAATGCCAACTGTCTGTACCGACGTCATCATCCGCAGTCGCAGTCCGGAAAACTGGTAGCACATTTCGACACAATTGGGGGTTTTTGACCATGACGGGCGCGGTTTGAATATGCGTTTCGACGGTGCTTTTTCGAGTGGGATGGAGGGGACGACATTTGGTAGAAATAAACTGCGATTGTGATGCTGCTGACCAATCCTACAACAGCATGCGGTATAACAGAATGTCGAGTCTTGGTGGATTTCTCAATTTCTGGTTGGAATTCCTCCTTGCTTTCTTTTAATGGACGGGTGAACAGACGAATTGTTTGCAGCACGGCACATCCCAATTGGAAAGCAAGCGCTGTGTCTGGTGAACAGGCGAATTGTTGCAGCACGGCACATCCCAATTGGAAAGCAAGCGCTGTGTCTGGTGAACAGGCGAATTGTTGCAGCACGGCACATCCCAATTGGAAAGCAAGCGCTGTGTCTGGCGAACAGGCGAATTGTTGCAGCACGGCACATCCCAATTGGAAAGCAAGCGCTGTGTCCAACTGTGTTTTCGATAAAGTCTTGCTGAGTGACCAATGCGGAACGAGACAATTGTAATGTGCAAGTTGTTTGATGGATATGTGGCTTCTGCGGAAGAGCGCACGAGCCCTGGCTGGTCCCAAACATTTCATGTTATTTGATGATGATTCCTAAATGGAAGCAAGCTTTTGATGAGAGGGGCCTAATCCTGTAAACGGCGCTGATTTTATGGTGCCCGAAAAGGTTGTATGGAGGATTCCCTCGTTGTTTACAGGTCAGGCCTCTGATCAAAATCCGAGAATTCCCAGAGGGAGTCAGGGCGGTTTGATGAGATTGCTTGAGTCTGTAAACAGCGGTTGGCTTTCCTTCATGAACGCTGGCAGAATAGGACTGGGCATACAAGGTACAATGCATGAGAATCCCCTCGTTGTTTACAGGTCAGGCCTCTGATCGAAACCCAACAAACTCCCAGAGGGAGTTGGGGCGTTTGATGAGATTGCTTGAGTCTGTAAACAGCGGGGTGGTTTCCTCAGGGGAACGCGAGACATGGGAATTCCCACGTTGTTTACAGGTCAGGCCTCTGATCGGAAACCAGCTGTTCCCAGAGGGAAAGAGGTTTCTGATGAGATTGCCTGATTCTGTAAACGGCGTCGATTGTCCGAAAGTGGGGATGTGTCGGGGAAAGTCCTGTGGTGCCAGACAGGGCGCAGTTTACAGCCCAGACACACCTGGACAACCAACGCGTTCCCACAGGGCAAAGCGAGGTCTGTCGAGGATGCCTGAGGCTGTAAACGGCGTCGGTTTTGCAGCTGATAGAAACAATGCCTGCTGCGCCGGCCACCCCGTTGTTTACAGGTCAGGCCCCTAGCCAGTTTTCCCAGTGCAATGCATGCATGCAGTGAGGGGAAAGATTGGCGAGGTTGCCTCAGTCTGTAAACGGCGGGCGGGCAGATGCGCGCAGCAGCAGAAATGGAATAGAAGGGAGAGGGAGAGGGGCCGAGGGAACCGCAGCTATTTATAAGAAAATGGGCTCAGATTCATCATCAATGGATTGTCAACCAAGTGCTGCTAATTCACTAATACTGGGCGAGAAACAAAGTAGGCGCGGGAAGGGCCAGACGCGGAGATTGGGGGCGGGGAAAGGAGAGACGCGTTCGTTCAATATCTCATTCGCGCGTCAGCATTAATGTAGTATGCATTTGCGCAGTATCGTAGATGGGAAATGAGAAATGACCGCAGCCCCTTTCGTTTCGGCCTTAATAAGAGACTTGCTATATTAACCCCCTTCCCTTTCTCCTCCATCCATCCTTAATCAATCCATCTTATGAGAAAGAGACGTCCCCCCATTCACACAAGTGTCCCCAGACTGAGATTGCTTTCATTTGCAAATGGTGGATGTTATAGGCACGTCCTCTTTGCCTCAGATGTTTACGCCATGCACGTGACAGTGGGGAGGTACTTGATGAAGGATAGACCTCCGAGGCGTGTGTGACCTTGTACTACACATGTCGTAGTTGTTGCGGGTGACGTCTCCTGTCAACAATGATGACTCGTTGCTTGTTCTCCAATTGAAGCATCTCCCAATCCCAACGCTATACACAATTATATAGCCAGCAGCTTTCTGGCACTCCTTCTGTCCCCCACCAATATCTCTTCGCACACTATCACGCAATGGCAACTCAAAGAACAGCTGGAAACGTAAAGACCGCCGCAAAGTCGGCCGCAGCCACCGCCAAAACCACCCTGGCTAATGAAAAGGGTCGCCACTTCAACATGCTCCGCGAGTTTGTTCTCGCTGATGCTGTTACCCTCTGCAACTCGGCGTACGTATCTCCGCGCCTTGGGTCTTGCAGCGCGCATCCATGTCACTCGCGGACCTATCGCTCACGTTCGTGCGCATCTACTTTTAGATCAGGATCCACCTCCATCTTCGCTTCGCTAAAATATGTCACCACTGGAAACCCTTGGTTCCTGTACGCTGCCATCCTGCTGCTTCCTGCCGCCCTCATTTTTGACATCTTTGACGGGTAATGTCCCACTTTCTCGAATGTCCTTGGAACGCGCGCTAAACGGGTCTTCTTGTAGTCGCGTTGCTCGATGGTCCAACTCCTCCTCTCCTATGGGTCGTGAGCTCGACTCGTTGGCCGACGTTATCAGCTTTGGTGTTGCACCCGCCGTTCTTGGGTGCGTAGGTCTGCCTCGATGCATATCTCGTGGTTTTTACTTACTTGAACGCGACTCCTATTTTCTCTAGTTTCGCCATCGGACTGCAAGGTCTTTTCGATGTCATCATCCTCCTGTACTTTGTGAACTGCGGAGTGTCCCGTCTCGCTCGCTACAACGTCACTGCTGAAACCCACGCCGATGCTACCGGCAAAGTCACCTTTTTCGAGGGAACACCCATCCCCTCCACAGTCAGCATCGCTATTGGTATTCTCTACCTGATAAACTCTGGACAGTACGGTGACGAGCTGCTCCCTGGCGGCAAGATGGTGTTTGGCGGATGGACTTTCCACCCCTTTGTGTTGGTTTACGCCATCAGCGGATCCCTCATGATCAGCCGAACCGTCCGAATCCCAAAACCGTAAATGTATTTTCCTTCGCATTCCTCAAGCGTCTGTACATGATCTACAATTTGTGTTTTCCATTTACTGCAAAAAACATATGTTTCTTTTGTTTTGCATTCCATCTATTTCTTTATCCGGTTGCGCTCGCTCTCTTCTTCCATGGCCATTTTGGCTTTGATCTGCTCCCAATCCACCTCGACCTGTAGCGCTTCGTTAGCAAGAGCAGGACGGACTTATATGCGCGACAAACAGTTTCTCTCGACTTACATTCTGCGAATACTGTATGAACTTTCGATTCGTTTCCCGCCGCCCCACGGCTTTCAGATACTTTTCCCGGAAGTGCAATACAGTATCCACATGCGTCTTATACTTGATCGCCAGCTCAAGTGATCTACCAGTATCCGCATCAACATACAGCCCACTTTCAATATCTCTCTTTGTCATCTCATACCTCTCCCAATTAAACAACGCAATCCACATCTTGATTGCACGGTACACCATATTCGCCTCCAACAAGATATTCTCGGCTTCCGTTGGCCGTCTCCTCAACAAGGCCAGTTCCGCCGCCCGTCCCTCGGAGGTTGGTATGTCCCGGATGTACACAATGTACCGCACTTTGGACACCTCGTCGATTGCGGCGTACGCTACTTCGGCAGTGTTCAGGTCTTGCCCATACACAGCCATCGCGGCTAGGCAGGCCCACAGTTCTTTCATCTGGAGACGGAGACAGAGTAGCACATGAGGGCCAGGCTTTTTTGTTATGCTTTGGTTGTTAAGTGTGAGAGGCTGAGGGAGGGGGGGACTTACATTTACATACCGGCATAACCGTATCGCTTCCTCCCACTGCTTCTTCCGGGCATGCTCTTGTAGCAGTGCTGGCAAGGGTGTGATGTTGCTGCAACCATAAAATGAAATATAGTGCCCAACAGTGAGTGACGCCCCAGTTAATCCAATCTGCTTTTCGTTTTCGTGCTGTTGGCGGCAATGGTTTACCTCACTGTAACGAGCGCCCCGTCCGCTCTCCGAATCGTACATTGCGTTCCTTGGAAATTGACAATCTGGGCGTCCTTCCCAAATGCACTGGAAAAACAAGAGGCAAGAGTAAAATATCTGCGGTTAGCCGTTTCTGCTCTCACGCATTTCTATGGAATCTCTTGTCTGGTTTTTTTGGCTCGACTTTACTTACCTTCCGTCCTTCTCAAATTTGGTCAGCGGCGCCACGTCTTCGTCGACAAACACCACGTTCGGGTAGTACCATACGACAAACTTGTAGTCCATCATGGCGACCAGCAAGTCCGTGTCTGCGTTCCAAGTGAACGTTTCAACCATTGTTCCTACACCAACACATAAAGTTGTTAGAAAAAAAAAAAAAAAAAAAAAAAAAAAAACAAGAAAAGCTAAAGTGATTGCCCTCTGCCTCGCCGCACATCACCACCCGTTTTCCGCTCTCTTCTTACCAAGTTTCTTAAAGTCAGGTCTCACGACCGTCGTGATGTACATGTCCCGGTTCTTGTCCACCAGCACCAACTGTCGCCCCACCGTTGACGCCGACGACTGGTTGAGCCCGATCTCGGCCACTTCGGCGTGATGCTTGATGCTGCCTGACCCGAGTGGCCGGCCCGAGTGCGTTTCGAAGAAGAAGATGGCTATTATATTGTACTTTAGAATCAGAGGCGCGCAAGAACCTTGTTTCTCGAGTGGCGGCTCCAGACTTACTCTTTTCATCCGCCCGGTCTTTCACGGCCAAAATGTCGCCCGACACAGATAAGGTTTGAGCTGTAACACATTCTGCGCGAAGGCCCGGGTATTTGGGCTGGCTAACCAGTCGTCCCTCATACGACAAGATCTGGATCCCCGTGACCGTATCCACTAGTACAAAAAATCTGCGAACCCATCACACAAGCAACCCCCCTTCCCATCAGAAAATGCGCTCTTTGCGAGGCCAGCAGGGCACACACTCACTCGGGGCACTGCTGGATACACGTCACTCTCCCGTTATTGACCAAATCGACGATGGCGGGAGTGTTCCAATTGCGCTCGTTGTAGATGTGGCACTGGGAGGATGTTGCGACAATTAGATGAGAGTGGCCTAATGCGGCTTTTACGACGCGGTCTCTGAAATCTGATGCAATAAAAAAAAAGTGCAATTAAGAAACGTGTGATACGATCGGAAGGTGGGGGCGAATCGTGAGTTTATGCGATGCGCGGGGGGGGGGGGGGGGGGGGGGAGGGGGTTACCGAGATTTTCAGTCACGCCCTGCACGACATCGTGCACATGGATCCGGTGGTCGTCCAGAACAGTCACTTCGTAGTTCTTCCATTCATACCGCCTAATGACCCATTCAAAAGCACAGATTTAGCGCGGGTCCCCAGAAATTTACCTTGGTGTTATCTTTTGTGGTTCCGCGTACCTGTTGACGACATGCCCAAACACCACAGCGCCTGACCCGCCCGCACACGCCATCTGTGTACCGTCCGGCGTCCACGCAATATTAAATATCGACCCGCTCTCGGGTTTCTCCATCGCATAGGACCACTATGCACACGAACATCAGTCCAAAAATTCGTTCCATCCCCCAACTGCGGAACGTAGCGATCGAGAAGCTCATCACTCACCCCAAGCCTATCGCACACCCTCAACATGTTGTAACTCCCGACCGCAAACATGTCCCCACTCGGGCTCCATGCGATGGAGGTAATCGGGTGGTCGTGGGTCGAGGAGGAAAAGAGCTGTCGACCAAAACTGTCCCACACTTTGTATCTCCGGTCTTCACCTGCAGAGAGAATTAGGCCATTGACGAGGTTCCAGTCGACTTTGAGGATGACGCTGTCGTGGCCTTTCCACTGTGCCGAGCCAAAAACAAAAAAAAAAAAAGCAAGGAAGAAGAGGAAGGCTCTTTAAGTAAGAAAAAGATCGGATAATACCAATGTGTTGGGTGCGTCAGACCCAGCGTCACAAACCTGCTGAGGCTTGCTCCCCGGCTGCAGGGACTTGATCATCAAGTTCCGACCATTGGTAAGCAGCAGCTGGTCGTTATCGGGCGCCCACGCAATAGAGTAGATGGGATATCCCGTCTGAATGATCACCGATCGTAGCATGCCGCTTCGGGACCATATTTTCACATGTCCATCTTCTCCCGCTGCACAAAACACAAAACAAACTAACATCAACCATCTTTCTCCCCACCTCCATCGCCACCAACCTCCCTCACATACCCGTTACAAGCGCACTCCCCTCATTATTCCACCTCAGACACAGCACAGCACCCTTATGCGCCTCCACCTCCTTCTCCACCCGTCCGCTCTTCGCCACAAGGTAGAATTTGCCGTCAGTGCCGCCCAGCGCAAACACCTCGGCTCCGACCTGCCCGCCTTTTCCGGGCGCTACAGGCACCCAGTGCATCTCGGTTGCGTCGACTTGAACAGTGGAGCTGTTTTTGGGCTTATCGAACAGAGTTGTGGTTACCCCGCCCAGGGAGTCGCCGTCGCCGGACCACCGGAGGATTTTGCGGTCGTCTCTGGAATGTGGGCGGCACATTTAGGAGGACGGGAAGGTGGGAAGTGATTGTTGAATTGTAAGTGCGCTTACCCAATGGAAAACAGCTCATTGTTGCTCGTCCATCCCACCGACGTTACTATGTCCGTGTCTGCCAAAAAAAAAAAGAAAAAGGAAGGATCAACGCTCCGCTCCAACCTCAAACACCCTGACTGTTTGGCAAGAGTCTCAGATACTGACGCTTATTCGCTTCTTGCTGATGGATTTTGAGCTTCATGTTGACTCAAAACAAAAAAGATCTGAAGGAACGGTATAAACTTGCTCAAAACTCCTCCGATGTTTCCTAATTGGCTGCTGCGCACTCGGCAGTACGCGCTTTTAACTTGATTATGTCATCCGCCGTCAATCCCGTTTGCACCAGCCAGATCTCTTCGACCCACGGAGCTGTCAACCGACAAACCCCAACGTTTCGAGGAGCCATGAACGAACTCTTGCCCCGCGACGGCGTGGAAGCGCTGGCCGCCTACGCCGACAAGCACGAGCTGTTTGATTTATTTGAAAGCATTACCGCGCGCATGGTGATTGAGAGACCCGACGATGTGATCCAGTTCATGATCGAGCAGCTGCAGAAACCTGAAAGTGAGGAAAAAAAAAAAAACTAAAGAAACGGGATAGGAGAGATGATTTTTGTTATTTTCAAATTGCATTTTGTCTGACATAAATATTTTCTTAATTATGCAGCACATGGGATCGTTATCATTGGACCACCGACAGCAGGACAGGCACGAGCGGTACAGTTCCCACTGAACAGCGCTTTAGCTGCTATCTATTCCGTCCCTCTTATCAGGAGCTCAATCCTCTTTCCCTTTCGCAGTCTGAACAGCTAGCTCTCCACCTCGACGCCGTCCAAATTTCTACCGGCCGACTACTCAGCACCGCCATTGAACGCCAAACCTCGCTAGGTTCCCAAGCGCGGCCCTATCTCGAACGCGGGGACTACGTTCCCGACAACATCATGCTCGGACTCGTGTCCGCTCGCTTACAGGACCCGGAGGTGATGATGCGCGGGTTCGTGCTCGAAGGGTTTCCCCGGACCAAAGAACAGGCGAAAGGTCTGATCAGTCGCGGAATCATCCCGACCCGGGTGATTGTCTTTGATGTCCCCGATGAAGTCGTGGTGGAGAACCAGACGCTGCTGCGGATTGATCCGATGACGAACCGGCTGTACCACGCGCGCACGGCGCCCCCACCAGACAACCCGACGATTCTGGGGCGGTTGATCCAGCGCCAGACGGATACGGAGGCGGCGGTGCGCGCGCGGCTGAGTCAGTACCGCAGACATGTTGGGGGCGTGTTGGCGTCGTTTGACAAGTCGAGAGTGAGGAGGATTTTGTTTCCGGAGGGTGTGAGCGAGAAGGGGGACGAGGCGCTGAGTCTGTTGATTCAGGAGGTGGGGAATGGAAGGGTCAGTAGGGCGCCGAGGATGATCAAGGCGGTCGTGGGCGGGTTGCCGGGGAGTGGAAAGACTGAAATCGCGGAAATGATTGCCAGGGAGTTTGGTGTTGTTGCTGGTATGTGCCCGGTCCGACATTCCGTCATCTCGTATTCGTGTTCTCATCACCTCCTTATGGCATATAGTATCACCGCGAAGCGTCATACTAGAGAAAATGTCCCTCGGTGCTGTTGACCAGGAGTCTGATATCGCCAAATATGCTGCGATAGCCGACAATGGTAAGGGGCGCCAACCTGATTTCCTTTTAAACTTTGGATTGACTCACCCTGCGATTGGAAACAGCGCCAGATGACCAAGTCATCCCACTGATAGTAGCGCGCCTGAAACGGGAAGACTGCATGAACCAAGGATGGGTGTTGGACGGGTTCCCCAGAACGCGGGCACAAGCAGAAGGTCTGCGAGAAAAAGGAGTCATGCCAAATCGGTAAGGCGTTTCGCCAGCACGCGTTGGACATGACAATATCTTGCTCAAGCGATTTCTCTCCACCTTGATAGCCTTCTCCTCCTCCGTGCGTCACCAGAAACCTGCAAAGAGCGGCTCATGAAAGGCCAAACAAACACTGTCAAAGGAGAGGAAATCGACAACCGGTTGCAAGCCGCAGCAAAAGTGCGGTCCGAACTGCAGTTGGCATACAGCAAGCCACGCGCGATTAGCAAGCAGGGCAGGGGGGACATGGGCAAGGACTGCATATCCATCATTCAAGACATTGAAGTGGATGTCGCCGATGAGGGACTGGAGAAGGCTTTGGATAGAGTTAGAGCAGCCATGATTCGCGGTGGGAATATTTCCCTAGAACTCAAATGAGATGAAGTCGATTCCACCACACAAGCGGAAGCAATGTGGCGTTGGTGAGGATGAGGCGTTCGAACTAGCGGGGTCTTTATATATTCGACAATTGTAGATTGTAATTCTCTTTGCATGGAGCGTGGATCTTGGGCACAGCGGGACAACGAGGATGATGATATTGCATGTTTTTTTTGTGTTCATTGCTCAAGGCTTTTTGGGAATGGCAGAGATGGGTTTGATTTCCTCCCCTATTTGCCGGTACGGGTTGAAGCTCCTACATACCGAGAAGTATAATTGAGATTCTCGTTCTCCCACAATGATCATGATCATATTTGCAAGTGTTTACCTTGCGCACTGTTCGTAAGCGATTCCCAGGCCGAAGCCCGTTGAGAGCGCAATTGGCCACATTTTTCCTGCAACATGTCACGCGTTAGACCAAAGGTCGAACATGAAAATAATCCAACTACTGATATGCGGACAATCAACATACTCCGGAAGAAGATGAAGGAAAGACCGACACCGACGCTCACTCCGAGTCCGGCTTTGATAGCGGCGTTGGCGAGTGCTCGGTCATACTGTTACGTTTCAAAATACATGAGATATGTAAGCCCACAAGTCCGGTTTTGCCAGTCTCTGCGCAGACATATATACCTTGCGTGCGAGAATCTCCTCACTAGGTATTACTGAGTCTCTGATTGTAGACATTATTGTGGTCTGTGGCAGTTTGTCAAAAGCCATCCATATACCGCGGGAATGACGGCTGGCTGGTGGCTGGCTGGCTCGTTTGGCATGTTTGGCTCGATACTCACAGCCCTATTGAGATTGGATCCAGCACAAAAGTGAGATGACAGAATGCCAGACTATTGTTGTCGTTAGTCGGGTCATGAGGTTGGGTGCCTTCGTGGTCTGTGACTTTCCAGAGACGGATCGATGGAAATAGGGTTAGGGAAAAGAGAGAGAGAGAGATATGTTAGGAGTTTGGAGACGCTCGCAAGGCTGAGCACTGTCCATTGCCCGAGACTCCAGCGTGGCATCTCTGGCGAGGGTTATGTGCCCACGCGCAAGTTCGCAGTACATTCCCACATATGTTTGTGCTAGTATTTCTTCTACGAATTTGGAGGCCATTCCCATTTGAATTATGTTTCAGCGTCATTATATGCGCAAGCAGTTGCGCCCATTCTGCGCGATATAGTGCTGGCGGTAAGAAACATAGCATCCCAAGGGCCATACCCCAATTGCGCCAGGTTTGAAGTGTGGCAGAATTGATATGTGACGGACCTCTGTCTGTTTTATAGAGCTTCTGCTAATTAAGAAGTTGATGTCACAAACGGAGAGAATGTGTTCAGAACGCGCGGTGGTTAAGATCACTAAGTCAAGCTGCGCGCCATTGTCTATGTAAGCTGATCGACCTCAAACTCCGCTCGAAACGTTTTAGTTTTCAATTGAAACACCGCCCAAAAAAGAATCTTTAGCAGGCTTGTAATCAGGGGTCAGAGGGAATCGCGGTATTAAGGGCCACTTTACATTGCGGTGATCCATGCCTCAACAGCAGCTTCATTTCATTTAGATTCATCGCTTTGGTTGAATTGCACCATAGATTCCATTCGTAAAAGCCTATCTGCTATGTCAACCTTTGCCTCTGGAACGCCGCTTGCTCTTAGTCCCCCCACCGATGGCGAGCCAGTGACAACGCTCACCGCCCACGGCAGCATTCTGGCGATCCAAACAGGAACACTCCAGCAAGGATACTTATGGATATACACTTTGAGCAGCTTACCCGGGGATGTCCCTCAGACAAGTCGAGTCTGCCAATCGTCAGAATACAAACGGCTTGCCGGGCAGGGAGTCATCTATGGTGAATACCTCTTCACAACCGACCAACTGAATCCCAGTGTGCACGTCTGGAACACCACAGATTGTGCTCGCGTTGGTGACTACTCGATGGCGACAACTCCTCCCTCCCGGCTTGCCACATACGGCAAGACAGCGTATGTTGGAGGATCTGATGGCGTGTATGCCATCGACATGTCAGCATCGATCGCGGGAACTGTTGCTGCCACGCGAGTTTTGTCTACCTACGCTGGTCCAATCGGCTCAAATTTGCCTGTGTAAGTTCCTTGTCTCTGATTTCGCGAAAGTCCCGACATGGCCAACGCTCGCGTGAGTTGCTGCCTCGGACTCTCGTCCAGTCATGGCACTAAGACGTTCTTCTGATAAGGCAGAGAGAATCCAAGCATGGTTGCCGTGATTGGTTCAACACTCTTCATCGGCCCTGCAACGACATCAATGGGCAACATCTGGGCTTGCGCCATTCCTGCTCTAACCTCATGCACTGATACCGCGATCACTGGTCCGGAGTACTTTAGTTCCAATCCCAACGACCCATACCTGTTCACCGACGAGAGAATCTACTGGGTTCGTGGCGCAACCACATTGACACCCATCGCCAACATCACCATGCCAGCAAGCAGATATGCGATAGGAAGCGGGACTCAGCGATTCTGGCCATTCAACAATGGCACATCAAACTACGTGGCTCAATGGGATTTCAGGTACGAATCTGATTTGAAGATTGTTTCAGCGCTTTTGGACACAATTCTATGAGATTCTCACTTATGAATCATTATACAATCCCGCATCATCTTTAGCCTGCACCGTGTTGGTCGGCTTTACCCAGCTGGAGCTTCTGAAGTAAAAGCCGTCGCCCCGATTGGAAATTTTTTGGCTGTCGGCTGCGCGGATGGCAGCATCAAAATCTTCAAGATGGAGAACGACGACCCAACGGTGTATGTCACTGTCACGCAGATCGTCCCGACCGTGTCTTATGCCGTCATGAATGTGACTCAAGCGGTTGTTCCGACAGAGATTATGGCTCGGCTGGCGAACGCCAAACTGGCTCAAGATGAGGCCGTGAGTTCCATGAAGCGGGACCTGGGAATCGGACTCGGTGTCCCGTTGGCTATTGCCTGTGCGGTGTTACTCGCAGGAATTGTATTGTGGTTCTTCAAGTCGAGAGGACGTGGACCAAAGCAGGACACAGCGAGTGCGATCGAAGCCGGAGCGTATCAAAGACCTGAGACTCCAGCAAGTGCCCCGGCTGCTGCAGCGGTCAAAAAGGAGTCTCTGCCGCAACAACAACCAGAACCACGAACTTCCGCTCAGATTTTGGACGAGTCGCCGAAGGCAGTAGATACCGCACCCCTTCCGCCAGACATTCAAGACAATGTGGCGACCCCGCCTGCGACTGAAGAACTCGCAACCTCTCCATCGGAAACCAAAGACGATTCGGCTCCTCCGCCATCCACGTGATTCCTCAGAGAGTGGATCGTGATGGGGATTTGGCGGCGACCCTCACATTGACACACTGGGTCTTTGACCGAGGCTCAAGGGTGTCACAATACATATTCATGGTCTCATAAATGAGTTGAACTACAATGAAGAAGAAAAATATCTGACGATGCCCTAACGCAAACGTGTGCATCCGGATTAACGGTGTTTGTGTGCTAGTGTCCGGATGTCCGAATCAAGGTGTGAACTGCGCGCGCGACGCGTCTCGTCACGCGTCCTTAGGGGGAAATCACAGAGGGGAAACCCTTTATGATCCCCCGAACCCGTCGCGTTTCCTCAATTCCCCCATACCCAACAAACAATATAACCCCCCACCAGAGTTCTGGAAAAAAGCATCCCCCTTCTTATCTATTTTGTGAGAATCCTGCTTCAGTGACAACCTGTATATTTTACACAGGTAACAAATAACCCTAATCACATTGCGCAGCCCCCTCCGGTACCCAGTTCAAGAAAACAGATCCGCAATGGCTCAAGCCTTCGAGTTTGGCCCGTCTGCGGTCAAGAAAGACCAATGGCTCCTCAAATTGTTACTTGGTGCCTGGGTTCTTGGCCAGTTTGGGCATGTGCAGGTCAGTGATGCTGCGCACTTCACTGTCGGCAAGAAATACGAATACACGTTGCACACCGAGGTGTTTTCGATTGCCGATGCATCCGAGGATGCCAATATCCTTGTTCACCAGAACGAAGCAAACTCTGGTCGTAGCGGGTGAGTGGTTGAGTTGTTTCGTTATTGTTGCTGCGCACAAGTTGCCATCCGCACTTTATGCAAGAATCGTCACACCGTCGCTATTTGAGAACTAACTGGCGTATCTCTCCTTTGTGATATTGTAGGCACTCCAAGACCTTCGTCGACGCTACTTTTGCAATTACTCCCTATGCTACGCAATCGAACAACCACACTCGCTGTCGCTTCGAATACATCGGAGCGCCTAGCATCAAATCACTCAATCCCCTTCCCGAGGGAGGCTACAAAGAAACCTCGAATCCTACAGAATACAATTTCAACCAGCATTGGACTGGTTTCTCCATTTCCGATACAGGCGTCGTCGACCATGTCTTCCACGACCCGGCGGAGCACGAGAAGCTCCTGCAACTCAAGAAAGCTATCATCCAGCTCTTCTCAATGAAGCTTTACGACGAGGAAAACGCTCTTCGCAGCACCAATTTTACAACTACCGAGACCGACCACATCAACGGCGACCATCAGGCAAACTACGGCGTTCACCGTCGCTCCCTTTTCGGTAGGGACGGTGCCAGGGGTAACAACGACCACTTATTGGTCTACACCAAGAGACTCAAGCGTCGAGAAGCAACCCACGATGATCCCAATGCCAGAATTCAACAAAACTTGGAGAAGATTGTTGAGAAGCATCCCGAGTCGCACGAGATTCGCAGCCTCTCCGTCTCCGAACATGTCTGGACCCATGGCTCAGTCGGCAGTGGCTTGACTGCCCGCGAAACAATTGACCGCGGCCAAGCTACTTCGCTTGGCATGCGCTCTTCCGGCAAAACCTACGTAGATCTCATCCGCACCGTTGACTTGGAATGGAGTCTCCTGGAGCAGCACGAAGCCCAAGTCCCTGAAACCCTTGCAGTTTCAACCCCTCTCAGCGAAGAGAAAACGGTTTACCTATCGCTTGCCAAGGTCATGAAAATTGTCGAAGAAAACATGGCTTGTTACGACGGCTCAGTATTGCATTCCAATCATCGAATGTCTGCCGGTCAGAAGTCCCAGTGTTTTGGAAGAGCTCGCGTTGCTCTCGAACAGCTCATGCCCTCCGATGTTAAGCCGGCTTTGCGATCACTTCTCAAGAACTACGCTCACACAGAAGTTGGCTACACCGCCGTTGACCTTGCCGCAGAACTGTGCTCGACTCACCCCGGACTCGCAGTCGATATCTTGGAACATACCTTCCATGCCCGTCACCACAGCCCCATTGCTCAAGACACGCTCACATCTTCGCTCCAAGCTCTTCACAACTGCATTGAGCCCGGCAAGGAAGCCATCAAACTTGTCAAAGACCTTGCTCAACACGCGAGTTACAACGGCAGTTACGTCGACGAGACGGAGAATATTCGACTCAATGCCATCTTGGCTCTGGGAACCATGGCCAAGCAAAGTATCGAAGCTGGCGACACGGATGCCGGAGAAGATGCGATCATCGCCCTTCATGACATGATCGAAGACATTGACAAGACAAACATCACCAAGCGCGCCCTTCCCGTCATGGCGAACGCCACCAGTTCGGGCCTGGAGACCCGAGCCGATTCACCACTTTACGACCGCTTCTTCTCCGAGGCCCCTCTGACCGAGCAAGACTACCCGATCTCCCTCCATGCCAATCTCCTTCTCGCGCTCGGAAACGCTGCGCATTCCAAGTCGATGCCTGTCGTCCATGCCCACTTGACCCGTCGGTCTGATCCCGGAGAGCAAGCATCTCAAGGCGTAACGCAATTCGACGAGAGTATCCAGTTTCCGGAAGCCATTCAGGCCGCGGCGTTGCAAGCACTAGGTAACTTCAAAGGACGCTTGGTTGAAGATCACCTGCTGGCCGCAGCTGCATTCGGCGAAGGCAACCTCCAAAGCGTCGCACGAGCCGGATATGCCAAGCACAAGCGCAGTATCTCGATCGACGAAGTCGCTCAAGGCGCGAAAGAGCTTGAAGACATTCTCGAGGAGAACCCCGATCGATTCGCCGTGCTTTTCGCGAACAAAACCGCTGCCGATACCGACCTTTCCAGACGTGCTCTACGAGCTCGCGGCCTCATCACCGTCACATTCGTAGATGGAACCTTGACTATCAATCTTGCCACGCCATCCTTCAACTGGGACCGCATCATGGGAGCGGGTGTCGCTGGCGTGCGAGCCTCTGTGAGCTTCTTGAATCGCGCAGGACTGGTTGTCTCGTTACTGAAGACCCAATTGTCTATTGATATTGACAATGCTGCCGGCGCATTCCTCTATTTTGACCTTGGAGGATACACCGAGATCACTATCTTCGTACGCGTCTCATCCCATCGCATTTCATTATCAATTATTTGTACTGATGCAACGGTTTCCCCATTTTGTATTAGGATGCGCAACTTCGCTTCAAGGCAGGGATGGGTTACAACCTTGACATGCTGAAGGGATTCAAGTTGACCGACATTCTCGACATCGCAACAAAATTCATCACCGACATTCCAAAGTTCATCGACGCAATGTTCTCAGCAACCAACATCGTCACCGCCGAGCTAACCAACCTTCAAAACGCGTTCAGCATCGCGAGCCAACAGATTGGCATCAGTGGCAACTCAGCTGGCTTGTCAACTTTCTCCTTCAATCTCAACAGCATTGCGCTCGCTGCAAGTCCGTTGGAAGAGCTGGAGCTGCTCAACATCGGCAATCTCTTCAAGGACCTCGAGAAACAGATCCGAACACTGGCAACTCGAGTTAGCATCGATTTTGTGGGTCCTGTCTCAGCTCTCATTGCCGATACGGTAAACGACGTGAAGAAGATCACTCCTGGTATGTAGCATTTGGCTACGTAATCGGTATCTGCAGCATTGTCTTTGACACGCATCATTTTCAGGTATTCGAGCCATGCTGATCTGTCCACAGCAAGGTGGCACGTTTTTGCTGGCCGCCATCCAAGAAATCATCGACAACCTCTCAGCTATGGATGGGCACGCGGACGTGTTGCGAGCCTACATGTCACTCGATAGGAGACAAGGTCTTCTGCCTCGGTTCGATACGGACTTCTTGACCCAGCTGGGCGACCTCGCAAGAACCTCACCTTCTCTGAGCTGGATTACCAATGCCATCAACTCCTACTTATCTGTCATGAACACATTCAACGAGGCCGGAAGCCGGTTCCACGGCGCTCTCTACGGCTTCCGTAACAAGATCGGGACATTTCAAGAGGTCTACACGACTATGAAAGCATTTGTTGACGAGAACTTTGGTCCCAAGTTCTCCGACAAATTCCCAAAAACCCCGTTCCCCACCGAGCAAGGCAAAGGCATGGTGTACCCCAACGCGAAATTCGGACGCTTCGACGGCACGTTCCTGCGCACCACGCCAAACCAGGAAATTGTCATGCCAATGAACGGGAAAGTCAAGTACGAGGCGGATGGGCTGATCACCATCGACGTGACGGAAGTTAGTCTCAAGCCTTACTACATTCGCCTGCATGGTCTTCAAGCTCTCAACTACGTCTTCGGCGCTTGGGTTCAGTTCAGGAAGGGGCAGAAATTCGCCAGGGCAACCAGCAATCGGATACATATCAGCATCGAGTCGAAGAAAACCCCGAACGAATGGATTGACCCTGATAAATAGTGAGTAGCTCTGAGGTTTCGTTGCCTTGTAGTGCCGTCTCTAACGTCACATACAAACAGTCTGCCGAGGAGTGACCCGAAGCTTCTCACCAGATGGGCACCAAATCCCAATTACTACTCTCTTACGGTTCTTCAACAAGGTAAGGCTCAAAGCCCATTTGTTCGTCTTTTGTGCATGTACTAAGCCATTGTTTCTGTCTTCAGCATGGGTCCCACAAACCCCGATTCTTCCTGATTCGAGCATGGCCAAGGTCCCCGACAAGTCAAGCAAGGACAAAAGCGAACGGAAGAAGGCCAAAGAAAACAAGAAGAACGGCCAGACAACGAACAACACACCGGCTAATAAGAAGAAGCAGAAGGACGACCGACCCGATCCGCCCGATGAGCCCGAGAAAGAGGAGCGCGAGCCCGCATGGCTTCAAAACTGGAAGAACACGCCGATCGAGAACCCGGATGCTGTGTGTTACTCTTACGAGTTCTCAAACCCAGACGAGATGTGCGGTGGTGGAATGCTCGCGGAGTACAAGCGGTCCAAAACCATCTGGAAGTTCAGTCAGTTCACATTGGTTGGTGGAATGGTTCCGGTCACTTTCAAAGTGGTAAGTGGTTTGTCGCAATGCCGCATTATATATACACAATCTAATCAAATAATCTGTCCAAATCTAGCAATTTGACGCATTGATGGGAATCCAAGCCGGCGCCGAGATCTGCGTCATGGACCTCACCTTCAAGCCGTCCGTAGCGCCCCGATTTGGGATTTCGATCACAGGATCACTTGGTGAGTCTCGACGACAGGTTGAATTGCGGGTCTTGATCGCAACCTTAAACTATTCAATGTTCTAGCCATCGATATCTTCATTGCCAGCGTTGGAATTAGCATCACTGGCATCGTAGCGGATACGACCGCTCCAGTGACAATCTACTTCCCAATGACCAATTTCCCGGTCGGAACCTGTCTGGACGTAAGTTTTCGTTATGACAGTAATCGCACCTTCCCGGGTTGTTGAACTCACTGCCAACTTAGATCTACATCAACCTGATTCCGCTTGCATTCGAGATTGCGCTGTTTGTCACAATCTCGTTTTTCTCTTTGACATATCCTGGGATGTGATCCTAGTTCGATGGGCGTAAGTTGACTGTTGGTTTGCTTTTGGACCTAGTTGCTGTGATACTTGCTGACAATGGGCAATTGCAGCATGGACACGATAAGAATCAAAGTTCTCGACACTTGTCCGGCCCCGAAATCCCGTTCCATTCCAGCGGGATCCGGCACCACCTCAGACAACACTCCTCCTATTTTCAGTCTTCTCTCGGCGGTTCAGGTCCCTGGTCAGAGCCCCCTGAATCCTCTGTCCTTCATTCAGTTCATCGTCTCCGACGCGGAGAGTGGTCTCCAAGACGTCACGTAAGTTAGCACTCTGCAATTTTCATAAGTTACAGGTTGATTGACTAACAGCCAATCTTCTTAGGATGGGTCTTGGATATGGTCCTGGCGATACCAGCGTTATTCCAAGGAAGACTATTCTTCGAGGACAGGGTGATAGTCTTTCACTACCTGGCCCCACAGACTTCGCCAACTTCAACGAGAAGACCATATGGGTTGTTGCTACTGCGACAAACGTGCAAGGCTTGGAGACCACCGTTTCCTCTTCCTTCTTCTGGGACCTGTCGCCGCCGGTTATTACGATTTGGGAGACAGATCTGACGGCCCCCGAGAAAATGGAATTCCTGATTGGCAAGAACGAGAGCTGGGTTACTCAGCGGAAGAATCTGGGAACTTTCACAAAGGACATCGCCGTCCAAGTCGGTGGTTCTACCATGCAGGCGCATACGGACAGCCTAGCTTTTGCATACGATATTCAAGACGCGACTCCTCTCACCTCGCTGCAATACGCAATTGGTACTGGCTCTGACCCTCAGAAAATGAACGACACTGTGCCTTGGACCACCATCCCCGCATCGCCAAGAGTCATGACTGGCTCCATCAGGGTACATAATCTGAATCTGAACAACGGGACCAAGTATTTCCTTGCCCTGAACGCGACGAACGCTCTTCAATACAATACGATCACTCAATCGTTTGGAACTCTGGTTGATCAATCACCACCGGATACTCCGGCCCATCAATTGTTCATGGGATCAAAAATACGATCCGATTGGGGCGGCTCCAATCAGCCCACGACCGTTCAATTCAACTTCAACTCCTTCCGAGACAACGAAACTGACATTGCGGCGTGGAACTTTGCAATTGGTCCGAGCATCAATACCAGCGAGACTGCAGTCCCGACCGATTTCAACACATGGGTCCCTTTCAAAGCATGGACGCCATTCATTCCAGCGACTCCATCGGCGGGTGGTGATGTGCTCATGACTTTGGACGGATACTCGCTTCCCGAAGGCAATCATACAATCTGCGTCCAAGCGACCAATTGGGTTGGACTCAAATCAGTTTCATGCAAGCGCGGGTACCTTGTCGATGTCACACCTCCCATTGGCTATATTTCCATTGAACAAGGAGCCGTTCTCGGAGACATTGACCTTACCTTTACCTACGCGGATGACCGTGCGGGCGTGCGATCATTTAGCGTTGGGCTTGGAGACGGCTACACTCCGCGATACGCCCCGTATGTCAGGTTTGACCCAGCCGTGGACCCCTTGAGCGCGTACACTTTTGCCATCGACAGCTCATTGGCCGGAAAGCTGATCTACGGCCAGCTTCAAGTCGAAGATTACGCTGGAAACTTCCACGTTTCCACCTCTCCTTTCCCGCTGGTCGTGAGCTTCTATCCTCCGAGCCCTGGGATTGTCTATGATGGCTTGACCCTCGGCGACAGTGCTGATTTCGTGGATATCGAGTCTGAACTGTGTGTCTCTTGGACGGGATGGATCGACTCAGTTACTGGTGTTGGGCGTTACGATGTATCCTTCGGCACGCTCCCGGGTCAAACGGACATTATCGACTGGACCACCGTAGGCCGGCTTGATTCGAGCGTTTGCTTATCAGTGAGCAACGGAACTCTGCAGCAAAACTCCTTGGTCTTCGCAAATGTCAGAGGCTGGTCCAACGCCGGCGAAAACGCCAAAGCGTCTACTGCGAGTAGCTCTGGAACTATCATTGACCTCTCCGCCCCCACGCCTTTGAATGCTACCATTCTGAGCGGCAAGGTCCCCGGGTACCAAAGCCAAACCGACTACATCCGTGTTTCATGGACCGAGTCAGCCGATCACGAGTCTGGCCTCAGCAGATACACAGTGTCCTGTTACAACGCGGACTCGGGAGTGACGATCTATCCTGAAAGCATCATTGATACAGCTTTGCCACTCAGACCTGGAGGCTTGATTTACGGATCGCCACTCAGAGATGGAATGAGATTCTACTGCAATGTAACGGCCTACAACAATGCCGGAAACCGAAACTTTGCGCAAACAACCACGAACACTGTTCTGGTGGACAGCACACCTCCTCTTCTGTCCTATCTGACTTACCTGAACGAATCGGTTTTTGGTGAGACAACATATGTCTCAACTCCTGCGACTCTTTTCATTGGATGGGAGTGGTCAGACCCCGACTCTGGCTTGCTTGCCAACTCGACCACATGCACAGTAAGCGACGTGGACGGGAACCTCGTATCTTCTGTCACTACAACTGTTAGCGATGCCGGATGCGAAATCGTTTCCGATCCTCCGCTGACAGAAGACAATGTGTATACGATCTCAGTTGCCGCTCTCAACAATGCAGGCCTGCAAACCCAGATGAACTTTGAGATTGATATTGCGACCGTGAGTCCTTCCCTCATTGCCAGTGGAGTTGGCGTAGCCAGCGTCGGATCCCCCTCATTGACCGTCACAACGGTCGATGACCGATTGCTTGGCTGGTTCCAATTCGCAAAGCGGACGAAGCCAGTGACCACCATCTATGTGGCTTTTGGGAAGAACTCGACCTCTTTGTTTGACTACACGAACGGAACATATGCGAAAATCGAACCAACCCAGACGTACGCTTCCATCAATCATCCTCTCAATTACACCGACACGTACTGCATGCTTGTCTACGGAGAAAATATCGCTGGTCTGCAGTCGGAACCTGAATTTGCTGGCTGCGTGACAATCATAGAAGGGCCGAAACCTGGGATTGTTTACGACGGCGGAACCAGCATGGTTGAGATGCAGCTGCAGCTCGAGAAGGACTTCGTGATGGCGTCATTCACCAGTTTCAAGCACCCTTTCCCAGGCGCTTTCTACACTTGGGCACTTGGAACGCAGCCAAACGCCACGGATGTCGTTCCTCACACTTCGGCATATATGGCATACCCTACGAAGACGAGGCCAGGGCTCATCAACATGCCTTTATCATTCTTAAACTCGAACAGCACATACTTTGTGACAGTCAAAGGAACCTTTGGAACGTCGGGACCGGAAACGTTTACCGAATCTGTTTTTGCTGTAGCGCCAGGCTTCCGACTTGTTACAGAGTCATCGAAACTTCCCGTGCTTATCTTTGGCGAACCAAACCTGGGATCAGGACCACAATACGTGAGCGCTCAGAATGCCAAACAGCTCAGTCTCATCTGCGATGCCTTTAGTGGACCTGGCAGTGACGGCTTCGATCAGATGAATCTTACCGTCGGACAGGATCCAGTCATGCCAACCAGTCTCTTCGAAGCGAATTCCACCCAGCCCATCTCGGTCCCAAATCTCAAGCTTGCTTACTCGGTCGATTTTTCAACTGCTTCTCAGGGCTTGGCTATGTTTGCTCGATGTTTGGTTGGCGACACCAGGGTGACCTCCACCTCAAGTGCGATAACTTCTGATGTCCTGGTAGTTGATGCAACTGCCCCGTCCCTGCCCACTTTCTTCCAGTGCAGGGACGTAGTTGCGAGGGGAAGATCATTTGATTGCCGTTGGTCAAACTTCACCGATGAAGAGAGCGGAGTGGCCTCGGTCACTATAAGTCTGGGAACGGCCAAAGGAGGAACAGAACTTGTAGCTGCTCAAAATGTCAAGGGAAAGAACCACTACAGCTTCAACCCGAACTTTGCTTGGTTGCAGACCGCGAGTCAAGTGTTTCACGTTACTCTTACGGCCACCAACGGGGCCGGTCAAAGCTCCTCGGCTTTTGCCTCCAGCATTATCGACGCAACTGCACCGACCGTAAATCCTGATCTCATCCGCTTTGTGACCGCGCTTCCGACTTCGCGGCATGAAAACCGGTCACTCTCTATCGATAATTCCACTTTGGCGACTTGCGTACGCTCCAGTTCAACGGTACACGTTACTTGGGAGGGCGCATTCACGGACTTGGAGAGCAGAATGGAGTCATACGAAGTCATGATCAAGGAGGATCAAGGAAAAAATGTTTACGCCACATGGCAACAATTCCCTGGCAATGTTACGGCGGCAAGTTTCCAATTGACGCCAAATATGCCGCGGTGGGGAGTCATGATTCAAGCGCTGATAATCGGCACCAACAAAGCCGGGCAGATGACTCGGACACTGAGTTCCCCGGTTGGATCCGTAGTGCATGGACCCAATGCCATTTCCGTGTATCACATCCCGATTGGCAGTGAGGGATCAACTTCGCCGTTCCAGAAAGAACGCAATATCTTTTCTGCTGGTTGGAAGTTCTCCCATCCCTGCCCAATTGTGGAGTACCACTGGATGATTTACGATAATGTCACTTTGGAGGTCGTTTACGAGGAAACGACCACGCAAGATGTCGTGATGGCAACCGGACTTGACCTGCAACCCAGACATTCTTACATTGCGAGTGTGGAAGCATACAATAGCGCTGGAGTCGGCTCAGACATCCGCGGAGAAACAGAACCTATCACCATCACCTACTCTCCGGCAAGACCAGCCCCCGTCTATGATGGGGTCGTGTTTGGCTCTCAGACCAGCGAGCAGACGGACCCACTTACTCTCGCGGGTTCTTGGGAAGACTTTTCTACAGAAAGCTGCTTTGTTTCAAACTACAAATACGCGGTCGGGACTAGTTACTGTAAGAACAGTATAAGCAACTCAAAGTGCACCTTGATTCATTTGACCAATTGTTACATGTATTGTAGGGGACGAAGCGAAGGCATCAACCATTCTCAGCTGGACGGACGCTGGCTTGGCGAGGAGCTTCAAGATCGAATTGACCAGCCCGCTGCAGCTCTACACAATGTACTTCATCACCGTCAATGCCACATCGTGCACGGGCGACATTGTTACAAGTTTCTCGCCCGGTTTCTCTGTTGGTCAAAGGCAGCCCCCAACGATTGGCACGGTCGTGCTTGACAATCGCAACAATATGACAAACGCCACCGCTCAGACCTCGTCTTCTTCAGTCAGGATTCTCTGGAGTCACTTTACGTCAATTTGGTCCCCGCTGGAAATCCATGTAGCTTTGGCCAACGACACCGATCCCAAAAATGCTTCTAATCTCATCGTACCGTTTACCAAAGTGTCTTCAACCGCTGATTCGCATACCTTTGTCAATCTTTCGCTTACTACGACTAACGAGGGAAACACCACTTACTACGGCTTTGTGCGCGCAACCGACACGAACTCTCAAGCAGTCTACGGGGCTACGCTTGGATTTGTCGTGAATGCAACGGAACCAGAGCCTGTTGCTGTGATCTTCCCAGGTCAGGCCGAAGACGATGCATCGGATAACTGGCAACCATCGTCAGGTGGAGTTCAGATCGCGCTGGGTGGTTTTGGCTCAGGTAAAGTCAAGGACCATTTCCAAATGCTCATCATCCATACCCGCTCTAATATGTTTTCCTCTTCAAGACATTAACGAAGTTCAGTATGCGATCGTCACCCAGCCAGCACAAAACGGTACCCTGAGACGCCGTGCCGACTTTGATCCCGTAGCGGCCGCCATTGGAACCCCCGATTCCCTTACTGTCCCTTTCACGCCCATCGGCGATCTTAATGCCACCAATGTCTCGATTGCGGCTCCTCTCGGGGACGCAGGAACACACTTCATTATTGTTAAGGCGATCAACCAAGCAGGCCTGTCCGCCTTCGGGTCCAGCAACGCTATGCACGTGGACACAAGCCCGCCAATCACCGGCACATTGCGGCAAGGTTCTGACCCGTCA
The DNA here is from genome assembly GCA_025526995.1 of Powellomyces hirtus. NCBI lineage: Eukaryota > Fungi > Chytridiomycota > Chytridiomycetes > Spizellomycetales > Powellomycetaceae > Powellomyces > Powellomyces hirtus. The sequence goes on along the minus strand of JAHLKG010000027.1, from coordinate 353,298 downwards.
GCGACCTTTCGGTATACCTCCTCAAATGATTCCATTTACTTGACATGGGGCGAATTCGTCGAGAACAACATGGTACCAGCTACCCACGACAATTTCGGTTCGAGTGACGTAGACAGTCGGTGGGGTGTTACCACAGGGTTTCCGTCAGACTTTGGCACTGGAAATTCATCCATGCTTTTTGTCTCGGGATGTGCGACATTCATTACCTCTGCCCTAACTCTCCATGCCCAGTCAGACGCCACTACCCCAACGCTCATTCGTGGTTGTGAGGTGCTCCAGAAGACGTATGCCAGTGGCAAGCAGTACGCGTTCCGAATGCAGGCATCCTCCGCGCGGGGAGCCGTGAGCTCGATTCTCCTGTCTGACACGCATGACAATGTCCCGGAAAAGTCATTCGCTGTACAGCGGAACTGGTTCCTGAATGCGGCGGCCGACCACAATGCCGTTGGAGTTCAGATTTTGATCAAGCCCGACACAGGTGTGCCAATTGTCTACACATGGTCGTTAATTTACGGTGAAAAAGCGATTCGGGGACGCCCGCTCGCCATATCATTGGATCCAACAACCAACGCTTTGACCTACACCTTCGAGATTCGTCCTGACGGGACCGTCATCTCTGTCTCCGATGACAATGGAAACGTTGTGGGAACTACCTTCTTGCCTCCCCTCACTGTCGGTACCAACACCATTCGTGGAATACCCAAAGTTGGCGCTAGGTTTCGTCTCTGGTCGGTGACACCTTTGTCTGCTCCCACTGGCATGGTAGTCAGTTCAACCATCACGCCCACATCTTTGAACAATCCATCCAACTTCGGTGATCTCTTTGGTGACCCAGAGTCTGGCATTGATCATTATGAGATCTGTGTGTCGAACAATGCTGACGACTGTGATGTCATTCCCTTGACCCGCATTGAGGCTAACTGGACGGCATCTTGTGGAATGGATGGGATCCCGTGTCTTCCGTCCGAGTGGTCCCAAACTGTCTCCTCAACCGATACCCAGCTCTCCCGCCTTGGCATCCTTTCAATCACAAACTTGACCCACGCTACGATGCCTGCATCTTCCTACATTTATCAGTGGTGCGAGCTAGGTCCCGAAGAAGGCGGTTGTCACGCGCTGGCAACTTGCGAGAACAGCCCTCCCGATATCACCGAAGTCGTAAACACCAACGACAACACGACCAGCACTTCCTCCACAGAACCCTCTCCGACTTCCACTAGCGCAGTGCTGTCACTCTCTTCGGTTTCGGAGCTTATTGGTATCCCTATCAGCACCCCGACTCCCAATCCTTCCCCACGTGTTTACGACGTTTCTAAGCTGCCCTTTACCTGCACATGTCCGCCGGGATACACGGGAGACGGGTTTGTCTGTGAGGACGTCAACGAATGCGATTCTTCTGCTACCAATACCACTGTCTGCGCTGTTGGAGCCGCCTGCATCAATCTTCCTGGGAGCTACGAATGCGCATGTCCGGACGGGTTTAGCGGGTTTCCTTACGCATCAACTATTTCCACTGCGGACACGATCGGATGTTTCAGTGAGGACAAGTGTGCCAGCCTCCCGTGTGGCATTACTGGCTCTTGCGTGAATAATCTGCCCCCCGGCACCGACGCTGGGAACACCGCGTTGACGCCGAACTATGCATGCAATTGCTACCCTGGATTCAAACTTTCTGCCAACAACCGGACGTGTGAAAATATCAATGAATGTCTTGCTGGAACACATCGCTGCTCACCTGGCGCAACCTGCATAGACTCATTCGGGGCATACACATGCTCATGCCCGCTGGGAACGATCGGCTCAGGATTCCTTCCAGAGCAATGTACACCTCCTGGGACACCATCCGGAATTGGATGTCAGCATAGTGCCCCGCTCGCCATCGGAACATCTATCTCCTCAACCTTCCCGGCTACAAATTACGACACTGATCCGCGCACGACAAAAATGACGGGAGCACCTCAATTTGCAATGTGGTACAATTTCCAAAACACCGTGCAGAAGCTCCTTGCTACCGTCACCTTCAGTCCAGCTATCGCGCCCCGAATCTGGCTTGTGGCGTTTGCAAGTTGTGCCTCCACAACACCTCTTTCGGTGGCCAAGTGTACCGCCACGCGAGCGTCTACCTGTCAACTGAATGTTGCAAGCGCCGTGGGGTCTGATGTATTCCTTGCTATCCTATCTTCAAAACCCGGAAACTTCAGGCTGGATCTCGAATCAGTTGGGACCAGACAGTGCAGCCCTGGGTGTCAGAATGGAGGCTCATGCGTGGGAACCAATACATGCTCCTGCCCTTCGAAATGGACCGGCACATATTGTGAAACCGCAGTTCGGCCGATGATTCAGCGTACTACTGTGTCGTCCGCCAGGTGTTATGCACCAGTTACTGTCAACGGAACTGTCTATTCTCCTTGCGCTCCAGGACCGCTTCCAAACGCTCCCAACACAGCTCTCACATACTCGTTTCAGGGATGTTACAACTGGGGTCTCTTAACTGGAGCAGTCCAAAATATTTTGAGTATTCACCCGCCGGAAACTGAACATGGCAGTGAAGCTATCGCTCGGCAGATTCTGTCCGCATTCCCCAAGGCGCTTTATCAGATCAATATTCTGGTCCACCAATGTGCTGAGCTCTGCAAGCAGAATTTGTTGCCTTTCTTTTTGTATTTCAATCAACCTCCAGCCTGCATTTGTCTGCCCAATGTCGTCCCAGGCGCCCTGCTTTCACCGGCTTCGACGTGCTACAAGAGGGACAGGATAACTCAAGCTCCCATTTACGGCTACGACACCTTCGGGGGTGCGACATTCAGGGTGGCTCTCGAAGCGCCATGGTGTACGATTGCCTCAAACACGACATTGTCGGACCCTCTCGCGGTTTCAGAGTTCTGTGCTAGCCGGGCCACTATCAGCAACCAGGCGTGCAAATTCCCCTTCTACTACCGCGGATCGCTGCACACCGAGTGCACTGCGCTTGATGACCCTCAGGGTTTGCCATGGTGCTTCGTTGATGACACTCACACTATCAAACGGACTTGTGTGGAGATCGATTGGTGCTCGGGAAGTGGCTATGAGAACATCGCGAACGGACGATGCATCTCCGACCCGACTGCTTCAACAGAGAAATACACTATACAGTGCAACGACGGTTACCAATTCTCCGCTTTGTCCCGGACCTGTGAGGACATCGACGAGGCCGCTACAGAGACATGCGACTGTGACTTCCGGTCTACGAGCTGTGTCAACACCATTGGTGGACATTATTGCCAGTGTCTGTCCGGCTATGCGCCGACGGGCCTCTCGACAATGTGCGCGCCAATCCCAGTTCCCGTCAATAACAGCGCCGCTCTCCCCGGTTCCGTCCTTCCACCCCGCGACGAGACGCCCAAATCGTACTTCTTTGGCCTCAACACCGTCAATAAAGCTGGCTTGTCCAAAATGGTTTGGACCGAGCGAATCACAATCGACCAGACACCGCCCACTCTGAGCAAGATCTCCTTTACAAAAGACGGAAAATACGTGTCGGCCTTCTCCAACAAGACCATCACCGCAGATTGGCAGGCCGCAGACAAGCAGAGTGATGTGGCCTACTATATTTATTCGATGGGAAGCACGAGTGGCGCTCAGGACTTATTCCCGTCGACACTGACTACAAAACGAAATGTGTCGGTCACGTTGCCGCAAGATCTGAGCACGCTTCACAACGTCTACTTTACCGTTTCGGCATACAATGGGGCTTTGCTGAACACTTCGGCGACTGCCCTGACAATTGTAACCACACTCCCTCCCGATGTTTCGAACGCTCAAGTAACTGCAAGCAACTCTGGACGAACGGTTTCTTTCAGCGGTTTCACCGATCCTCGTACTGCCATAAGCCAATATGAGGTTGCAGTGGGCACGACCCAGGGAGGGACCAACGTCCTTGACTGGACAGTAATTTCAAACGGGACAACCACGAGCTGTGACATATCTGGGCCCGGAAAGCCAGCAGGGTTTGTTGCCAATATCACAGCAACAGCGAGCCCGGTGTGGCATAGTGTCCGGGCAACCAATTGGGCAGGGTTGTCCTCCGTGAAAAGTGTTACCGCGCCACAATTATTTATCCCTTAGTTCTTATGCGCCACAGTTATTTATCCTTTAGCTCTTATGCAAGACCCGCATGTGCATGGGCGTTAGTGAAATATATGTACACGAACGCTGTAAACGGTATTAAGTGCGTGAGATTTTGTGAAAAGTATGCGGTGAAGAATGGCGATTTCGGAGTCGCGTATGGCGCAGCGTCGCCAACAACCGCGCAAGGGGAATTGAAGAATTCTTGGCGCTGAGCCTTTGTGCCAAGAACACACACCCACGTAGTACAGTACATGTCGCAACCGCATCACACCATCGATAGTGCTAGGCGCCCGTGAGTTCTCACACACCGAAAAATGCGCGCTAGCTGGTAGCACGTGCATCGCGGCAGCACTCGTCCAGTGTGAAGTCTCCAACGCGTCATTTTAGAGCTCAAATTGGACGGAGACTGTTGACCTCCGAGTCAGTAAGCACACAAAAATGCCGGTGGGATGTAGGCTGTGGGCTGGCCAAGGCCGCAATCGTCTTGGCAGAACCACATTTGTCCATTTATTATGGTAGCAGCGCTATCTTGGCACGCAGATACACACAGCAATACATGTATTTGCACATGAAACATGCATCGTTGTGTCATGTAAATTTGCTGTCAGGGGAGGGCACCGGAAATGATATATCCGACAAAGCCGGTCTTTTAAAAACGGGATGGGTTCCCCATGGATCCCCAGAATCACTAAATCACTCGTACAAATCTCAACGCTCTATCTGCGCCCATTCCAACTCTTTCAACCGCATGCCCGACATGATCTTCAGACCCACCCTTGCCCTGGTTCGCAAAAACCTTCTCCTCAAGAGGCACGGGATGGCTCAATCCATATGTCTCGCGATCGGAATCCCACTTGCAATCGTGGCATTTGTCCTTTACCTTTTCAGGCAGTCTACCGCTCAAGCGGTCGACATTGACACCTCACTTGCACTGGAACTTGATGTTTGGCTGAAGAAATATCCAGTCAGCAAATACGGGCCGCTTGCTTGGTAAGCTTGCACGAGAGTCTAAGCCTCTCATGTGACTGACGCGCTGCGCCACACGACGGGAGCAGAATTCTCACACTTCCGTCTCCCTTTCTCCCTATCACTGTCAATCCAATTCAGGGCACCAGCCGGTTCAAGCAATGCAAGTGCTTTCATCGCCCATACTGGCCTACCAGATGCCAACATACGCAGCTTTTCATCCCGGAATGATCTATCTCGCTTCTGTCGGGACAATGATTGTCTTGCTGGCGTCGTGTTCGGATCCGATTCTCCCTCATACGAGCTGTTGGTCGACGACAGCAACCACCTGTTCGCGAAGACATATTCCTCGCAAGATCCAACGATCTCTACTGCCGAATATGTTGCGGACATGCAAGGTCTTGTTGAGCACGCCATGATCAACAGTGCCCTGGGCAAGAGCACCTCCACTCCGCCTCCCAAAGTTCTTTTCAAACAACTCGAATCGGCCAACATTCGCGGAATCATCTTTGAATTTACTGAGAAGTTTATCGGTGGCATGCTGGCGACGATGTTCATACCTCTCGTCTATTCGCTTGTATCCGACATGGTCGCGGAGAAAGAGGCAAGAATCAGGGAAGGAATGCTGATGATGGGACTGTCGCCGATCGCGTATAATCTCAGCTGGTTGTTTACCTACGCTGTGATATATCTGCCTGTCTATGCACTCTGTGCTGTGATACTGAAGCTTGTCGTTTACGAAACCACATCGCTACCTATCATTCTCCTTTGGATACTCGCGACCGCGGTTTCCTGCATTGGGTTGTGCTTCGTACTGGAGTCCTTCCTATCCTCGGCGCGCTCTGCAGGGCTTGCTTCTGTCGCTATCCTCACAGTAGCTGCTATCGTCGAGACAATTATCAATGCAAAATACTTTGCGGACATGACCGGCTTGGTGAAAGCTTTGCTGTGTTTCCTTTCTCCTTTCGGCTTCATCTTTTCTCACAGAATAATAGCCAGAAAGGAAGGACAGTTCGACGGTCTCACTTTGTCAACCTGGACAGGTATTTTTTAATTTTTTTTATCAATGCTCGCGACTGACCTCTAACCTCCTCTTGTCTTTTGCAGAGAATGTTGAGGGCATTTCGTTCCTAACTACGTTCATCGCAACACTCGCAACAATTCCGCTCTATTTCTTTATCGGCTGGTACCTCTCCAATGTGATCCCCGGAGAGTACGGAGTTGCGAAACCCTTTTACTTCCTCTTTACCCTTGACTACTGGGTGGGACAATCTTCGCATGACGATAGCAATTACTGGAACGGGAGGCCTGTATATCAAGATTCAGACGCTGTTGTTGAGGAAGCCGGGCCAAATCTACCCGTCGGCATTTCTATCAACGGTCTAACACGAATATTCCGGCAGGCGGGGGCCAACTCACAACACGTCGCGGTAGACGGCTTGCATTTGCAGGCATATGAAGGACAGGTTTTGTCCTTGCTCGGCAAGAATGGAGCGGGCAAGAGCACACTCATCTCGATGATCACTCAGCTCCTTCCTCCTTCTACCGGCTCATTTACCATTCGCGGCCGTTCAAGCCTTGCTGGGCGCCAGCGCGCCAGCACCTCTGAAGATACGCTGGGTGTTTGCCCCCAGCACGATGTTCTATGGGATGGCCTGACCTGTCGACAAACCTTGGAGCTGTTTGCTCACTTGAAAGGCGTGCCAGTGGGTCAAGTCAACCGCGCTGTCCAAGAGGCAATTGTAAGCTGCGATCTCATTGAGAAGGTTAATAGTCTCACCAGCACACTCTCCGGCGGGCAAAAACGAAAGCTGAGCGTCGGCATTGCGTATATCGGAGGTTCTCGCACAATTATTTTGGATGAACCGAGCTCCGGCATGGACCCTCTTTCACGCCGCGCCATCTGGGACATTGTAAATCGGGAAAAGCAAGGGCGAACAGTTATTTTTACGACACATTTCATGGATGAGGCAGATTACCTGGGAGACCGAATCGCTATCCTTGCCTCCGGAAAGCTGAAGGCTGTCGGGACTCCATCTTTCCTGAAACGCTCGTTCGGCGTTGGATACACGCTGACGGTCATACGCAATGATGGATACGATAGCTCATTGATCACTAACGCCATTCTTGCCAACGTCCCGGGTGCCGTGATGGGAACCGAAACTTTACGCGAGATCACCTTCCGACTACCCAGTAAACAACGACATCGGTACTCAGATCTTTTGATGGACTTGGAAACTTCCAGTGGAAGCTACGGCATACGCAGCTGGGGTCTTTCAGTGACTTCTCTTGAAGAAGTCTTCATCCAAATCGCTTCCAAAGCGGATGAGGAGATTTTGCGGGAGACTCCCCCCCGCCACGACTCTGTTCAAGAGGGCGACATGAACGTGATTGAAATGTCGCAGTTGCAAAAAGAGAAGAATATCCCCTCTGCCGGAGCTGCAACGGTTCCTGGCGGTACCGTATTCCTCTCCCAAGTTCCTGTTCTTGCCAGAAAACTGCTCCGGCTCAACATCCGAGAACCAGCACTACCCATCTGTCGTGTATTGCTGCCTCTGCTTTCCATATGCTTTTCAGCTTACCTAATGCGCAATGTAAAGCCACCGGTGTGTGAACCGCCTCTCGCCGCTCCGTCTGTTCCTATCTCTTGGGCAACAATAGGTGGTCCGAAGGGTCCCACTCTGGTCGTCTCACCATCTGATGAACTGATTCATGCTGTGGACGCATCGATTCCCACACAGCCTATTTCTTCTTTCCCACCGTTCGACAACATCTTAAAATCCAGTACCGATGTATCAGCGGCTTTGCGATTAAACAACTTTGCCGGGAATAGCTCTTGGGATGGCTCGTACCTTGTCGCTCAAGGAGACCTGAATGGCGATGCCACGTACGCAATGGCGGTAATCAACCTCGCGAGCAATATGTATCTGACAGTCTCCGGTACGCCTGTCCGCATAACTGGCAGCTTCGGACGCTTTGACTCTCGCCGTGCGGCGCAGGACATGGTCGGAGATATCACCGCCTCGGTTGCGCTCTTTGTGGTATTCAGTGCCGTGTTTTCCGCGCTATCGGTTGTACCCATCGTTCGTGAACGTGTCAGCAAAGCCAAGCATCAGCAGCGCGTCAGCGGTGCAACTCCATTCAGCTACTGGTCTAGTTTCATCGTATGGGACCTGTTGATGTCCTTCATTGTCGCGGCGCTGATAACAATCATATTTGCCATTGCTGGAACCTCCGTATTCAAGGGTCAGCTTGTCTGGGTCTTCCTGAGCTTTTTCTGGTTTTTCACGTCCTCGACTGCATTCGCATACGCTTTGTCGACTCGCTTCGAGACACCGGCTGGTGCGATCGGGGGAATTCTCACGCTTCTCTCCCTGATCCCTGTGTTCTTCCTGCAATTCTTCATTGAGGGAATCTTTTTGGAGTCCTCGGCCCAAACCATCAAATGGTACGCTTTGGGCTTCTCGATATATAACCCTGCATCTGGCCTGGCGTACAACATATTTGGGATTACAAACTGGGGCCCGATCCGCTGTCCAGGAGATCAAGGCGCTATTGGCGACACCGTGGCATCGACAATTGGCTTCGTGCTTCTCATACAGGCTGCCCAAACTGTGATATTGTTTGGCTTAGCAATCGGCACCGACGCATGGCGCCAGTTGATTCACCGTCCAGGGCGTCCTGAGCAAGCCGCGCCTCCTACCCCGAGTCGGACCGGAAACCCGGACGTGGACGCAGAAGAGGAGCGGATTCTCAAGTCTCAGCAAACCGACCTCATCGCAGTGACACAGCTCAAGAAAGAGTTTCTTTGTCCCAATACCGGTGTAACCAAGCATGCACTCAAAGGTCTTACGCTGGGTGTTGACAAAGGTGAATGCATGGTTCTTCTCGGTCCGAACGGGGCAGGAAAGACCACAACTATGACGATAATCGCGGGAGATCAGGTTCCGACCTCCGGGTCGTGTGTCGTAAACGGATACTCTCTTCTTGAGAACCTCCCGGGAGTGCAGCGTTCAATTGGTGTCACCCCACAGTTTGACGCATTGATGGTAAGCCCATAGTCAAACACATTGCATTGTTACAATCAGCTAACTTGGCCATCAGAAAAACCTTACTGTTGCTGAGCACTTTGATCACTACGCGAGATTAAAGGGAGTTCCGTCTCGCGAAGTCTCGTCAACGGTGGCGGCGCTGCTCGAGATGCTTGATCTGCTCCCGTATGCGAATAAGAGAGTTCAAAATCTCAGTGGGGGAAACCGCCGGAAAGTCTCGGTCGGAATTGCCGTGGTTGGGCAGCCAGCTGCTATTCTTATTGACGAGGGGAGCACGGGAATGGACCCGATTAGCAAGCGATACATGTGGAAGGTTATTTCTCAGCTTTCTCAAAAACACGCGGTGATTCTGACAACTCACTCGATGGAGGAAGCGGAATCCGTGGCCAGCAAAGTTGGTATCGTAACGAATGGTCGCTTGCAGTGCTTGGGCTCGGTGCAGCACTTACGAGACCGCTATGGTGCTGGCTATCAAATCGAAATCCGCGCACGCGATCCATCCGCAATGACTGGAATTTGCGCTTTTATGCATCACATGTATCCATCAAGCATCTGCACTGAGCAGTACCCGGATCATGGTCGATTCTTGCTTCCCAAGGCGAGCATCTCCTCGCTCGGAAGCGTATTTGCACAATTGGAAGAGTTCGGAGACGACCTCGGTGTGTCTGACTATGCGGTCTCGCATACATCGCTAGAGGAAGTGTTCCTGTCGTTTGCACGAGCTTCGGAAGCCGCAAAACTCAATGCTGAGAATTACAAGCCCGCTTCGGTCATCCGAGCTTTCAATGACTCGGCCATAATGGACCCGATGGAAGCAATGTACGCGAACATCCTATTCATGACATTCGGCGGCGGACTATTCATGGGACTTGCGTACTTCTTGATGGGTCTCTTTGTCGGTCTTTTTGGCATGATATGCGGATCTACCCTTCTCTTCCGGCGTGGTTTGTTCGTCATGGCACCGTACGGTCGTTCCCCACCCCTTTCTACGGCTCATTCTCATCCTCGCGGCTGCACTAGCGGGGTTTCCACGGTTGTCCGCTGGGTCGCGATGGTGCTAACGGCTCCCTTGCTTGTTTTGGGACATCTGCTCATTGGCTGTGCGCTCTCTATCACCATCATCTTCCATCCGATGGCCAAAATGCACTTCAAGATGTGCAACCTGGCGTTTTACGCCGGATCCCTCCCCCGCATTTATGATGCTTCCTCTTCGGAAAACTTTGCGGATGCTGGTACAAGGGTCTCGCACAGCAGTCTTCCCGTTTCAGCTGCGGGAATGGGAACCGTAAAGATGTATATGCCTGAAACACAACCTTACCCCACCCATTCGTTGTCCACCCTTTAAGATAGCAGGCGCGATTCTATACTGGACGCTTTTGCATTGGTTCTTCTTTTTGAACTTTCTTCTGACCTCATACAGTTGTAGGACGTTTGTGTCATGTTTCCCTTTGCACATATATTTTCTCGAAATCATAAGTTTCCTATGTCCCGAAGTTGTTACCGTCCGATCGGGACCGCGCTCCCGCTTACGCGATCGTTCTCTGACACGCCTGCGCAGACGCGTCACCAGTTTTTGTTCGCGAAAGACGACGTTGCTTAAACAGCATACAGTGAACAAGCGACAACATGAAAGAAGTGTTGAACCTAGCGCTCGTCTTTCAGCTATTTGCATTTACAGTGGGCCAAAAGTTCAAGCCGGTGATCATGAACTTCACAGGTTCGGTGATGTTCAGAACATGGGCACTGCTTTCTTCGAATTCTCTAACAACTTCAGCCCCGTGCAGCTGTCATTGAACCTTCGGAGATGGATGCAATGTACGGAATTAATGCACCACCTACTTATAGCGCTTAAGTCTCCACGTCAAAGTATACTGAGTCCCTCTCGTGTCATTTGCAATGCAGAGCATCCGTTTCGTGTGAAGGACCTGCAAATACAACATGGCAAGCACAACGAGCCGTTCTGGAAACGTCCCTGCAGCGTATGTATTTGTTCTTTTCAGAGAGTTTTTTGCCTTTTTTATATGCTTATAATGTTTTCGTCAACAGTAGCCGCTAATGATAACACAACGTGGGCGCTTGAAACCGCATACAACTGCGCAACCAATACCAAGATATTGGACACGCAACGTATGTTAGGGACGTTCTATAGAATCACAAATGATGTGTCACCTCTCACCTGTCCTTCCTGTTTTGAATTGAAGGATCTCAATACTTGCTGACTGTCCGGTCCGCACAAAATCTCCTCTGCGATGAGACAACGAGAAGCTTCTTCGCTCTAAGGGATGGGCCACTGCTCAAATTTGCGCGGCTGGGTAAGAAAGAATATGCAAAAACCCAACCGCTTGTCAATCTAATTTTTTTGGAAATGAAACAGTGGATGAAGTCGTTCAACGGCAAGAAGATGTCAAAGCCACGGTCTTGACGATATTAAAGACCGAGAAATGCTCCAAGCTTATAGCCCAAAAATCCGAATCGGACGGAGTGAAAGCATTCGTTTCTGAAATTCTTTGAGCAGAGAGAACTTATATATGTTCTGCTTGGGTCTTGGATTATTATAAATTCTTCAATTTTATTCCGCAGCGCGGCGCCTCAGCCATGTTGACTTTGGATGTGATCTCCGTAGAACACAGTAGCATTTGATCTCGTCCCGATTAAGAATTGAATGACATTCGAACGGCACGGTGATCACTGTCCGCGTCAATAGAGCACATAATATCAGTGCTACGGCAGTTAAGTATCTGCAGCTCATCTAAGCCGCTCAGGTCCGCAGGGCAAGCGGTTGTGTCCCAGATTCCAAGGTCTCCATCGATTTTGCTGTCAACAACAGCTACTGCCGAAGGCCCGCAATAGAAAAGGAAGTCCTGAAGCAAGCGAAGCTTGTGAGCCAAGTGGCGATTTGTATCTCGTCGTCATCGTTCTTACCCTGAACAGCCCTTTACCGGTAGTTGTAAACGGCAAACGATGATCGAAAGCGTCACAATTGAGGTTGTTTGGCAACCGAGACGGTACGTCACCTGGAATGTGTAATTGTCGGTTCAAGCACTGAAACCCAAGTCGTTTTGCGCTGAGCCGATGAAATTTTTCAATATTCACGATTGTCTTGGGCACTGATAAGCGATTGTCTTACATGTTGTCACTAACGGTGGCCGCATTGGCTCTGAAGCTAGCAACCATGTCATTCTGCCAGCTTCCAGTATTAGGTTTTGCAACAGGTGCGAAGTCGCTGTCCGTGTTCCAATCGCCCTACGAGATGACCGTGCTGTGTTAATGGGCGCCTACTGCAAGTAGGTAGCTTTCTGATTAAGGAACCAACCACAAAGAGAATGGTGATTTTCTGTTCCACTGTGTCGGTGACTCCGCAGTCCAATCCGCCACGTCCACTTTGTGCCTTCAGCGAGGTACAGATATTGTACAAAGCGCTCCTCAGCTTCGTCTTGGCGTCGTCACTAAGCCTGTACGCGCCAGTTGTGCTTAATGGATTGTAACCTCTTCGATCTTGAACATTGACGGCAATGAAAGGTTGGTCATTTGGTCCGGTTGTCCCTTCTCTCGCCAAGGCCCAGAAGCCACAGGCAAGCAGAGTCGGATTGATATTGAAGCTAGACCTGCCATTCCGTGAAGCACCGTTCAGCTCTTCCACCCAATCAGGATTTGTGTCGACCGTGGCATTGACAACTGTTCCGGTTCCTTCCCAGGTGTAGGAGATGACAGTACAGGTGGAAGTCCCGCCAGGTTGGATGTGTGCAACGTCCTTCTTAGCGTAGATGCCCTTTGCATTGATGTCGATGTTGGAATACTCAAATCCCTGAATGAAAGGTTTCTCTGAGCGCGCACGGATGTTGGGGTTTTCTTCCTGGAGCAACACCAGATCAAAACTTTGCAGGTAGAATTTCAAGCGATTTCCCAGGTTACTCCAAAGCCTAGGAGATGCGAAGCTGTTGCCATCCAATGTTTCTTCATCGCTGCCTGGAACGGTCGGGCGTGCGAAATCCAATCGGCTGGCGCCAGGCACGTCAAAGAATTCCGTGTTGAACGAAGCCAAAGAGATGGATGCGGCTCCCATGCTGATGTTGTATATCACAGGCATGTGATTGGAGTATTCACGACTTTATACAGCAAAGTAGTTATTAGTGAACGCAGATCAGTCTTCAGCGAGATTGCTTTACCCACCTGCACGAGGTGGTTGGTACTATGTTGCAAGACCCAAGTGCCGCATTTCCCGATAAGTTCGCCGAAAGCGAGTTGACTGTGACAGGAACAATACTTTGCGAGAGTGGAGAAAACGGCGCCCTTTTCGTTGCTTTAATTTTGCCGGTAGCAACGTGCGGGGCTACTCTTGAGGGCTAACTCACCATATATGGTCATACCAGTTACCCGATGAGGGTCTGGTGGCTGTGAGACTCCGGAGCATTGTGTTGTTGTACGTCACATTGAGCGGCCACAACGATCTGTGCATTGCGTGTCAGTTATGTTCATATCAATGCACGCAGCGATAAACCGCACCCAGCAATGTCCAGGTTTGCGCTAGGAAAGCTTGTAATTTGAAAGAGATCACGAAGCCAGGATGATGCAAAGGATGTGCCGGGAGTATTGTAGGAGGTACTGGTTGACATCTACGCAACAAAGCGGTGAGTTGAATATTTCGCAGGCGACAAAAAACAGGAGAGAAGAGCGCTTTCTGGCATCATACATATCGGAACTCGTTTTCGAAGTCGCCAGTGACAATCACGGGGCAGCCTCGCTGCAGACGAATGTACTCAATCAGTCCTACGAGGAGCATGAATTCCACCGGGTGGGCATTATTGTATATAGAGTAGCTTTCTGTCCAATCAACAGATATAATCGCAATCTATACAGATAATCGTAAGCATCGCGTCGAGTTCAATGATCGGAGACGCTCTCACCTGGCCGACATTCGTCTGTAATAACCACACACCAGGCAAGTCAATTTTGCTGATGTCCGTTCTGGTGATGGCACTCGACGGTTCCTGCGCAAACCATCGGAACTGTGATCTCAGAGCGTAAGATTGGAATGATGATGTCGCCAGGACTTTTAAATTGAGAGCGTTGATGCTATCTTCCAGAGAGGTGATGACAATGCCAAGCTGATCCCTGACGCTGGTCGAATATACCAGTTGATGTCGCCGAATTGGATTGAAGACGTATGAAGAATTCACGTTCCCCAACGCAGTGCTGTCGGGAGGGAGATTCTGTAGAACCGTCAATGCTGAATGATTAAAGATTGAATGGATCGAGGCAACCTTTGAAAATGGCAAAATTGAAGGGAGGCCTTGCACATCGTATGTGGTTACTAAATCGGAAACAGGTCATTGATACAAAGCGCTGTGAAATATGCCAACGTTCGCAATTATACCATCGTAAGTGACATTACTGAACAGGCTAGCATTTGATGCCCTCATTCTTGTAAAGAACAATTTCGTGCTATCAGAAGCGTCGGTAATGTTTGTCAAAGCGTGTTTCGGCAAGGGTCCTGCTGTCAACATGATGACAAGTCTCGTGCTTCCGTCAATCGTTGCTCCTCCGCTGCCTAGAATTCTATGTCAGTAACTATATTCAGTAAGGCTTATTGTTTGCTTCCAAACAGACATACCATATGAAAGTCTAAAGTAGATGTCCAACGTAACATTTGTTTCACCAGTGAACCCACGAGTCGCCAAAGGAAAGTTCGCGATCAGTTCCGTTGTGCCAGTGGTGAGTCTCCCAGAAATTGTGGTTAACACAGTTGCAGACGGGTCGACAAGACGCGTGTACGTGGTCGTAGGCAAGATTGTCATCACCGGTGCAACGGAGCCAGGTGTTACTGAAGAGGCTGCGAGTGGCTGTCCAGATCCTTGAAGGGTTAAAGCTGTGTATGGTATCCTGAACCTCAAGTCCGTCGCAGGGAAGGTGACGGACAATGGAGCTGCAAAGCGAAATTCTGGTCTTCTTCTCGGCAAGATGAGGGGAACGGCCTCCGATGTATCGGTGTCTACCATAACAGGATAGTACGAAGCTTTATAAACGAAATCAAACTTATATTTAGTTCACGATTCCTTCAGAAGTCCGCTTTTTGTCACTTCAGAGGGCACTTACTGGGAACGTATAAGTGGGAGCCGGCGAAATATGAAGATAGGACTAAGCGGGATGAGCGAAACGTATTTGCTACTCCTTCCTCCGTGCAACTCCACGCTGGGACCGTCATTCTCCCGGTCCCGCATGCTCGCACACTGGCGGTTGGTAGGTATGTCTCAAGCATAGCATTGAACTGACTGCATCGATTGGTGGTGGCAGGAACGGCCGGGTTCTGTGCTTGCATCCGAATGTTGATACTAGTCACAGCTTTGTTATACAAGAATAACGCATCGAGTATTGAAGCAAAAGCGGTTCCAGGGATGATACTGTAGATATCGTTGTCAACGAAGACGTTCACTTGTCCTGTCTCAAGAACGTGAACATCGTCGAAAATGTCTCAAAACATCAGACGTAGTGCTAACCTTTTTGTCCCATGGCCACAAACGCCACGTAATCACGAAAGATCGGAACTTCATTGACCAGAGAATCAAACAAGACAAGTGGGATCCCTACATCTGAGGTAACATTGCGACTGAAGTAGGCTTGAAGCAATCTACTGCCCACCAGCTTGTCAAAGCAAGGTGCAAGGCCAAGACAAGCTTGGCTGATGCTCCAGGATAGATGTTTTGGGTTCGCCGAATTGACGCTCCCGGAGTATAGGTTGACCGAATCCGTAATTTGGAGGAGTGTTGGAGAGTATAGAAGGAAACGTTGACATCGCTTGCTTCTGAAATATTTTCCTGTAAAGAATGAGCTTCGAGGATCCAGTGATCCGAACCAATTTATGACTCACTGTCTAGAGTATGGCCACATGTTCGATAGCAGTCTATTGGTAAACGAGTGAGTTACTACAGCCAGCGACTGAAAGCGTTCATCGGGCATACCTAAGAACCGCGCTTGAGTTTTCGCCATCAATGCAAGATCATTTGAGGCATACAAGCCATTGATTCCTCTCCAGACATCATCTGATAGAGTCTTGCGTTGGCCTGCGGTGCCTGTGCAAAACGGTATGTTTTCATCGGTAGCAACCAGAGCCAGGTCACCGAAGTCTGTGTAAATCAATTGAGATGAAGAGCATACTTCTGATTTTCCCAATCAGGCTTGTTACCGTCGTATCCTCGGAATGATGAGAGTCCATAACCCGAACACTTGAGGGTGGCTTTGCGAACATTAGCACAGGTGATCAGGTAGTCCAAATGCAACAACATTTTCTCACATAGTACAGGCGACCCAAACCAAACAGACCGAACTGCGAGAGCGTTGTCGTTGATATCATAGAGATTTAAATCTGCCCGCACCAGGGACCTGATTTGACTGTTTATCAGAAAGCTTGCAAGGGATGAGGGACTGATGTGGAGCTCTCAGCACCTTTGCCTGACGTCCATAAACGTGCATTCCACCTGACTGCCATTAGTGGTCTGCAGCACACTTCCTGGTCTCGTCAGCGTGTAGCTAAGACCTGGAACAGACAGCTCACAATTGACAGTCGTGGCCGTTGTCGGAACCTCCACCGCAGGAAAGCTGTATGAGTCTGAGAAGAAGCGTCGAATCAATACGCCACACAATGCAATTTCCATCTATTATTGATGACGTACATAAAAACACATCTGCCACGCCTGCACTCGAAGATACGGTGTTGACAGCTGTCCGGTAGATAGATGTGTAAGCGAGAGGTCAACTGCGCAATTATGGCAGGCGCAATAGCTAACCAAGGAATCCATTTGCGGTGGGTAGCAAACATGCCAATCTCAGAAGCGCATTCGCAAGAATGACATTGATAATTCGAAAAGCCATATTTCTCTCAAGCAGGTTAGGTTTAAAGAAAAGTGCGCCGGTTAGGTTAGGGTTAAAGAAGAGTGCGCCGATCGTCCCATCTTCGGACGACGCGTACGTCAGCCCGCCAGGAACGCGTGCTGCGCATCTACAATAAAGAGACGGGTGCTCAATGCAACTATGTACAATTGGAAGGTTTGGTCGGATATGCATGTACTTCATTGTAAGCAATTTGTTTTTAAAAGACTGGGCAAGAGTCATAAAACAAGCCTTCCTCCATCAAAGCACCATGGCCACAAGTAGGAATAGTACCGCGGTATCTGTAAGTAAATTGGGGTTTCCTCATGGCGCCGGCAGGAGTGCTGTGATAGGACTCGTAGCGTTCAGAATGTTCTTGGTCACGAGGACTGCAGTAAAGTTCCTGCCTTGTGTCGTCATGTTGAGTGGCACCGGGACATTGACGACCACCGTGGTGCAGTCGGCAGGTAGCGTTATTGGCAACAAAGGTCTCACATCAAACTTGTTGCCGGCAGCGCTCGAGAAGACACCGAGAGAGTAGAAAAGTGGTCCAGTTGCAACAGTTAGTTCCGGGCACGGAAGTCCAACTTGCACCGAGGGTGGAGTTCCGGGAAGCCATTGAAGCGTTACAGCGGCTACATAAATGAGACGTTAGAAATTGTATCAGATATGATTAGAGCTACGTTAGTACTCACGCGGGGTTGGGCGACCAGGAAGAATAACAAATGGTCGGCTTGAGGCTGACGACGTCAAGTCAAGATTATTAAACGCTTTGATCTCGATTCGCAAAGGTACGCCAGTCGGAGCATCTCGGTACGCTAGACGCACTACAGGCTCGTATCTCATCGTGAACCAGTCAAATAGGATTTGGGATGGATTCTGAATGAGACGCATTTGGATGCGAGAGAGACCGCTGTTGTTGTCAAATAAGTTGGTTAGCCTCATGTCCAGCCGTTCTGCTGACTTGATGTAGTTGGCGCCTTCGTAAATTGCAGTCACTGGTTGCCAGAGGTTGTCTAAAATGTCCACAGTAAAACTGGATGGCGTGGAGTCTGAAAACAAGACGGGCTGATTGTAGCATGATAAGTACTTCTGTGATCGAATGGAATAGCGGATTGTGTTTTGTTACCTGCGAGGACGCAACGCTGGACAGTCCCGCTTGATTCCAGGCTCTCACGGATATGATCACTTTGTCTCCATTGCTGACCGTAAAAGTCACACCAGGAGGAACAGCCGTGCTCAGACCAACCGATGCATATGTTTGATATTTCTCTGGATCGTCTTCTTGCCCAATTGCATACTAAGCGGCGTGTTTGTGAGGTGGCGAATAACATATGAATGACAGTCTGCAGCATACGAACCTGGTACTCAACGATCGGCGACTCGTCATCTTGAAACGCTCCGCTCCATGTGGCATTGGCGTCAACTTGGCCCACGCCTGCATAATACTGAGCGCCATCGAACGCCCGCACCATTCCTGTAACGTTCGGCGCGGTCAAGTCAACTTTGACACTAGTGGTTGCTTTGGCCCACAAACCAGCGGCATTCTTTGCAGAGACAAGTGCATGAATGGTGTGGTTGTGCGGGAGCTCCATGCCGAAGAGAGGCAGGCTTGTCCTGGTGGAGACTGATGTCCAAGGGAGAATTTGAGGACCTCCGGGGACAGTCCCCAGCTGCACGTAATACTCAACAATTGGAGATTCGGCATCCTCAAAACTCCAGTCTAGCGCAAAGGATTTGTTGACGGCACTGGCAATAGTGGCGTTATCGCCAAACTGGATGTTGCTCAGAACTGGGCCGGTCCGGTCGATGGTGATTGCGGGCGAGAACACTTTTTGCGTGAACGTTCCAGCAGCGTTTTGTGCCTATGCAACCAGAATTGATGAGAATTTGCGGTACAAGAATCTTGGAAGGGAGGAAGAGTGTAACGCGCTTACCTCAACGGCAATGTGGTACGATCCATCCGCGAGGCTGAGATTTGCAGCTTGGACTCTAGTATGGAGTCCATTGGAATAGGGTCCGTAGGGACAGTCTAGTGTGCTCGTACAGATGTAGTAGTTGTAGTCTATGATCAGACTTTCAGTTTCAGTGAATCCCTTCCAATGTGCCTGCAATGTGTCGTTGTTGCTTTGGTAAATCCTCCCGACCGCAGATGTGACTGGGCCCGTGAAAACAGTTCCCCTAGAAATCAGAAGTGAGTGGGCAAGTCCGCATAGAGTGAAACGTTTGTTACTCACAGAGAGGCCGCTGTTGTGTCCAAGATCAGCGGTGCAGACACATATGCGCTCGGCAATCCCGCCGAATCCCAGACTACCAACGTCACATAAAAGGGAACACCGGGAACAAGATCTGCCATAAAAGTGGCAGTGCCCAGCGTCCCAGATAGTCCTGTTGCGCTCATGTTCATGTCAAACCGATACGGCTTGTAACCAGCGCCAACATCGAAGTGGTTAATTGTTTTGTTGCTAGGATTGGCGAAGACAAATGAGTCGGTCCAATTTGCAGCAATTCCCGAGGCGTTCGACTGATATCCTCCGCCGCTCTCGTAGTCAAATGCCATATCAGCCCATGCACCGGTTATGCGCACAGCAGTGGGAATGTCGTCATCGTATCCCGTGTTTACCAATGGATTGATCGATGCCACCATTGTATCGACCAAACCAGTATTCGAAGGAATACATGAAGGTGACGATACATTGAGGAATGGGTGACTGCACACCTGCCACTGGAAAAGGCCAGGTTGGGCATTCACGGCTTGTGGGGCGGTTGGACTGATCGTAAACAAGCTGTAGTTCTGAATGCCCAGCACTGTGCTATACGTCTCCCCGAATCCGACAACGGTGTAATATGCAATGTCATTCGACGGGAGTTCTTGTGGCCAGGTGAGGTGCCATGACCAGGGCGTTGGTAAGTATGCGTTGTTGAACGGAGAAAGACCCAGCACTGCCTGACTGCCAACACCCCAAGCTGTGTTCGACGCTGGTAAAGTTTGCTATGTCAGATATAGTCACAAAGTTGAAAGCTCAACATCTTTTGTATCTTACATGACTTGTGAAAAACGTTGAAAGCGAGAGTGCTCGATCCGCCAGTTGCGATTACTAGACTCACATATCCCTCCGTCAAGTTCATTGGAATGAGACCGCTGCTTTGCAGGGAAGGAGGTGTGCAACTAATTTGCGCCACCGTGTCGACAGTGGAGAGGGTGGCAGGGACGCTCGATACTGTGCCGGGGCTCTGTGGATATTCGAAGTTGCATGTGATGGTCCCGCTGTAGCCTGATGCGACAAGACTGCTGAGACCTGTTCCGGTGACTGCGATGGACGTGGGAGCTGTTGCGTTGAAATCGACGGCGGAAGGCTTTACGCTTGTGATGGTCCAGCTGACGCTATTGGTGAGAAGACCGACCGGAGAGCCGGTGTCCCAGAAACTACTTGTTGAAACTGGGTTTGATTGCAAGCCAGCATAATCCATGGAATAGACTAGTTTGCGGAGTGAGGGCTTTAGACGGACCTTTCAAGACCAGAACGTATCACAATAATGATAGCTGTACCTGTTGCCCAATACAGAGTGTAATTTTTGGCAGGGACTGTAAAGGTTGTGTCACAAGAGCCGCCACATGTATCGTTCAAAGTCCGCATTGCAATGTCAGTGCCATATTCATATGAGCCGAGCTAATTATCAAGAAGACGCATCAGTCATCCACCCGACTTCAGTTCCAGGCCGTTTGGGCAAAAAGGTGTATGAATCTGAGCTTACCGCGACAAAATACGAGGCTGGAGCCAAGGCACTTTGCGTTGAACCGCCGATGTTAGAGACCACAACGTCAATCGTGGCATTCCCCGTGGTGGTGTATTCAGTCGTGTTAGTTGTATCGTTGAAGTAACTGGTGGTTCCATTAGCGTAGTTTTGGAACGACACAGCCGGCAAAGTTACGCTAGGCGCCGTTGTAAATATGGTGAAGGGCTCGGTCACCAGGTCCCCGATGACACCAGATCCCGAGACAGCACGCGCAACCGCAATGTAAGCCACTCCTTCGACCAGTGGCTCCGGGAGGGACTTTGCGTCCACCGAGAATGTCCATCTATTGAGACCCCCAGGGATTTGAGCGGGCGTCGTGACCGGAATGGCTCCGTCCTGGCCGTAGATACCGACAATGTATTGCCCGATGCCGGAAATTGGAGGAGGTGCAAACTGCCATTCGACTTGTATAATTGTTTGTTCGAAGTATCCTCCGTTCATCCCAGCGCGTTGCGCCTCCTTCGAAGGGAATCCCACCGTGATGAATTGTCCAACTGGTCGTTCGGCATCCGCGGTGAACATAGGTGAGACGCCGATAGCTGGCGATCCGGCTGCATTGGTGACTCTAAGTTTGAGATAGTAGTGCTTTCCTTGTTCTAGATGCGTCTCCAAGGCCAATTCTTGCACTGTCATGCTGCTGTCAACCGGAGTCCAGTCCAGATTTGAGCAACTGGCCATTAGGTCCGTGTGGTTGCCATTCGT
Organism: Powellomyces hirtus; assembly: GCA_025526995.1. NCBI lineage: Eukaryota > Fungi > Chytridiomycota > Chytridiomycetes > Spizellomycetales > Powellomycetaceae > Powellomyces > Powellomyces hirtus. Next base: position 331,810 of record JAHLKG010000027.1, on the reverse strand, counting down.
GTCTACACATGCCTCGTACAAAACTATCTCGCTATGCACGTCCATAAAGCCCGTCCACGAACACTGAACAAACTCGAAGTGGTTGGCGTAAGGACTGTGTATGAAAGGCGTGTCTCCTTGAACGATTCGACCAAGAACCGGTGGCGAAGAGTCCATCGTTAGCCCAGATGTGACTGCAACATCTGCCAACAACCCAGCCTGATTGAAAGCATGGATTGTGGCATAGAGAATCTCTCCATCGTTGATCGGGAAGGCTGTCAAATCCAAGGTGAAGTTTCTACTCAGACCGTCCACGCGAGTCCAGCCCATCACGTCATGTTGATGAGGAATGGTCCCCGCCGCAACTTCGAAGTACAATGGCGATCCGCTGACCACCCATGAAAAGGTGTAGCTCGTGGAGCTGTTGGCAACAGCAGTCCAGGTTCCTCCCGCGCGGTAGTCGTACAAATAAAGCAAGCGCACAGCCGTTTCCGGAGTCACCGAGGCTGATATCTCTTGCCGCATCCCTGCGCCATTGACCGCAACCAGGCGCAGAACGTATGGGGTCCCAGAGGCAAGGTGCAGTCCCGTAGCGTACGTATATCTTGGAGTAATGGCCTTCGTCGGGGGTATGACATCTTCTAGACCGTACTCAGTCTCGAGAATCAGATAGACGACCCTGACTTCACTCTCAAGGTCCACAAACTCATCGTAGCTGACGTCCAAAGTGTAAGTTCCATCTCTCTCCCGCATGTTCTTGATTTTGGTAAATCCTCCCTTTGAAACGGGGGCCGACCAATCAATCACAGCCGGAGACGAATAGGAGGAGATAGGCACACCCGCATGGCTGTAGGCTGTCACAGTAGCATATATTTCATCCCCTGCTACAAGATCCAAATCTTGAGCAACCGCGGTTTGCTGAGTGCTAGAAACGCTTCGTCTTGTCCTGAAGAAAGGAGCGTTGTGTTATTAATGTAAAAATCAATAACGGTGCTTTTCATGTGTAGCTTACACCACATCGTCCCATCCGACATAAGTGCCTACGCTCCACTCGAATCGGGCGATACCAAGATCCTCCGCGTCCAGCCATCCTCTGGCGTAGAATCCACTCCATGATATCTGGATGGAGGTGGACGTTGTGATGTAGTTGTTGGACGTTTTGATGTACACATTTCCTTGCACTGGAGCGTCCGGACTATAGATGATGCCGTCAGTGCACGCAGCAGTCGAATTTCCGGACGCAACATTTGTGACATTGATGCATGCATGAACTAGGAGAGATTGCAAATGTTAGCGTCACATTGAAATGTTGCTGAACACGGTTAGATCAAGAGTAGGACGCGTACCCAGTTCGTTCTCAGGTAGGATAAAGTTCGGAATTGAGAAAAATCGGAAAGGAATGATGTTGTCAGCGACGTTCATGCTTGTGAGGGAGATTTTTCTGACGTCCATGAACGTGGGAGGGAGCAGGTTATCAAATACGGTTGGTGCATTCGGGCTGTAAGCGTTGCCAACCGAAAACTGGACGGTGGCAAGCACTTTGTCGTTTAAGATCAAGTCTGGGAAACCGGCGAATCCAACAGAGTAAGTACTGTTCGGCGTGACTGCTATGTCAGAGTAAAAATCATAGTCTGTTGCACTAACAGGGGTGCCGAGGAGTGCCCAGTTGGACAGGTCAACGACAGTTGGGTTAAACCACGGATAGGACGTCAAGTAGCCCGGCATGATTAGGGTGGTGACGTTTCCAATGATGTCGATCGCTTGCAAGACACACTCCATTTCCTGCGACCACAGCACTTCAGGAACACCATATATCCATGTGACACGCCCCTCGAAGCCCGTTGCATTTTTTGGTAACACCGCATCCACCCAATTTGACGTCTGATCTGGTTTGGTTTTTTGTCGAAACGCTAGTTGCAGACGGTCAATGATTCCGAACGTGTCAACAAAGGGTGGCCAGAATGCCGAAACCGTGGAGATGTTGACTGTGGGAACAAAGAGGGCTTGGCCCGGGGCGCCCTCGTTGATAGTGTTCAGATCGACTTCACAGTAGTTGTTCAGCGATGTCAGGGTTGGTAAGGTTACCGGGCCCCCTTCGATTACTGCGATACTGTCTGCCGACATCAAAGTCCGAGCTCTTTCTCCTCCGATGTAAATGCTGAGAGATGCACTGTATACGGCTGCTTGTTGTGGAAGGGGGATGACGGCGTCCACAGAGTTTTGAAAATAGTAACTGTGTATGTCTGTTGCGTCCAGCATATTGGTGAGAGCGACCGCAAAGGAGATTGATGCGCTAGACTTGTTGTATTCGACAATCGAGCCCCAGCCAAGATGGGCTGTAACATTGGGCAAAAGTGGGAAGCTGCAGAAAATGAACCCAGAACAGATATTTAGTGCAAGCTCAGTCTCTTTTCATTTTGCCAGCGACTTACAAATGCCAAGTATAGTTGCTCGTTTGCATCACTGTTCCGTCAAGCACGGAGAGATACTGCTCCGCAGCAGGTGTGCGAGCGACGGATGTGATTCCGGGTGATGTGAATGGCTCACTGTTCAATCCAGCATTGTTGGTTGCTAAGAGGATTCCGACGCATTTAGTGCCTTCAGGCATCACTGCCGTGGCGTTGAACGGAGAAAGCCAGATGGTGGGGTCGCTAAGGTACAAGGTGTAATCTGTTGCTTGTGCCGGAATGGAAATACTCTGGGTGGCGGCGGAGCCGCTGCAATTGACCGTCAGCGTGTAATTGGCAATGCCGGATTCCGCATCCACCCACGGGTCCCACTGGAATCGCAAGGAGGTAGTGTTCACCGCTGAAGCCACCGGCAGTCCCAGATTCACGTCGACGTCTCGGACGCTTCCAGATGGTTCGGGTGGTGTAAGATCAACTAGAGTATTTTCGGTACAGAAAGCGTACGTGCCATTCCCATACGAGTCCAAAGCACCCACACAGACTTTGTAGATCATCTGGTGGGTGACTTCAATCGGCACTGCAATTTTGGTAACATTCTTGGCCACCGTCGTATTTTTCAAGGTGCTGTCGATGACCGACATGTAAGGCATGATCCAATACACCTGCACTGTGGTGTAAGTACGGGGAGGCTCTGTTGATGTATATTTGTTTCAACGTACCCATTGATCAATTTCGCGGATGGGAGACACACACTTTGTCCAGTCGACTTGAGCCACGGCCGGCCCTGCAGACATCCCGAGAGGGAACGTGATCACACTCTCTGCGCATGTTGACAGATCCGGGTCATCATTATTGATGATAACAGAGACGTTTTTAGGCGGAAGCGTGTCCTTGGTAAACGTTGATACGGATATGGCGGCGGTGAAATTCTCGCTCACCAGGAGCGGCGCGGAGGAATTAAAGAATATCGAGGCTGACTTGTAAGTGATGTCTGTGTACATCCCTATAGTTTCATTTCCATTGTAGAGCGTGATGTTGTAAGATTGCTCGCCGTAAATATGAAGCGTCTGCCACTTGATTTGCGCAATGCGGCGAGCAACCCAGGTTCCGGCTACAGAATCAAAACCCATGATGCTTTCGACTTCCAATGATTCGATGTAAATGCTCGGGTAACCATTGTCCTGTTTTCAGGGCGAGATGGGCAACGTGTGAGAAACATGTGACTAATAAAGAATCACACGAGCAAAACCGAGCATACCAACACAATTGGCCATCCACACGCCACGGTAACGCTTCTCTGTACGGCTCCATAAGGCGTCATTGCATAGTTTATGAAAGCAATTCCAACGTACAAGTATCCCGTCGTTGTGTTGGCGAACGTTTCATTTATCGCAAGAGGGAATGTCTGCGTCGGCAACATCGTTCCGTCTTCCGAACGATTGGTGGCAAGCCGAGTCCAGTTGTGTCTTGACTGCAAGGGCCATTTGAAATTGGATTTGGCACAATGCGAGTTATCGCCTAACAAATAGAGCACATAGTAGTCCAAGATCCCACTTTCGCGGTCGACGACGTTGCGGGTTGTCATCTCTAGGGGCCCATCAGTAGCCATGTTGTAAACCAGGTGATTCGGGAGAATGACTCCGAACGTGGGTGGGGTCGAATCTGATCTCACTTTGAACGCCGCGGTTGCGGTCTGCCCATCCAAGCTACGAGGATCGATTTGGACGTTGTAGGTTTGAGCATGAAGAGTAAACCCGTCCCATCCGGTGGCTGATGCTGCTACGGTCCCCGTGGGGGCATCGAGGCGGCTCAGCTGAGGATATGACTGGTAGAAGCTGGGGACTTGCTCGCCTTGTGTATAAGTGAACCCATCGACCGAGATGTCGAGGGGAATGGAAGAGAGGGGCGCTTCAGGCTCCGCCAGGTCTAAATCAATATTCATGTCCCGGAGACTCCCGTACCAGTACAGCCCTGCTCGTATAAATTTGCCAACCGGAAGCATGCTCCTAATAACAGGAGGGGAAGCGTCGTACACGATGCCGTATGTCGTCGCATTGACAGGGTTGGCGGCCGCATCATATCCAGTGATTCGGGTTCGGATGAAGCACCGGAAGCAATCCACGCAGTTATAGAGGACTCCGGCAGCGTTACATTCATTCAAAATTGTCCGGGTTAGCGTACTCGTGTCTTGATAAGATGTGACGACCCCACTCAAAGTTGTAGTAGCGACCTCACATCCATGAAGCCCGCTGGTAAAGTTAGCGCCATGAAAGTTGATGCACTGGCGCAGGGTTGGAAGAAGGCTAACTGAAGCAGAAGCTAGATAACTCGCAATGGGGTCGACTGATGTTGTGTTCAGATAGAGTAACTGAAGCAAAGAACTTTTAGATATTGGTCACACACAATCAACGTGGCGTCTGTGAGATTTTACCACGCGGACGACATGCTGCACAGTTCCGGTGATGCTGCTACCGGTGGTCGTAAATTGACTGGCGGAAGTTTTCAAAACGCTCAAAACCTTGGCGTTTCCGCGGAACACTCCGTTCCAAGACGCGTAGAGGGAATCTTTCGTCGTCCAAAAATAGCGCGCAATGCCACCAGGACCTTGCAAATCGCTCGGGAGACCCACCGGTGACTGTTGTAGGAGGGCATATCAAAATCATTAGGAACAAGTCTCCTCACATCGTTTGTTGCTGTGACGTACATCCAGAGGGGCGCTGATCACTTGCGGTCCGACGCGCAGGATACCGATGACGAAATCGTTGCTCGGTGTTGATCCGCCGTACGTGTTGTCCGGGTCGAGTCCTTTCATGTTGATAGCGAGTCCGGATATCGTGCAGGTAGCCTCCGTGACGTTGGGGAGCGTCGAGAAAGCGATGTTGTATTTCGGAGTCTGGAAACCAGCAGTGTTGTTTATCTGGACTATAGGATTGTTGATACTTCCATAGAAATCTTCATCCGTAGGCTCAGCGGCATTAACTCCTTGTGGTGTGCATGCGATACTGAAGACCAGTCTGGCTGTGTTCTTGTCAGTTGTTACCGTTAACGGTTTTGTGGTGGAAGAGACAGAAACCGCCACCGACGTGTCCAAAATCCCGATAGCGTGGGCCGTTGACAGATAGGGGCCTGACACAGGCTGGCTCCGAATCGAGTCGATAGACCACGGATACGGGTCTGGAGGGACGAAGGAGAATGCGCCGACCAAAGTCCACGACGATGTGCCAGCTTCGGATTGCACTCCGATGTAAACGTTGACGGGAATCTCAGCAGGTTGAGGAATGTCAGGCACCAACGCGTTCCAAACTCCCGGGAGCTCCCAGTTTGTGATTGTGCAGCCCCACCAGTATGAGGTTGTTTGACGGTTAACACAGACTGGGGTTGGCAAATTATTGGCGATGATGGTTCCGGTATTGATGTCTGTACGAATGACCTTGTATTGTAGTTGAAGGACAGGCCAATATTGGGCCGCTTCACATAAACACGATGAGCAAACATCTCAATACATGAGATTGTTCCAAAAGGAAAGGCTTACCAGGCTTATAGTTCAATGGAAAAGAATCAAAAATCACGCTATGGTACCCTCCGAATACATACTGATAGAACTGTAGAGGATAGAAAAGTGATTAATATGAACAGCAGAATTGGTCTAAAACGGATGGAATGAGAACAACTGAGCGTTGTATCGAATTTACCTTGACGGTAACTGAAGGTCGCCACGGGTCGTTCGCCACCCAAGACGTAGACAGGGCTCCAGCACTGTTGCCCGTTCCTTCCGGAGGGTACAGACTCACCGCAGGTGGGATGTCTGGATAACGTGCAAGTGACTATTAGAAAACTGCGGTCGTTGTGGGAAGATTGGACGAGTCTCACTGGAAATACAGCGCCATTGTGCTGCCTTTGGCCACGTGTACCCAGCCGCATTTGGGCGGCAGGTACACAATCCCTGCCAGTTGCAGCCAGGCGATCGTGCGATACCCCCGCATCCAAAGACCGTGAGGGTCTTAAATCCGTTAAGATCAGGGAAAGAGTCCTGAGTGTAGCTCCCTTGGGTCAGAGTGTTTGCAGGAAGTGTCGGGATTGGCGTGCAAGGCACGGTAGTCATGCTATAGATTCAGTTGAGAAAAGGGTGTTAGATACTACAAAGGTTGGTGACATGACGTTTTGGCTTACCGAGTGGTAATGGAGCATGCAGGATTGTAACCTGTAAAACGGGTATTCTCAGCTGCGATGCAAACAGCAATTGATCCTCAGTAATCACAAACCTCCGATAGTGTCGGTTCGAGTTCCTTGGTTACACATCGGTCCTTTGCAAGGTGCACCATAGATTGTCTGCGTCTCGCAAGCGCAGGAACGACAGGCCACTGGTTCTGTAGCGGCGTACACACGTCCGAGTGACTGGGTGCAGCGATAGTCTTGCCAGTTGTTCAACGTCATCCATGGCCAAGCTTGACCCCATCCTTGCAGAGAAGACTTGATGAGCATGTGTGCACTCGCCATTCTCCCGGCGCAGAGAAAATGTCATACCTCCACAGCGGGCATAGTGACAATTGATTGTGCGTGCATCATAGTGACCATAACAGTTGATACGCGGTGGGGGAGGCGGAGGACCTAAGGGATTATTAACACCGGTAATGCACCATCCGTTTACTCATGAGAAGCTAACAACACAGACCTCTTCCCCCTGCGTCAACCACGGATGGCAGGACGAAAGCTAAAAATGATACAATAAATACCGAAGCCCGCAGAAAATGCGAAGCTCTATGGGAAGGCCATCGACGAACGGGCAAGCGATTGCTTGCATGCCAAGACATGTTTGGCCTTTGCAAGTCTAACAAAGTAAAAGCAGGTAAAGGAGCTAGAACACTTTTGAAGAAACTGGAGTTTAAATACAAGCGACGATGATCCTAAGGGCGAGAATTGGAAAATTCCAGGGGTTAAGTTTCTAGCACGCGTCAAGTGTTAAGTGTGGCTTGTGCACACGCGTCAGTCCACACGTTCGGACAAATCTACAAATTAGCACGAGTCATCGACGATTACGAAATCACTCGAGATCAACTCCGACAGCGGCGGCATACGGACAGAGTGATCGCTCCAGAAGGATACAAGCTGGTAATTCTATTTCGTACAAAACACTGTGACGGGGCCTGCTTAGCCTTCGCTACGATCTTTTAGAACCTTCGAAACGCCCCCGACAACAAAAGTCTTCATCGCAGTAAGCGTAACTTTGATTTGATGATGTATTGCAACCAGAAACCCGGGGCATTGGCCCAGTGTAATTTTAGTCACAAAGATGGGCTGTAGTGAAGCCTTGCGCTCTGGTGGTGGCACTTCCCCGAATGGAGGGTCGGTGGACCGCCGGAATTATAAACGTAGAAAACGCATAAAAGGAAAACACGTCCCGGATAAAAATCTATGGCTCGGTGCTATCCGTTTTTTGCTAAGATTTCAGGCAAACACACCAAATGCGAGCCATTCAGTCTTTTCTTTTCCTTGTCCTGGTGTTGGGTCTTGGGCCGGCCAGTGGGCAGGTGCAGTTGAAATTCGCCTCTATCCTACCACTGTCGGGATCACTATCGGGCATTGGGATCAGTGGCAAGAACACCATCGACTTGGCCGGTGCGGCTCTCAATGCAACTCTCAGTGGGAAAGGAGTGAGCGTCCATGTTACCCATTTGGATTCCAAGCAATCTCCCACTGTGGCTACGACGCTCGCTGCACAGGCGGCAAGTGAGAATGTTCTAGGTGTCATTGGTAAATTAATCGATCGGGCCAGCTGAGACCACTTTTGACTTCTAGATGTGTCAGCGTTAACATCTCTGACCGGCATATTCGTAGGGGAGCTCCAGTCGTCCACCTCGTTGCCCATCGCTGTTGAGCTCGCCAAGACTCAAACGCCGCAATGCTCCGTCTCCACCTCTGGCACGCTTTCACAAAAGAACTCCCGTTATCTCTATCGGTGGGCGTGCTTGCTTGTTCTCAGATGCATTTTTCAAAGAGAGTCTAACTGCACGGTTCTGTATCAGCACAATATCTGAAGATTCCAAACAGGGCGTTGTCCTGGGCGAGGTTATTCAGGCGTTTGGGTGGAAGAGCATCGGCCTCATGTACTCTGGATATGCGTACTCGAAAGGCATTGTAGATCAACTAGCGTCGGTCGCTGCGTCAAGCGGAACTGTGAACGTCGTGTTCAACGCACAGTACGACAAGGATACCCTGCACTCTACCTTGACTGCCTTGAGGGGTAGGTGATTCGCCCGTCGCGATGACATTTTGCGTCGATACGTTCATTGGAGCCCCGCTCTGCTTAACCTGCGCTTTTGAACAATCATAGCTTCGGACGCCAGAATCATTGTGTGGGCGGGATACCCGGAAGAGCTTATAGAGCTCATCCCGATTGCGAGAAAACTAGACCTGTTTGGACCCACCTACTCCTGGGTCTGTCCAGAAGCCGTGCTTAGCGTGCCTGCTGAGTTGAAAGCCATGGTGGCAAGCGGAAAAGCGGAGCAGGCGGATGCAGACGCCATCAATGGGCTTCTCATTGCAAGCCCCTTGGAAGGGGTGGGAAGCAAGTGGACCGATTTGAAAGCTCTGTATCAATCAACCTATGGAAGCGCCATCCAACAATTTGGCGGTTTTTACTACGACTGCATGCTGCTTATGGTTGAGAGTCTTGTGAAGGTGTGAGGGCATTGCTGGGTTTTTCGAGAATCACTCTGTTCGAAACTGAAACGGTGTTTGCAGTATCAGGCATCGAGTAATACCAGTTGGGCTGATATCGCACTCGGAAAATTCCCGCGCGACTTGTCGGTGCTTGTAGGCCCCACCATGGATACAATCGGGGTTTCCGGAAACATCCGTTTTGATGCCAACTTTGACCGCATTGGAGCGTACGAGATTCTGAACGTCTATAACGGAGTTTTGCGACATGTCGGTGGAACAGTTGGCGACAACTACCACGTAGTTTTGAACACCACGACCCCTCCCATCTTCTTCTCTGGCACAACCACTATTCCAAGCAGCGAGATAGGTATATACGCCGTTTTCCACCCCGCTCCTTACTTGCCATATTGTAAAACACGCATTTCACTCATTTTCACAACTCAGTGCTCAGACAGAATTGGATCACTTTCAAGGATCCCCTTGCGATTGTCCTGATCATATTGTACGGGGCGATGATGATCATCACCGGGATATCCGTCCTGATGGTGTACAGCTGGAAAGAGCGTCCGGCGATCAAGGCGCTGTCTCCGCAGTTTATGATTATCATGGGTCTGGCGATGGAGCTGGCATTTGCCACAATATTTACCAGCATCGGCAAGCCGGAAAAGTTGAACTGCAACTTCCGTGCATGGCTTTTTGGAGTGTCGTTTGCAATTGTTCTTGGATGCTTGATTGCCAAGGTAAGCCCAACACGTTCATTCGATTCTGCAAACCCTCGCTCGCAAGTACATAACATTGTTGATGCGTGATGCGTTCCTGTCAATGTCCGGCAGACATATCGCATTTGGCGTGTGTTTGCCAACGAGCGTCTGGCCTCGCCTCTTAGAGTAGCTCAGATTTTGAGGATGGCGGGAGCCTTCATGATTGGAGAAGTGGCGATTTTAGCCGTGTGGAGTGGGTACTCGCCGCTCCAGCCATCGTTAGTCATCGACAAAGCGAAAGGAACGTACAACTACGTCTGTGAATCAGAGAAAGCAAACAATAGTTTCATTGGAGCTATTTTCGCGTAAGTCGATGGAGCGCAAAAACGTTCTTGTCTTTGGGAAGCCTGTTCTGCCACTAACTGTCACTGATCTCCCCGACCTTGGTTTGATTTTCAAGGTACAACGGATTGCTCTTGGTTGTAGCCACATACCTGGCAGTTGCAACGCGGAACGTGCCGTCTCGATACTCCGAATCAAAGTATATTGCTCTTACGGTGTACTCGGTATGTCTAAACATCGATCGCCCCCACGTGTCGTGCCCGCCGGGTATTGATTGTGTTTTTTCCTTGCAGCTCATGATTTGGTGCACCCTCATTATTGCGGTGTGCTTTACCGCTGGCGAGTCGTCCAGTCTGTCCTTTCTAATCCAGTCCTTCGGGGTTCTGTTTGTCACGTCCACGACGTGGGCACTGCTCATTGGGCGGGTGATGGTATCGGAAATGGGCAAGCACAATCCAGACAACGATATGTTGCTACCGTCCAGCGCCAACCTGAAGGCGGCTGCGGACTCATCGCTCAATGCTTTGGGTGGTGGCAAGCCAGGCCGAGCCGCGATGGGATCAAGTGGCACGACGGCCAAGGTCCCTGGCGGTGCTCATGGTGCCGCGCATACGTCGTCACTGACCGGAAGCGCGGCGTCAAGGGGGGTCGAATACGGAGAGTACGCGATCAAGAATCTCTCGTCGTGGTTTGGACGCTGGGAGAGGCACGAGTTGATGTTGGTGACGGTGCCAGTAGCACGGCTCAGTCTCCGTCCATTGGGCAGTTCTGGAGCTGCGGGTATGGTGGTGGACGTGACGGGCGTCAGTGTTGCACGGAGTCTCCAGCGCGACACCAAGAACTGCTTCGAGCTCACCTGGCAGAACCGCAATCTTTTGGTGCAGGCCGACAGTGACGCAGAGGTCGTGCATTGGATGCAAAAGCTGAAACACGCTGGAACGTTACGTGCCGAATCTTCTGGCAGCAGAAGTGCCGGTGCAAGTAGTAACCCCCGAGTTCTCTCAGTGGTGGAGCGTCCACCGAAAATGGACGCTGACCGCAAACCGGAGGTTGAACGCTTGGTGGACGAAGGCGCACCCTGATAAGTTTGGCAGAGAGTTTGGCGTGTAAACGGGTAGAGCGTTCGCGCCTGGTCTGTGAAATTAGTAGTTTATTTCCATCCATTTCATGTGGTAAGGGACACCGAAAACAGCTTGGATAGGGAATACATTTCACACAAAGTTTCCTTAAGAAACAGTTCAGTAAAGCTCAGTCACACCAGCCACGTCATAGTGAAAGCTCCGGTTTATGATTCTGCTGAGCTTCCGTACAGTAAACGGCTCGGAATCCATTTTCGAACGAGTTTGCATAAAACCACTCAAAATATCAATCAAAGTACTGCTTTCACAAATTTCCCACAAGATGAAAGGAGGAATTTGCATCATTATTCACTTGAAGCAAAAATGTACGAGCCAAAACCGAGTACTAGATCTCGGACCGCGATGCCCCTCTCGGCAAAGCAGTCTCAAGCACGCACTTTCTTGTAGAACAAGGTCCCCGCAACAGCAGCAACAACAGTCATGCTGAGATGCTCCACCTTGGGAGCCTCCACAGAGACGAGGTTGCCAAAGAGGGGGCGAAGGGCCTCGGCCAGCTGCCTGCAGAACGCGGCGTCCATCCAATGCTGCTTGTTGTGGAAACGCAACGACCTGTAGAGAACGCGAGTGGCCGTTCCAAATGTCATGTCGGCAAGGGTGTGATCCTTGGAGTACGGGGACACAAGGATGCCGTCTACGATGAGAAGGGCGTCTGCGCGGTCGGGAATCGCGCTGTATGCCCCCGAGCCCGGCTTCAGCATGCCGGTAGATGTGGAGGTGACGATAACGCGGTGTGCACGGTTGTGGTAGATGTAGTCTCCAGCTTTGACTTCAGCGGCTTTGACCAAGGTGGCGTCAGAGGAGCCGGAACTCGCGGTTTTTTGAATAAGGTGAGAAAGGGTCAGGGTGACACTGCCAGTCTAGAGGAATTCAGCCCAGTCAGTCAAATCTGTTTGGAGGCGATCAGACACAGCGGTGGGGGCGGTCAGCCACATACCTTTCCGTCCTCAGCAACATATTCGATCTTTTTGTACAAAAGGTCTCCGGACAGATTGACTACGTATGCTACGTCGGAGTAGTGGGTGGACCCATCGCGATCTGCGACAAGCATGCGCATTCCAGCTTTCAGTTCATCGAACGCGACTTTCTTTGCGTCAAGTCCTCCTGAAGAATGCACTTGCACGGTGGCAGAGCCCGGGAAGCAGCCATTCATACAATTAGGGTTGATTGTTCGTACTTCGCTGCAACTGTTATCATTGCAGACCGTGTTGCACGACTGGCCAGGGGCAACAAACGCTCGGTAGCTCTGCGCATAGCCAGCGAGCTTCCAAGCGTTTACGTCCTTGAATCCGGCTCGGCAAGCACACTGGTAGCCTGTGGTGCCAGCAATGGTAACTTTGGTGCAAGAGGCGGTGACATCACACTTTGAAAGAGAAACTCTGTCAGCAAAGTCTACAGTCTCTTAGACACGTTGAAAGAGCTCCTGGAATACTTACTGTAGGTCCGGAAGGGTTGGGGTTGCATTGGTAACAGGTGTCAGCTGAATGGAGCATTGATACTATAAGTATCGACAGTCCGCGGCCCGCTGCGAACATAATTCCTCTCGTCCTCCTTCTCACTTACCGAAGCCTGATTGGCCCTTCTGTTCTGCGTCCGAACAGAGCACGTAGTTCTTTTGTTCACACGGCACAACGTTGACGGCAATGGGGACATTCGGCCCCGTTCCACCCGTGACGGCCAAGCAGGCTCCCTGATAGTCATCGCCGTTCCAGGATGCAATCCAAGTGGATTGGCCTTGCAATGCTGCGGGTGCGTCGGGACAGAATTGCTTGACAATCGAACTGAACGGAGGCTGTCCTGCCGGTGAAGTTACCCTTGCCAGGACTTGGCCATGCGCCGCACACAGCGCGACAGCGCTAGCCCTGTCCACAGGCGTGTTGTAAATAAGTGTGTATTGCGGCTGATATGCGGAGCTGTCGCCGTTGCGAGTGGAGATGGTGCAAATTCCAGACCCGCCTGTAGCGGCGATCACCGCCCGTCGGTAACGCTCAGCGAGGCGAGGGTCATCGCTAAGAAAGTAATAACCAGCTACAAGAAAGAGTACGAAAGCTCATTAGCTCGTGAGTACTCGAGGGATGCCTGATAAAGTACGGATTTACAAACCAAAAGCTAGAGTGAACAGAACCGTCAAACGGAACACATTGAAAGCCATGATGGGAAATGATGAATCGAATGTTTGTTAAGGTGTTGTTGATGCACAGAAAGATGGGGTGGTTCCTGTACGGATCTGCCCTTTTATGTGTCCAAAGTATGGGCGGCTGGCTGATCTGATCGAGGACGAGGAGGCGCCTACTGGAAACAATGCATACTTTTAAGCTTCACTCACGGCACGCGACGCGCGTGTCTATTGCGCAGCATTCATTGCGCGCAGCCGCATTTCCCAAGTCGTTGGATCGTGCGTGGTCTACACAAGGCTTGAGTATGGGGAGGCGGATTGCATCGCCACATTGCACCCGACCCCACGGCGTGCACACGATGGCGTCCTGTCATATCCCAAATCTCATCTTGCAGCGCGACGTGGGTCTGCTCGGATTTATCAACAGCCTGTCCAAAGTGGAGAACACGGAACTGTCGAGGGTGTATTCATCGGTCGTGAGGCTGTCTCGGGTCAACCAAGGGCGGAATGCTGCAGAGACAGGTTTTGTACTGATAGTGTGGCGGGTTGAGATCTTTCAAGACGTTTGTGCCCGTGGTCTGATAAAGAACTATAAGGAGGCGGATCCGGAGGTTTGTTTGGGGGAGGCCACCATTTCTTTCAGAGTGAGCATCCGCGTCCACCATTGCCCACGCAGAGAAACCAGCAACCTCAACCCTGTTGAGCTAGACTTTAGGACGAATGCCGAATCCATGAAACCAAGAATCTCATCCTGATGCTCTGCAACCGTAAGTGGTGAGATGGCCAAAGCCAAATCTGTGATCCGTGAACGGCACGCTAAACTCGACGAATATCCCAACTGCCTCCAGAGACCTGACTGAGATGTCCAACATCAGCAACCCTACTCATCACAGAAATAGTGCACCGGTCACCGCTAGAGCAGCTGCTGCGGCTAGTCACCGATACAAATTACAAACGGAAGGGCGACGAGGGTGGCCGCACATTAATCCATCCGATGCGGGATCAATACGGGTAGGGTATTCCATGGGATCATGGAAAGCAGGCGTCGGATATGGTGGGGCCAGGGTAGGCAATCAGCCTCACATCCCGTCTCGAATCTGTTTGCAAGTGGTGACTCGCGTTCAACTCTGCATCAACGACGGTTGACTGGTGGCTGTTCCCCATGGATATGGTGGTTGTGAAAAGGCAGACGGAAGGGGACGGAAATGTATGAACCGTCCGGTGGTAGAAGCCAGGGGGGGCGGACGAACACAAAGCCGGTATGAATCGAAAAGTATGACCGGTGGACCGTTTTCTTGTTTTTTTTTGCAGAAGTACCAATCGCGGGGGGGACTGGGTGATGTTCCCGGGGGAAGCCAATTCAAAAACTATGGTCCCCGGAAGTGAATCCCAGCGAGCGGCTTGCCACAGTATGGCAAGCTCCCGCCGCCGCCGAGTTCTTGGGGAATGGGATCCCATGTGCGCTGGACAGTATGTGATTCTTGTGCAGGGTTTTCCAGGGATTGTCTTTGGCTGGCTTTTTTAAAGCAATGGCAATTACACACGGAAAGTTTACAATGTTGTACCTACTTTTCACATTTTGCACTATTTGCAGCCATTTGTATGCTTGCAGTATGGGGTTATGTGATGGGCGGCTGTGATATGCTTAAATTCCCCTCGAACAGACTTAAATTTACATGGGTTCAACGTTTAACATTTGCAGCCGTGGAGGGAAATACACGGATTCGCTGGTTGTGCAGTGTCCAGATACTCGGCATTACACATGTCACAAAGCGCAAGCCTCTTCCAATTGACTGCAGTGGGGAATGGGCAAGACAGGTCGATGATGGAGAATCACAAAGTAAATCATATATATGGAAATTAAAATTAAAACACGAACGGCGGGGGCACATGTATCTGGAGAGGAGTATGATGGGGAAAAGTGATGAGAGCGCGGGGGATCGAGTGTGCTTGCGCTTTGGGGAGGGTGGGGGGAAGTCAAACTCTATATGTGTAATACAAAAGCGAGAGGCCGGGGGATGGCGTCCAGAATCTAAGCCTTGGTGTGGGTTTCCTGCGACTCCAACCACCGCTCACAGTCGAGGGCGGCCATGCATCCGCTGCCCGCAGCTGTGATTGCTTGACGGTAAGTCTTGTCCTGCACGTCTCCGGCAGCAAAGACACCCTCGATGTTGGTGTAGGTGGATGGGACACCATTGTTGGGCCGAACCTTGAGGTAGCCAACTTCGTCAACGTCGAGTTGTCCCTTGAAGACTTGGGTGTTTGGTGTGTGGCCGATGGCGTAGAACAGACCGTTGACGTCCAGAGTGCTGCGCTCCTTGGTGACAGTGTCCTCGATGACGAGTTGCTTGAGGAGCTTGTCACCCTTGGCCTCGACGGGGATCTTGTTCCAGAGAACCTCGACTTTGGGGTGGGCCAGCAGACGGTCGGCCATTACCTTGGAAGCACGGAGCTTGCCGGTTCGGACGAGCACGTACACCTTGGATGCGTACTTTGTCAGGAAGGTCGCCTCCTCAGAGGCAGAGTCACCACCACCGACAACGACGAGAGCTGCGAGATTTGAATTGAGATGATTAGCGCACGTGATCAAAGGCGCACTTTTTCAAATGACATGATGAGAGCTTACGTTTGTTACGGAAAATCGGGACGGCGCCGTCACAGACAGCGCACGCAGAGATACCGGCTTGCCAGAAAGTGTCCTCACCAGCAATGAACAACTACAGGACGAGAAAGAAAGAAGGGACGTATTTGTTAGAACGGGAACTTTGGGAAGGCATGCGATAAGACTGACTGTGGTCTTGCGATTGAAGGCACAGTCTCTCGCTCCGCGTTCTGTACACCCCAAACCTGGGGCTTCCGTTTCCCTCTCCCATGTAAGGGTCAGTCAAACTCACCCTCTTGGCGGTGGCACCCGTGGCGATGACGACCGAGTCGGCGAGGACAGCGTCCTTGTCGTCCGTGTCGGCTCCCTCTCTCCAGAGCTTGAAGGGGCGCTGGGACAGGTCGACACGGGAGATTGTTTCCGTGTGGATGGTTGTGCCAAACTTTTCCGACTGTTTGCGCATGCTGTCCATGAGTTCGGGGCCCGAGAGACCGCCTGGGAAACCAGGAAAGTTTTCAATTTCTGTGGTTGTGGTGAGCTGACCGCCAGCAGCGACGCCGGCGGCCATGAAGCCCTCGAACATGACGGGCTCGAGGTTTGCGCGGGCGAGATATATGGCGGCGGTGTGTCCGGCGGGGCCTGAGCCGATGACGACGACCTTGTGGTGTTCCTGAGTTGCAATAGGGGCCATTGTCAGGAGTCTATGTGGGAGAGAGTTATGTGTGTTTGTGCAGTTGAGAGGAGGCGGGGGGGGGGGCGTGGGCTTGCTGGCTTATAAGAAGAACGAACGAACGAACGAACGAACGAACGAACGAAACGAAGAGGCTCCGGCGGCGGCATGGACTGACTGGATATGGGATGCTGCACGTGATCAGACCGGAGCCTCTTCAACTAACAATAGTAATAATCAACAAACGGCTTAGTCAACAACGGGTGAAAACGAGCAAAGAAAAGAGAGAGGAATAGATCCCTTCGCCTGTCATTCATGCGAGAGGCCATTCAGTCACTCAGTCACTCACTCTGTGAAGGGAACGGCCATTTGAATTCTTCCTTCAAGTCGGCAATCAATCAGTCAATCCATTACATGATGCTATTTGTGGCATCAATCCAATCAACGGCCAATTAAACTCCGCCCCTCCGCCTCCCCACCTGCTTACTAATTACAGTCAGCCTACATTAATCAACCGGAGCGGACATTCCATCTCCCAATTCTCTCAATCCCAAACTATCCATTACAAGCTCTCGCAACCAAAAACATATTGACGGCTAGATGAAGGTTGGGCTAAGCGTGCAATCACCTGATCAAAATACTACTTGCTTTCTTTCCCAACAACCCCCTTAGGGTGGTTGGATTTGTTGCCATTGGTGGTGGTGGGGGGGGGGGGTAAAGATAGTATTGTTTTGGACTATTGGTTGCAGCCGAGGGTAAGTTTTCCTCCTCGTCGGCGCTGACTACCCTCCCGCTGCTTCCTCTGAAGAGGATCTTTTGAGCAGATGCGGCCATGTACCAATTCGCACATACGCCTATGCCCCTAGCCCAGTCTTTTTGTACTTGTTTTCGCGGCCACCATGGTGATTGCCACAACCACTATGAAGATCCTTGCTGCAAAAGTCTGGCCATGCCCTTAGGTTAGGGCTTTGACGATTGACAGCGTGTTCCAAATGATTATGTCAGCCAGAATTTTGAGCCTTGGTCAACTGCTTTATGGTAGAGATCTCTTCGCAATTCTCCCCTTGTTGAAAGAAATTCCACCGCCCAATTATAGTCCCGCTGGGCACGGGGAGTTGCTCTGGACGAGACTGACCAAAGAGAGTGATATCCTGGATGCTGAATGGGAACGGCACTTGCAGGAATGGCTGCGGCCAGCGCGCGGTGGAAGTGGCAGCCAGCAAGACGGCTGTGGCAAGCACGCGGACCATAGTGGCATTCTTATCATGTGCACAGCGGCAGTGTGCAGCATGGGAAGAGACAACCTGGTCAGACAACCTGGTCAGGCAACCTTTCTGATGACCCTTGCACGCAGGTCATTGTCAATGCGATTGCGGGAGGAAGATGTCTCGACGGAAGCCAGCGGTCATGTGACACGTACGTAATCGCGACCCGGCATGCGATGGGGGCTAAAACTCTGTCCTTTCGTCCAGAGAATTTCCAGTGCGACCGTCACAGCTATATGCCTCCGAAAAAGCGGACGACCACGAGCTCCACGACGTCAAAGGCAAAAAAGACAAAGACGGCCGCCGCTCCCGTCATGACGGCAAAGACAAGTAGAACTGGGTATGGCACACAGCATAGGAAGGCGGTTGGGACGGCGGGAACAGGGGTTAGGTAGACAGAAGCGAAGCAAAGGGGACGAGGTGGGGCAAGGGGAAAGGGGTATATCATCCGTTTGTGCGCGTGGGAATTCCATCTCAAGGGAACTGGGGCAGAGATCTCGCCACGGGAAGGCCGTGATGACTATTGAGAGCATCGTAGGTAGTTTTGTAGTTCCTAGGCAGTTTATTGCGAGTTTGGAAATTGGATTCAAAGGTGGGCGGATGGTCCAAAGCAGAGGTGCCAAATGTCGGGACTGGGAATGACAAAGTTACGCTGTGCATTGCATTTGGAAGTTCGCTTGTCGAACGCGAACACTAGCGCTTGGCGCCGTGCGTCGGAGAGATACTCTACTCTTTGCTACTAGGCTCTTGTTCAGGTACTGCAAGGTCCCATAAAGACCATGTAGTCCAGGAGCGCTATCAGACGTATGGGCCAGCAGGACGCTGGTTTCCTCGACAAGGGAAACTGCTTGCCTGAAGATTCTGACGCTTGTTCGCAACATTGGTTTAGAATGGGCACAGCATCGACAAAAGCCGACGGGTCAGTTACAAATGTACGTATTGGACTGTATCCAATACCGTGGACGAACGGTACCTCATCACATTTGGCCGGGTTATGTGTAGCAGTCTTCCTACAATGCACGAAGATGTGTTACGTGGTTCAAGAAGTACGAAGGTATGGGACCCTGATGAGGCGGACGTCGCATTGTTCCTCTTCGTCTAGTGAAGAAAGACGGGTCCAGCTGACGTATGAGTGATGTCTGCAGATCCGGATGAAGAGGGCGTTATAGGACCAGAAGGGGTGGAGCGCCTCTGCCAGGAACTCGGAGTAGAGCTAGCTAGTGTATGTTTATTCTACTGCATCCTCGTACGCCTTTGTGCCAAACCCGATCAACTCATCATTTTTTTGGTCCCGAGCTCAGATTGAGATCTTGGCTGTGGCATGGAAGCTCCACGCTCAGAACATGGGGTTCTTCAAGAAGAACGAGTGGCTGGATGGAATGAAGCAACTCAAGTGAGGGCTTGCTAAAAACCAAAGCATCTCGTCACATTTCACATTCGACGCAGGCCTTTCTCGCGCGCGGTCTGACAAACTCTTTGTTTTGCAGCGTTGACTCGATGGAGGGGCTCAAAACACATCTCGATTCATTCCGCCGGATCCATGATTCTCCGCAACAGTTCAAAGACTTGTATCTGTTTGCGTTCTCGTTTGCAAAGGAGGGAGATCAGAAGAGTCTGGGCATTGATGTAAGCCGATTTGCAGCCCCGCTATTCTAACCTCGATATCTAACCAAGCACTCTGTCTCAGCATGGTACGCAACTCTTGCCCCGCGTTAGATATGATCAGAACCGCGCGCGTGCTTTTGGTCCCCAGGCTGACCCAGAACCCGGTTTTACCCCCACGTCTTTTTCTTTCTTTTTTTCTGTTCCCCTCTCACCCCCCCCCCCCCCCCCACACAGCTAAAGCAATGTGGCAACTGCTCTGTCCGCCCGCAAAGTTTGCCCACATTGACTCGTTCCTGCAGTTTCTGGAAACCAAGCAGCCCGTCAAGGTCATCAACAAGGACCAATGGCGCAGTTTTCTCGAGTTTTCCAACTCGGTCCACGGCGATCTCACAGGCTACGACGAGACCAGTGCTTGTAAGTTGGAACCACCCCCCCCCCCCCCCCCGTGCTCCCCGGCTTTGGCGTCATCCACGCCCCCAGACACTCTCTTTCTCTCGGCTCCCGCTTCCCACATCCTCGATCCATCTGACGGCAAAAAAAAATGTTGTTGCTTCCAGGGCCGGTGTTGCTAGATGAATACGTTGCTTGGAAGAAAACTGTCGACGCTCCTCCCACCCCGCGCCGTTGAGGCCGACTCGCACTTCATCCTTGGATACATGGTTCTCCTACAAGTAAACATGGGTCCAAAATACAAAAACAAAAAGCCATTTTTTTTTAACCACCCGCAATGTGCTCATGAAACAGTTTCCATTTATCCCACCATGCGTGGACTGGCTACAATTGCATCAAACTTGGGGGGTGTCCCAAGTCAATCTCCGCCCCCATCATCACACAGGCCCGGTTCTAGAGTATATATAGGTACATAGGTAAGAAACAAAAACAAAGGGATTCGGCGCGGGAAAAATGCACTTGGAGAGCGTATCAATGGCATAGAATGGGAGTACAGAAAATTGATACGGGGGTTTTTACAGCGCCCGATTGGGAGGAGGATACAGTTTACGTTTGCTAGCTAGAGGGGGGGCGTGCCGGTGGCAGGCTGGGGGGCCGGAATCCCAGATCCCGGTGTAGATGTTACCCCCAACGAAAGGCGGGGACTGTTGACTTTTTGCTCGAAAAAGCAGAAACACGGGGTGCGGAGGCAGTGGGGGTGCAATGAGCAGAGGCGGGCCAACATGTGTGTGCGGAGGGGGAGGAAGGGGGTGCCTCGGCCGGCCGTGCGACCCACACAAAAAAAAAAAAGAGAGGGAGAACAGGGTATGCGCACAGAGAGCCTTTCTTAGCGGAACTCGAACGCGGGGAACGATGTTGACGGGACATGTTTCAGGGATAAGTGCTGGAACCATTCCGAGTTGTGATGCTGGCCAAGCGAGAAAAGAAAGGTAGCGTCATTCAGCAAATCGCGATCCTAACGTGGTGTGTTCAAATTATTTTTCCGTTTCCGGAGGGAGGGGGAGGGGGAGGGGGGGGAGGGGGCAAACCCTATCGAATATACTCACGAAATAGAGCCCAGTTATCGTTCCAGTTGATTTTTGGTACGCAATGTAGTAGAACCCGGCAAAGGAGGCGCCGCTAATGGCTTTGATGCGGTGGTCCGGAACCAGAAAGTGTTCCTATGAAAACAGAAAGGTCAGGAAAGATGGGACGACAAAGGTAATCGTACCCAGAACATCATTTGATTTCTACCTTCCATCGCATGAAGATGAAATCATTCGATTCGAAATCATACGAAAATCCATCTCGGTTAAAATCGTGTTCGAATTTTTTGAATTCTGGAAATCTCGTCTGAACGGGTAGGCGGATTTTCAGCCTCGCTTGACCCTACTCTGCGGGGGCCACGCAAAATCCAACCCCACTCACCCAGTGTTGCACATCAATGTCTTCATCCGCATCCCATTTGCGGGTCAGGAAGCTATATTTTGGTCCAATAATCTCTCCCTCGAAAAACGTGCACAGATCCGGCCAATCGTCCGTCAGGCCTTTTATGCTGAGATATCCGCACAAGAACGAGTTTTTCATATCCACATGCTGAAACCCGCCCACATTCGATTAGTAGTGGGTTCCGATCGCCCATGTATTTTGCCCGGTCGCATACCTGGATCTCGACCGTAACATCATAGCTGCTCCGCCCCGACTTTTGTTCACCGGTAAATGTGCTGCCCGAAAAGAGGGAACAGCAGTGCCGGTCAATCAGGCGTGCGGGCTCCGGGGCCACACGGCGAGGCACCTCGGCGACAAGTTCCGTCTTCTCTTTCCTGTCCGTATTGAAACCTTCAACAGCTCGTTCTGTGGTCACTGGCATTTATACAAATGTGGCGTTTTCGTTCGGTCCTAACTGCAATGCTGATGCTGGTGTGCGGGAGGAGTTGACGGTTTCGATTCCGAGCGGCTGGTCTCGTGGTTTGCGATTGGTGTTCGATTGGGTTGAGATCGGGACCGATCTGCGGGTTGGTGCGGTATAGGTCGTGCTTCCAACTTCAACTGTGAAAGTGGTGGCACAAATTCGAATTTCACTGAATCAAATGATTTGCAGAGTTACGGCTCCTCTTCCCGTTGAGAGCAGTCAAAGTATTCCTGATTCCGCCGACGTCGAGAACACTACGACCGGTAGACGCAAAGAAAAAGGCTAGTGGAGGCGTTCGGCTGGGCTTACAAACTGCTGCCGAAAAGACCGGAAAATGGTGGCGGCAGAACCAAGTAGGCTGAAGTGATGGTACCGTCAGGAGTAAGCCAAGAAGAACAGAGAGATAGGGTTGCTTGCGGCGGTTGATGTGGAAGAAAAGGGCGAATCGCAATGTTGATAGTGCAGGGTGGTGTCGAGTTGTTAGGATTGGGTTGTGTGTGTTCCCACGCTTCGCTTGTGGATTTTACTGCTGCCCACGCAGCGGCCCAAGTCAAAAGGCGCGCGGCGCGTGTAGACCAGAAGCGCAGCAGTTACAATTTCGGATTTATTGCTTTGTGTTTTCCCCCAAAGATGACAATGATTAAAGATGACAAAAATCTGCTTGAAATGGTGTGTGTGACAGATAGATAGTGCGTGCGTGTATACATATATAGAGAACTCAGAAGAGAACACAATGCATGGAGTGTTGGATGTTCTATCCCTCAAACTTTCGTTTCGGATTCGTCGCTTGTTTACCGCTCTTTTTGGCGTCCTTGCTTTCAGCCGATTTGCCCTTCTTGCGTTTAGTCGCCGAAATGGCGTCCAAGACGCCCGCGAGTTCCTTTTGCATTTTCTTGTCCTTCTTGGGAGTTTGGACTGCTGAGTTGACGGCAACGGGAGCAGGCGTAGCGTCATCATCGCTGCTGTCGCTATCTGTCTGATCGTCATGGTTGGCCGTTCGGGAATGACGGCCGAGTTTCTTCTTGTCTTCGTCATCGCGTTTTCGCTTTTTGGTCTTTTGGAAAAGGTTTTCGATCTCGTCTTTGCTGGCTTTGCTGATGGCGGAGGCTTCAGCATCCCCGTCGGCAACCGCGGCTTTGTCGTCATCATCATCTTGCAGAGCCATCTAGAAAGATGTAACATTGTGAGCTTTTATATCCCTCTCTGAAAAAGATATAGTATACTCTGCTCACCTTCTCCACGTCCTCATACTCCTGGGCGGCCTTTGACGACGTCTTATCCTTCTTGGCCTTCTTCTTGTCCCTGCCAACATCTTTGGTCGGCGCAACCGCCACCTTTCCACCACCAAACCCCAATACCGCCATGCCCTCATCGAACTTATGCGTCGTCCAAAGCGGGTCGACTTCAGCCTTCTTCTTTCCTTTCTTTGTCTCTCCCTTTCCACTCGCAAGAGCTGCATTGGGATCAGTCGCTCCATTCTCACCAAGGAAGTCCTTGAACATGTCGCGTTTGCGCTCAATGCCCATTTCCTTCTCGACCCACTCCTCGCGCTTGCGTTTGAAGGATTCGATCTTGCAATTGCGCAGGACGAATTTGCCGAAATGGTTGGCGCTAAGTGCGTTGTAGTTGGAGAGCAGATCCTCCGCAATCTTTTCTTTCAGACCAATGTCGGCAACCGCCCAGCATTTGTCGACAACGTGAGATCCGAATTTGTCGCTCGCGATGGCACTGAAACTGCCGAGCCAGCCACGAATGACTTTCCGTTTGGCTTTTGTAGACACGGCGGGAGCGAGGAGGAACTGTTCGATTACGCGGGATGCGACTGCGTCAGAAGCCCAGCCACGAGATTCTTCAGGCGTGAGGGCCATGAAGCTGTCGATGATAATCTTGTTGTGCTCTTCCTCAAAGGACAGGAGATGTTGCAGCATCAAGGATCCGTGGAGGTTGGGTTTTGCACTCGGGTCATATCGTTCAAATGTTTGCATGAGCAAGATCAAGCTAATGATCTGGCGTCTCTGGTCGGTAGTACTGGCGTGGAAAGCAGTGCAGATGGCCTTCACGACTTCCTTCTGGCATGTCTGGTGCTTGACGCATGTCTCGACAATCTTCACAACGATTCCCGCACGGTTTCTCCACAGCAGGGCGTCAAAAGACCCGAGGAGTTCGTCTAGCAGCACTTCGAGCTGGGTAGCGTTGCGGGTATTCACGATCAGTTGTTGCACGACAAAGTTGGCGACCGGGTGAGTGCAGAGCTCCAGGAGGCGGGTTCTGAAGTAGGTCACGTACAGCTGGTGGAACAGATGCGGTCGGGCAACTGCCATCAGCTTTTCCATCAAATGAGATCCGACGGGATGCACGAGCAGAGCGTCGATAAACGTATCCCGCTCAAGGAGACAGCTGTCCGCGTCGGATATTCCCATGATCGCGTTGACGAGAGCTTCAGACGTGTTGGCAAACGATATCAGCAATTGCAGGACAGGGTTCGCAACGGGGTGTTGTGCGTACTCGCGCAGATCGGCGTTGCTCAGACTGTCGCTGACAGATTGGGTGATCTTGGCCAGGATGGTGTTGAATGCCTCCGGAACCGTTCGTTTGACGGCACCTCTCCGTGTTGATTGGGTCTCCTTCCACGTGTTTTTGTGTTCGCTGTTGTATTTCTGTGACTTCTTGCTGCGTCGGTCCCCTTCGCTTTGAGCGAGCGGTTCGCCTGACAGAACTTTCAACACCGCACGAACGAGGTGGGACGCGTATTGATCAGGGATGAGAGCGTTCCATTCCTCTTCCAGTTGCTCGCACATGACGCTGATCAGCTGTTCCATTGTCGGCAGCGTCTTTATAACCTCCGCCTCCTCTTCCGGCACATCGATGACCGATTCGCCCTTCATCTCGCGGTCAACAACGTCCGCGGCGAGGTACAGCACAGTCTGGCACACGTGGGACGCGAACTGGTGTCGGAACAACTGAGCAAATTGTCCATTCAGACGATCGGTAAACACGCGTAACCGGAAATCATCCGACGCTCTCAACATTTTCTCCAACACACGGGAACAGTCCGGGTCCGCGGCAACGGCGCACTCCTTGCCGTCCAATTCACGGAACATGGCCGCGACAAACATGGCCTTGTCTTCCTCTGTCTCAAACTCCTTCTCGTCCAGCTCCTTCTCCATGGTAATAAAGTAGTGGTGTTCGTCAGGCTGCATTGGTGGAAAGTACGGTTGCGGAGGCCGCCCGTCGTGTCGAGGGGCCCGTCCAGCTTCCCAGTCGTCCCATGACGCTTGTTCCTGAGCGGTACGACCAGACCCGACCTCGACCGAGTTCACTCCAGATGCTTCGACGGGAGCAATCTTCTTGCCCTGTCCACCACGTCGTGTTCTCTTCTTTGGTGGTTGTCCGTCGGTCGGAGCACTGTCGGCAAGTAACGCCGCCGGATGCTCATTGTGAACGCCAGTTTCCGAGACAGCAGCCTGTTGTATTGGGACTGGTGCTGGTCCGGCGGATACCGCAGACGGTTCCTTATTAAGCTTCTTCCCCCCTCTCTTTCCTCGCTTGACCTTCTTCATAGCCTGGTCAGTAGCCATTATGATGGTGTCGAATTCCACTGGGTGATAAAACTGTCGATAGTTTAACTATGCTTTCTGAGCAAAAAGGACTGGTTCGTCGACGGCCAACCACAAAGACTCGTTTGAAGATCCTGTAAACAGTTGAAAGCTGATTCTCTGACAAGCTCAGCACAGAGAATTAGCCAGATTAGCCAGGAATTCTATCACAAAAAAAAACTGCAATGGAAAAGCTGGAACGAGAGAAGCGACAAAAACAATTAAACGCATACACAGGCGACGCTTACTAAGTGCCCATCACGTGCAGCCAATCATACTGGCTCGAGCCATGGGGGCGTTTCTCACGTAAGCTTTACTCCGATCGGCACAATGACGGCGGACCACTGTTCCTGTGGGGGGGACGAAGACAGAACCCCCTGGTGACTCCGATGCTGGGGTAACGCCACGCCCAATATACAATTTGGTATCTTCTCACAAGAAGCAGCGTGTTCTAATCTTCGCTTCCCGAAAGCACTGCCCCATCGTTCATGGTGATTGCCAGCAATACGCTTGCCCGAGTGAAAGGAAAATATGAGCGCCGCGGCCGAATCGTCCTCACAGCATGGAAGTCACCACAATGCAGATGGCAGCGTAGATCTGATCAAGTCAGAAGAGGTTCTGATACCAATGTAAGACTTCATGATGCTTCTTTAGAGAGGGTTGCAAAGCGTACCTCTTACTGAATCTAAATGCTCCTGTCGCGATACATTTGGGTCTCCAGGTCTTTATCAGAAGACAATCTCCGAATGCACACCAAAGCCCATACCAGCGAGCCCAAGGCCGATTTTGAAACCATGATCCGGTCCTGGGCCTCAAACGTCAACATGGAGCAACAAGATGACTGGGAGGACCGACGTCGGGACAGCCCCACCAGCAGCACCTCCGAATTCGACCAAATTGGACGACGAATGGCCGGGATGGGAATCCGGAGCAGCCACGACTCTCTAAACTCTGGCGGCCAGTCGCGCTCTCATCTCCAGCACCACCACCCACAATCTCATCATCAACATAAACCACCACACCACATGCGCGGGTCGTTACCGAATCTGAGGTCGGGGTACACTCAACAAGCGCAACAGCAATCACGAGTTGGAGGAGGCCAGCAGCCGAATCTGAGCGCGGCGAGTTCCCATGGCGCGATTCATCTGAATGGGTCACAGCAATTACCCAATCGTTCTTCGAATCCAAATATCGCGGACAAGAGGTCTCCGGGCGGTTCACGCGAGGGGCTTCCACCACCGTCACCGACGTCTCGGAGTGTGAATGGCAGTAAGCTCGTGTGTCGCTTGAAAGTGGAGACGGAGAAGGGACAGTACCAGATGTTACCCGTTCATGAGGTGCGTGTAAGAGATTGTCGAAAAGCTGGCATTTGCAATTGCGATTGAACGTCGTACTCACCTGATGTATCACGATCATTCAATATCTTGAATATTATCTGAATTTCACAGAACGACGATCCGCTAGAACTAGCACAATCCTTCTGCCGCGACTACAGCCTCCCCTCATGGGTATCCTCGCTAGAAAACCATATCCGCGTCGCAAAACGAACCTATGCATGACAATATTCATGTACTCTCCCCAAGCCCGCGTTTGTCTTTAAGCAAGACGATTCCCTCACCCACTACACTCTAGGCACTATCTACGCCTCTCCCCATACATATCTATTGTTTATAACTCTTCCGCCGCAGGCGTGTGTGCTAGAGATAAAATCATGGGAGATTGTGTGTTCTCACACTGGTTGTGCGATTGCAGTTTGATTTTCCCGACAGTATCGGATGCGTCGGTTATGGCTAAACTAAAACATGACATTGTAATGGTCGCGAGATAGGTGCGAGAGAGGGGTCAATGCCGGTGCGCATTTACCGACAAGAATCGACAATTTGGGACAGTGCACTTTCAGGCAGATGCGAGTATTGTTTGCAGTCGTTGTCTCCTACTCTTTTTGATGTATTCTGAATTCGTTGATGTAGCTTTGAGTATAATGTTGAAAGGAAGGTACATTTGCACCAAGAAACAACTTCCGGCTCCCCTCGAGCCTGTAAACTTGTCGTCTCGTCACTTTCGTCGAGTTTACTTTTGCCTTTTCGGAGCTGAAGAGGTGGGCGATGTCGAAAGCGCTCGCTTTCTGCCCTTGTCGCGACGCGTCGGTTTGAAGGGCGCCTCGCTTTTGACGCTCGCATCGTAGAGCTTGGACGCCAGATCGGGGTCCCAGCAAACCAAAGCCAGGCGATGTCCATCACAGCAGACGAGATGATAATCTTTCACCTTACAAAGCGAACCGTAATGCGGGCGAGCTTCGTCGTCGTCGTGGTTTGCCCCGACTATGCTCTTTTTGGCGGGGGTGTTCCACTGCTGAGCGGCGCTCCTGAGGCGTGAAACAATTGGCACCATCGTCGCGACTCTCCACATTCACACGTTTCCCTAGTTCCCAAGCTTTGTTTGGTGGTTTGGTTATGTCTTGTTTGAAATCGCTCCTCTCGCTTCTGTATGCCTTCCTCCGCTTTGTTCCTACCTTTTTTCACTCAAGGCTCGGGTCGAATCCTTCAACCTAGTCTTGAATTCGGGAATTGGTTTGTCGAGCTGAGCAAGAAGGGTCGCAACGCCGAATTCGCCAATGATGGTGATATAGTCTTCTCTCCCGTTGGCGTAGAGAAGAACTTTGTCCGTGTCATCGAGCCTGGTTGTGGACTTGTGTATGTTACTCAGGTCTAGAACATGCCCAATATCAAATGCCTTGAACAGAATATCTTCGACATCTACCACGATGTTGATATTGTATTCAGCGGATGGAGATACAAAGAGCGCTGTTATCGTCAAAACTCTTGACGATGGGTTTATCATTTATACAGAAAGGTGGGGTGAACAGGTGGGGAGGAATGTTTGTTGCGGGGGTTGGGAGGGTTTTCACGCCAGTCGAGTATCCCCAACGAGCAATGAGAGATCCCAGCGCGGTTGTTGTGGCTGCAAGAAAGAAGACCAAGAAACGGTAAGGATGGTGAAATGTCGATCGCTGAATCCGCAGAGACAAAAGAAGTAAAGGACACGCATTGACTGGAAGTCAATCTGAGCTGTCATGTATCGTACCTTCGTGTTTTTCTTTGCATCCTTTGGTGTCTCAGTAACGTCATGCAAAGTCTCGCGTACGACGGTTGACTGCCGTATCAGTTGCTCCATCGTCGTGGTCGACGGGAAGCCTTGAGAAGCTACGAAATAATAACATGAAGTCAACAATGACGTGGTTCAAAACGCATCGTGCCTGAGGGAGCATGTCTCACGAACCTAATATGTGGCTGTTGAGGGAAGTGGCGACTTCTTCGCGTCGCTTCTCGGAAAGATACGGAGCAAGTGGAGACGAATACGGATCTGGGTAGGCTATGAGACCAATGATGTCGTTGAGCTTTTCCACGTATTTCGGCCGTCCAAAGGCGCCAAATTTGCCTAGTTCTACGAGAATCGCACACACATTTGTAGAAGGAATTAGCATCCCATCACGAGATAATCCGGCTAGCAGACGAGTCGCTTCATTGTACACGTCCATTTCGTAAAACATACACCCTGTCCCTATCTCAGCCTCGCACCTTGTTGAGCAAACGTCATCGCCTCGGCCGCACTGACTTTCACACACTCCACAAACCGCTGACATTGCAGCTGAAACATTATGTCAGCGCTCTCAGGCGTATCCCCAGTCAGTGTTTCTGGAAACACTGAATTGCAGTATTCGATCGCTTCCCCGACTTCCCCAGCCAGCACGAGTTCGCTAATGATCTTCCGGTTCTCCATTGTTTGCGCAGGTGTCGGAGGCGAAGCTGCTCCCCCCAGACCCCCCGCAGCGCCAAACCTTTGGCCTCCTCCGTTGTTGTTGTTGTAGTCGGCGCTGGTATCCATCATATCCGAGTCGCTTCCGCGATCACCAGCGTGCATGGGCGACTTGACGCCGCGGTGCGGACGGTCAAGTGCGGTGGACGGGTCAATATTGCATGCCGCTCCAAAAGACTGTGCGGTTTCACTGTAGCAGTGATGTACGAGGTGCTCATATACTAGTAAATGCATTGCTTCGGGCGTGATGGGGAGGTTGGTGAGGTTGTAGAACTCGGCAGGCGGGTCGCTATGGTTTGCGGAACGGGACTCGGCGGGACGCAGGGATTCGACCATTTCCGTTGACTTGTGAGCGGCGTCGGCTGGCTCAGAACAGCGACTCGGGGGGAAATTATGTATACGACTGAAGACTGAGCTTTAGAAAAATCGTTGGATGAGCTGTGAATTTAAGGATGGAAAGACAGGCTACAAGAACACAAGCGCTATTCCTGTGCTTACGCGCCATCGCGTTGGTCATGTAAGAACATGTCAAGTATCGATAAGAACATGTAAGAACTAGACGGCGAGGTAAGCCCAGCCAAATCCCAACCAGAAAGGACAAGATAGTAGTCACACCAGCACTCTCTTCATTTGTGGAGCATGCAAAAGAATGATTGATGCAAGTACGCTGCTGTTTGGTGACAGAGGGGACGCTATATGCAGTGAGTGCATTGGCGAAGGGAAGATTGTAGAAATAACAATTGCATAGAATCAGCGCTCTAAGTGTTTGCATTCTCTTTGCGACGCTTATGTTGTCGTTCCCTCACTGTTAACGTGTGCCAACTGCATGGTTTTCTCCAAATGCACGCTCCGGTTGCCAATACTTTTCGAAGTTTTAAGATTCCAATTCCGTAAATCATGACATTCTGAACGCTGTGATACACGGTCTTACATTGTGACACAGGCGGTCACTGCCCGAGGCGCACGACAAAAGTTCCATTTCATGTAATGGAAGTTGGAAGTTCATGCTTCCTGAGTACGAAAGCTTACCGCCTTCAACATCATTCTTGACAACAAGGCTGGGATATACAAGGAGTAGCCACCAGAAAAGAACCCAGTAGACTATGGACGGCGAAGCACAACCAGACGTTATTGAGACCTTGGACGCACTGCAGGCCCGTCACAGGAAAGAGCTTAAAGACCTCACCGGCAAGATCACCGCTCTGAAAAAGTCGGTGGGCGGAAACAAACAGAAGGTGGGACGCATTGCTCTTTAATCAAGTACAATGAGTTTGCTAACGCGTGGTATCGTCACTTTCCGCCATGCAGAAAAAGGATGTCCAAGTGCAAGCAGCGTTGATGGAAAAGGAGTTGGACGACAGACATGCCCAAGAACGAACGGCCATCGAACAGCTGCAACAGCAGCACGCTGAAATGGACACGGTAGAGCAGCAACCATCAAATGAGGTGATTCTGGCGCAACAGCACTGTCGCTCCCAGCTTCCCCGTGTTGACCCAAGGACCTGGAGTTTCCCAGGGCTTTCAAATAGACAGATGATGCCCATGTATCGGCCATCACAGACGACTTGAAAAATGTATCCGTGACGCCTGAGGAGCGGAAAAAGAAACCAAATAAGGCGCAACTCAGAAAGGTATCATAGCTTGCATTAGCACTCCTGTACGGTTCGGCGCAAGTTCGCATTCTAATCCCCAATTCCGCCGCGCTCATCAGCAAAGAAAAGTCGCCGAGTTTGAAGCCATGCGCCGCGTAGCTGCCGAAGAAGCTGCGAATATGCCTAATCAGAAAGAAGTTGAAGATAGCGCGATCGCAGAGATGCTTGTCCCACTCGGACTGCAGATTAAGCAGATCGCTCCAGACGGTCACTGGTACGGCCACGACCTCTACTGTTATGGTGGATATGAAATGGCCCTTCCTGAAGCCCTTTTCTCGTCAGCATGTACAACGCAGTAGCGCATCAGTTAAGCGTCCGCGCGGGCGATGATAACAAGGTACATAGATCCGTGTGTCTCACACCCCCAACCATCTCCAATCTGACCTTGTGAATTTCTGGCAACTCCCCAGACATACAAGGACATTCGATCACTCGCGGCCGACTTCCTGCGCACACACACAGACGATTTCATTCCGTTCCTCGTAAATAAGAACGGCGACATGCTCAATCCAGGTAAACGCTGCCTGCCAAAGACATCAAGCATGCCAGTTTGCTTCGCAACTGATCATGTCATCCGCAGATGAGTACCAAGCATATTGTGACGGAGTGGAGAAGACAGCTGATTGGGGTGGCCAAACAGAGGTAGCGTCATACCAGCTGAACTGATTGATTTCACCCCATCTGGCTAACCCATCCATTGCCACAGCTGCAAGCTATCGCCAGAGCTCTGAAGCGCCCAATACATATTGTCCAAGCTGGCTCTCCCACACTAACAGTCGGCGAGGAGTTCACATCTGAGCCCCTTTACGTTTCGTACGTTGCCCAAGCCACCGCATCACCGTGCTCTGCTTTGCTTTACTGAACTTCCCGCTCTCCCAGGTATCATCGGCATGCATATGGTCTAGGAGCACATTACAACTCCTTGTTGCCCGCCTAAGATCGCTCAAGGTTTCTCACACAACGAACCGCGTATGTTGCGACAAGCGTGATGGTGATGAATCATATATATATAGAAGAATTTTCGCATATGCATTCTCGCTCTAGTGTCACAACCGAGTAGCAGTAGAAGCTTTTCACACAAGTCGCCCGCCCCTCATCTCAAAGAATCTATTAAAGAGGACATCGGGGCGTAAGAAAACATGCTTGCACTAGTCAGTGCATTAAATCTGAACAGGCAGCGAAGCCCACACACGTTACCTCTTGAGGTAGGTGATCTGGAAGAAGCACACCCCGATAAGCGCCAGGGCTTGCACGAGCGACCAGTAGAGAACGCGAGTGTTCGTGCTATCCGCGGCTGCATGGCAAAACGTAAAAGGCAGAAGATTAGCGTCCGGAAGTATCCGATTGAGTCATTTTTGGCGTTATCTTTTGGCACATACTGGCACGATGTCTCCGCTCTCGCGCCGTCAAGAATGCGTGCTCGTCGCGGATCGCTTTTATTCCCGAGTCCAGGATGCGCATCTCGCTCTGCAGATTGTCCGTTGGGTCATCTTGAAACAACAGATTTATCATCCATGAGTTGCTTTTGTCCGCTATTCCATGTAACAATCACCCCGCCATCACCCCAGCTCCACTCACCAATACTCTCTTTCATTTCCTTCTCCTCAATCTTCCACTTCTCGTCGGGGCCGTGAACGGTGAAGGACAGCTTCTTCTCCGAGGACGCCGACATTTTGTTGCTGAAGCAGTAAACATAAGTGCCCTCCACTTCCGCATTGAAGCCGAAGGTGGCGAAACTTTCGCCGTTGAGGTTGTAGAGCGGACGGGAATTCGGAGAGTATATCTACGCCCACAAGGAGCACCATCAGAGCTTGTTCAAAAGCAATAGAATGTAATTCCTTTCCTTTACCACAAAGTCAATGTCCAAACTACCCCCCTCTGCGACCTCATACGACAGATCCAGGCGCTCATGGGCCTGCAAATGCTCATTAAAGCAGTTCTCCTGTCGCGGTCCTAAGGTGATGGTAAAAGTATTGAAAGCAGCTACCGGCGCAACCGCTACGCAGACCAGCCAGGCCGCCACTGCTGCTATGAGGGATACTGACTTCATCCTGACGCGATATGTGCTTGAGTACAATTGTCGAAATCGCTGATGCCAACCGATTTGACAATGCCGTTTCGCCGTTACGCGCAAGTGTTGTGAGCTGCAATTACCACCGATTCGGAAATTTGACGGGTCACGTTTCAGGACATTTGATGAGGTCAGCGCGGAGAAGCGCCGTTCGACAGCATCTACAAAACGATTCGCAGCTCGGGAGCTTTCCCTGGTTGATTCCACTATTTGGCGGAGAGGCGGTTTTCAGCGCATAGAGACGGACAACCAAATACATTCACGATGTCTGGTGATGGACGAGATGGCATGGCGCCCGACGATGCTGGCGATACAAGAAATCCCCCGGCTCGTAAGTAGCTGCTCAGGGGAATACAACAAAGGAAGCACTTCTCATGTCATATCTTTTTTAAGTAGAACCAGCACCAGGCGCCGGAATCCCAGTACCTTCCCCAATGCACAATCTGCCACGAGACACTTCTGCACCATCCCTCAATATCCCCTCATCCGGTCAACAACCACAACAACAATCACCACCCGTAGCACCAGCGACACTGCAACCGCCACCATCATCAATAGCATCTGCACGCGGGGAAACGCCGACAACAGCACCTTCCCGGAGCAGCCGGCGTGGGGGTGGTGCAGATACAGCTGGAACGACGGGGGCGGGCGAAGACAATGAACCTGAAGACTTTTATCTGGGTGGACTGTTCAATTTGGAAGTCTCGCCGGGGTATCGCTTTTTGGAAGGTCTGCGTGGAGGACGGGAACATGACGAGAATCTGTGAGTGTCGCAACCACACACTTCAAGAAGAGCTTTTCTCCTCCTCAGTCAGCTGAACATCTTAACATTATCTGAACAGCATCACACATCTCAAAGACCGCACACATTCCCTCCACGCCTTTCTCCTCTCCTGCGCCGAATATGAGAAGCAGTTGATGAAGCGGTGCAAAGACGTTAACGCCGACGTGCAGAAGCTGCGGCTTGAGATTGACCGGACGGCTAGCAAGCAGTTTACCGAAAACACGGAAATCGGGGAATTGAAGCGCGAGCTGCTGAAGGCCGAAAACGAGGTGAAGCTGGCCAAGGAGCGTGAGTCAAAATTGGAGAAGGATATTGAGGAGAGTCAGGAGAAGAAGAAGACTCTGACGGAGGATATTGATGAGATTCGTCGGCACAAGGCGGATATGCTGGAGCCGCAGTTGATTGCCTCGAGCAAAGAGCTGAAGGTACAGACGAAGCACCTGGACAATCGGACCGCTATCTGTCCCACTACATCTCTGACCCGCTGCAATTACCGCCCGTGTAGCTAGAGGTGATCCAACGACGTCACCAGGTCGAGAACCTGGAGAAAGATCAGGAGGAAAAGGACGCCACCCATGAGATGGTTATGCACGAAGTCGAACGCTTGGAGATGGAGCGCGAGCGACACGCAGCAGCATTCAGCCAAGCAAACGAGATGCCGCAGAAGATCATGTATGTCTCTGAAGCGTCGAGGATCAGTGCAGCAGATTGGACGCCGACGTTTGACTAAGGCTTGTGGGATCGTTCCAGAAAACAAGCCGAGATTCTCCGAGACGCCATCAACTCGCTTGTGGTCGAAAACGTGAAACAAAGCACGCTGTCGCAGCAGCTCGATAAGGAACTCGACCGACTAGCCAAAAAGCGAAAGGTACGATTTTCCTCTCCGAGCATAATAGGACCGTTCATATGATCGGCAGCTTACTTCATTTTGCAGGACCAAGAAGAGCACAAACTGGACCAATCTGCCGAGTATGAGCAGCGTCGTCGGGAGATCCACGAGATGGAGCGGCAGTGCGACGAGATTTTTACGCAGCATCAGATTGCAAAAGAACAGCTCGCGGTGCATAAAGGTGAACGTGTACGATTGGAGCTGGCGCTTAAAAAGTGCGTCGTTGAGGTATGGAACGAAACTAGCCCCTCGCATTCGCCGCGCTGACGATGCATATTGGTAACCGACTTGTTCCTATTTACTCCAGATACGGCGCGAGCACGACCTCCTCCTCCGCTCCCTCCGAGAAAAGGACGTCTTGCTGAAATCCCTGCGTCGGCTTGACACAACTGTCACGAACATCCGTCTCTCCACGCCTCTCCTGCATCAGCAGCTGATCGACCACAGCCGGACGCTCGAAACCGCCAAACGGGACGAAAAGCACTTCCGTAAACAAGTGCAAGCCCTTCGGAAGCACATTGACTTGACGCTATACGAGTACCTCAAGACGGAATCCGGCGAACGCGCACAGAGTGAAGCGCTGGCGCGGGAACTAGGCGTGAATCGGCGGCTGGAGGAAGAACTTGAAGGCAAAGTCGCCCGCACTGAGGTGCTGCGTCGCGGAGTGGACGAGTTGAAGATTGAGAAAGAACTCAAATCGCGGGAGCTGATTCGGATTCGGAATAAGCTGAAGACGATCAAGGACGATGTCACGATCAAAGAGACTGCAGTCGTGGATGCGGGCAAACGGTGTCAGGAAGCTGTTGTGCGTTTGAAAGAGTTTGCAACGCTGTACGATGTGGTCAAGAACGAGCGCAACAAGTACCTGAACCAGATTCAGGCGACCACCCAGCGCGCAGCGGAGATGAAGGAGAAGATCAAGATCTTGTTGAACGAGATCGAGATTCTGCGGCACGAGATTACGCATAAAGATCGGGAGCTTACCACGCGCAGACAGACGAACACAGCGGCCTACGCCCAGCGGGACTCGGCAAAGAACGAGGCCAACAAGCTTTTACTGCAGTACCGGGAGCGCCGTGCTGAGATTGACCAAAACCTGTCCCGCATCGAGACTCTGCAACTTCTCATTGCGGCTGCGGAAAGCGATCTGGTTTCGCTACGATCACGGCACGAAACGCTTCTCAAGACGCGCAACACGACCGGAACGCATCTGTTGGACCGACATGACGAGCTGTGCATTTTGTATGAGAAGCTCAACCTGACGAATGAGGTGTCACAACGAGGGGAAGAAGCGCTGCAAAACATTCAAGCGACCGTCCGCAAACTCTCCATCATTGCTGCTGATCTGTCGAGAGGGGTAGAGACACTCAAACGGGGAATGCCGCGGCGAGAGGTCGCTCAAGCCAAAGAGCGCATCGATGAGCTTCTTGACAGCCTCGCGCAAGCAAAGGAGCGATCTCGAGAACTGAGCACGAGAATGGAAAGCCCTTGGGAACCAGATCGGACGCGTGATTTGGGAGGCTCGGATCCGACCCACAAACATCTGGTCAAGAAGATTCGCGACGTGGAGGAGAAGCTTGCTGAACGAGAGGTACGCCTCTTGGACCAGCTTCTGCTGGATGCCACATATCTACTAGTCAGAGACACAATGTCCCAGCTTCTTACCTTTGTACATTGCAGGAACGCATACTGGAAAAGGACCTCATCCTCAGCGAAGTCAGCACACTCACAGATCGGCTAAAACGACAGACTCTCGATGGACGAAGCGAGTCGCACGCCGTCGCCGGCAAAGTAAACGACCTCTCCAAGCGCATCAAACACACCACAAAAGCCATGATGGCCCGCGTGTCGGAACTCGCCATGCATCAAGGGATGGCTGTTGCGCTGTATCAGGAGAAGATCAACAAAGTACGCGCTCAGACTTGATAGGTATCCGCTTGTTCGAACACTCTGACGTAGGCCGCTCATGCGTTTCGGCTTTCCTTCATCGCAGGAACTCCTGATCGAGGAAGCTAAAACACGACTGGCGTCCGGATTGGCACCGACGCCGGCCATCGAGCGCGAGTTCTATCGCGCGGAGTACAAATCTCACGAGCAGGCAGTAGCGCAGCAGGCCATTACCGAGCGCAAGATGCGCGCACAGGCAAACGGCTGCATCGACACGTAAGTTGAAGGCGCTCACATCTCACCCTTCCCCCTTTACACATCCCTCTGATCTCCTCACTCGTGTACGCAGTGACGACGAATTCTACATATATCCTACACTCCGCACTACCGCGCATCCACGGCCAAACGCTTACATCCCCGATACAACACCCTCCGTTACTGCCGCGGCCGCAGCGGCTGCGCGCGGGGTGGTCACCGAACTGCCCATTCCGAAACCGTATGGCGGCCACGCACCGTTCCGTCCGCGGGAGAAGGGTGCGCAAATGCGGTATTTCCGCCGGGCGGTCATCAAAGCTGTGGAGATATAAGTTGTATTTCAAATATGTGTCAAAATACATGTAGCTTAAGCTTTTTAAATGTTTCATATTTAAATTTTCTACGTCGTTGAATTTTTGAACACGATAATCTTGGTGTAATATTCAACCCATTGGAGGTCACGTAACTAAGCCTTCCCTCGCAAATGTCACACTCGTCACCCGTCCATTCCCCATTCTCCACTATGTTTTTTCAATAATACAAAATGTCCACCACAAACCCACCTCCAATCCTACAACTTCCTTCATCCTCAACCTCCAGGACCCTCGCCCAACAACCCCTCTCCACCGGCTCCCAAACCCAAACCGTCGCCTCCCGCCCCGCCTCGCCACAACCACTCATTCCCGATGGCACACTCCATCTCCGCGGCGGGAATTTGGACGACCGCCGCGTGCAGTGGGACGACGGGGTGGTGGATAATGAGGGGATGGGGAAGAAGACTAGTAAAGGTATGGAAAAAATGGATTTGAAAGGAGGTTGGGGAGGTGGAGTTGCTGATCTCTTTTGTGTTTGTTTGTTTTTAGTCTGCTGCATATTCCGCAAACCGCACAACCCCGACGGCTCCGACTCCGACTCCGATTCTTCTTCTTCCTCTTCCTCCTCATCATCCTCCAACTCACCAAACGCATACGAGCGCGAACCCAAATCAGTGCGGCGTGCGCGGCAACAAAAACGAAAACAAGCTGATGCTGCCGCCGCCGACCCACATACACCGGGGTTGCATCAACATCAGCAGCATCACTGTAACGGACACGACCGTGACCATGACCATATTCATTTGCATAACCATAACGCATGACCACCACCATCACCCCTACCTAGCTTGTAGGTCATGTATAACATCAGCCTCTCGTTCCAATAGGTATCTCTACCTCAGCCCGTTAAATAGCCATGCGAGGATGGTATCAATTGACTTATTTTTGAACAATACCATGGGTCAACACTGTAAACAACGATTTTATCAATCTATGACAAGCTAACTCGGACCCAGCGCGGACTAAACTCTCAAGATTTTTATTCGATTTTCTTCCATTGATCAATATGCAACACCATTTCCTGCATTAGTCGCTGGGCGTTCATTCCCTCCAGCCCGGCACTCGCATTCACCTGTGCCGCACTTCCCATTAAGATGATCAGAAGACTCATCTAGCTAATATCCAATATCGCGGCGCTTCCTCTGGCATACATGGACGCCATCCTCAGGGTTTGCTGCTGAAGGAGCGCCATGTCGTACAGTTGTTTGATCATTATAGCTCAAGCGAGGAAGTTGGGGTCCAACGGAGCTCGTTCGGTGGCTAACTTGACAAACGTGGGCCAATCGTTGTATTTACCAGCCGTTTCGTAGAGTCCACGCATTCAGGGCGAATACAGCATGCACCTTGGTTTTTAGCGCCTTGATCCACCGACGTTATAAAATTTGTTTGGTATTTCGTTCCGTTCATGAGTGTCACGTAACAAACTTCGCAGGCGGCCCAGCCGGGGATTTCGGCGCTACGATATTTTCCTCGACCTGTCCACCTTGCGCTTTTTCGGACCTTCTGACAGCGGCGCTCGCGCAGCTACCTTTATTCTAAACCACTTGGCCGACTCTGCGCGTAATTCCTCGGTGGAATCATCGGCGGCGTCCATCTCAAAAGACCGCGTCTATATAAAATACCTGCTTCTGTCGTGACCAGGAGAACCCACAATGGGGACCGGTGTCAGAAGAAGACAGAGGTCCACTATCACTCAGTCCAAAGAGTTCGAAAGCCTTTGGATAAATCACGCCTAACATTGTGTGGCAATTCACATATGCCCCCCAGTCAGGTATGGGACCTGGAGAAAATTCCAGCGCGGGCGGGGTTTCGCCTCGGCCGGCGGACAAGGTTCACCTTCGATAAAGGTATTGACGCCCTTTACAAAGAGGTCAAAGTCTTGCCATTCCAATAACCCATGCATATCGAACCCACGAGATGTCAAATGCGGCCTTGACTGGCGCCTCGCTTGCACGTTCGGGGCATGGGGTGAACCTTGCACGGAAACAGGAGAAGACGTTGTGCATCGGAACAGATGTCCACATTGGCAGGTCCGTTAACGATTGTGTGCCATCCACTACGACCCAAAACTTCTACATTGTTACACACTGGCCCCGCTCGTCCCCCACGGTGAACTTGGTACAGAGAGGGGGGAGGCATCACGTTTACGGTTTGAAGATTTTCCGTTACCATCAAACCGTCCGGCGAGTCGACCGCAATGACTGCCTCTGAAGGTCTCGGGTCGGCCTCAGGATAAAAGTTCCGCGACGTCTTTCTCAACTCCAAGATCTCACGTTTTTCAGTCACTATCGAGACTTCCGGCGAGTCCGTATCACTGCCTGCCTCCATACCTTTGGGGTGACCAGTCGTCCTTTCTGGCGCCCCGAGCCCGCAAACAACTGCAGATATCGCGAAACTGTTGCAAATGCCACATTGGTGATGAGATAATGACCAATAAACATCGTAGTCTTTCTTTGCACACCATGATCGGT
The DNA here is from genome assembly GCA_025526995.1 of Powellomyces hirtus. Classification (NCBI taxonomy): domain Eukaryota; kingdom Fungi; phylum Chytridiomycota; class Chytridiomycetes; order Spizellomycetales; family Powellomycetaceae; genus Powellomyces; species Powellomyces hirtus. The sequence continues at coordinate 292,190 of JAHLKG010000027.1, read as the reverse complement.
ACACGGTCCACTGCCACTTCCGTCCAACTGGTGACCCCTCCGGTAAGGCCGCTCCGGTCGCCTTGAGGTGGTCTCCCTCACTGCAATGAGCGCACTAATTACACGACGTAGGCCAGAATGCAAGGCACGTAGTGCACACAGCATGCATCCCGTTTTGATGATGCCATTGTTTTTGACTCGCTATCCTTGCAAGCCGGTAGCGGGTGGCATAGCTGTGAGACGTACTTCCCGGTCTCGGTCGCATTTGACAGTCCGTGAACCGTTGCCAGCATGTCCGGATTGTTGCACAAGGCACATTGACTACGATATTGATTCCAATACCGCAGTTGTTGCATACGTTGATAAAACGGTCAAAATGTACGACTTCTGCCAAGTCAGTCGTTGACAGCGAACTGCCGCCCCAACTATACTGTCGTTCCCGTGACATATGTGGCACTGAAGGTCGGAGGTGGGTACAGATTGTATTGGTTGCAAACGGCAAGTAGACCTTCTAGTGTATTTGCAGTTGGTACTGTAGTCTTGTTCGCTTTGTGAGGTGGCAGAAGAGGCGGCGACAACGGCGGTTCTTACTCCACACGATGCCGTGAGCATATCGATATCCCAAGTGTTGCAGAAGCCACAATGGTGATGAGACGTGGTCCAAACGACGTTGCAGCCGTTGCACACCTTGGTATATTTACCGGTGACCACAGTCTCGTTCGACAAGGCTGGTCGCCCTGGCCCACGTTATACCGATCGTGCGGCGTTTGCAGTACTGACAATCTCAAGAGTTCAATCCGCGGAGCACGTATTGCAACAGCGATGATTTAGCCGGTCTGGTTGCCGGATGTAGTGTCTGTGAATCCGGTCCCGCCGCTTGGTTGCGGGAAAGTGAAGACCACCCATTGCCCACGGCGCTTGGTTGTGCCTCCATCTATTGGAGATATTGGACTATTGAAACGGTCGCGTTCGAAAATTCCAATAGCAAAGTTGAAGGGTTAGACCTCCCTAGGAGAGGTTTACTTTAGGAACAGGCTTGATCATTTCATGTTTCAGTTTCTTCCTCTCTGCATTAGGCCCAACGCTTTTATGTGCTCAGAGGTTTGCTATTAGATTGTCAACTTGAAAGACAACAAACATGATCAATCGTGGGGTATGCAAACGGAGCCTCTGCATCCTCACTTGCTTCTATGATGTCCTGCACCCAAAAAAGATGTCCGCTTCTGCAATTCAAAGAAGCCCAACTAAGCACGAACAATGATTGGTGCCCTGCGATCATTTTGCATCGCGATTCGCACGTTCGCAGGTCTATCGTATGCAAAACTGGCGTAACTCGGCCTGCCCGTCTGTCACGCCTCCATTCTGATTTCAAGCGCCCTTGAACCCATAGCGCAACGCCTGCAACTCTGTGACCGCTCCATCAAGATCTCTCGATGACTTCTCAATGTACACGTTGACGGCAACGACGAGACCCGGGATGCATGACGTGAGGGAATCGAGAAAATGGGCCTCATCAATGTAGACGCCGACGTGGATCAGGAAGGGGAAGACCGAAAGGAGCGACATGGCCAGCCACTGGCCCCAGCCCGAGGGTGGTATGACTGTGAGCATGCAGATGACGGCGGAGAGAGCGTGTTGGAAGGGCTGCGCGTGGGGCTGGAAGCATAGGAGGCCGAGAAATCTATAACCTATTGAGTGACAAATATTTTGAGGTGAAAGGTGACTTTGACATGCCTACTAACAGAAAGGTTCCTAGTAATCCCAACACTCGTCCCGCGCTCTCGAATCCCTGACTAGACTGTATCTGTGTTACCCGCAGGACATTGATGACTTCTTCTTGCTCTGAATAACCACAACATTGCATGAGGTTAGTCGGGCTTCCCCCAGCCCCGCCATATCTCCTACATACGTTGCTCGTCCAACAGTTCCCCTGGAATTAACATCGTATCGTCTTCATCGTCGGGAAGTCGTATGAACGGTATTCGTTTGTGCATTCTAGATTCGCTTGATCCTGTCATTTTGGTGAGGTTTGGGGCAAGCAAGGTTGACGGAGTGTCATCATTCTCGATTAAAAAGCGCGCACGCGTGTGGAAATAGCACCTTTTCCGACACTCCCAGAAAACTGACCTGCCCGGTATAACGCTGACGGCTCTCCCAAGGTTCTTTTCCAGGTCGCTCTCCGTGTGCACCCTATCGACGACCTGCTGTCCCCCCCGTGCACAATGCCCGAACATTGCGCTCTGTTCTGTGGACACCGTCGTGCAAACATAAGTGGCACACCGCGCATTTTCCCGAACCTGACAAACGGAACTATGGACGGCCTACAGCCTAGTATGAGCTTTTCGATTGGGACGTTGACGGACAATAACGCGCAGCAGCGGTTTTGAATCAAGTTCCTGTGGATCCGGCCACGCACGTTGAGCGGAATGCAGGCAAACTTGGACATGGAAGAGAAATACATTGCAAGCCCATGTGGGATCTCGCCCTCCCCTGGTCTATCCGCGCCCATATTGTCACCAGCTCCACCAGTATCAGTTCTGTCAAGAATTACTTCCGCACCGTGATCAAAAAAGGAAGCTGGGGATGCTCGCTTCCGCTTCTCTCCGCATGCTAACACCAAGATGGTGCGTGAACCATGTCGGTTCGACTAGTTATGGGAGGAGCGCTTTTACCGTAATGCATTCAGAGGCGCTCTAGATGAACGCAGAGCGTTCCGCCGCGCTCACAATCCGGAAGTCGCCGATCAGGATGAGGAATCAGAAGACTTCATGAGATTGCAGAGAAAGATCCAGCCCGCTATCATTCCTAGCTTACCAGGTGTGTCAATAGCAAGCGCATAAGGGACACCGGGACATTCTACGATTTCTGAAGCAGCTCCGGCATGGAATGTGCGCAGCGTGGGAGAGCAAACGACAAAGGGCGGGCCGTGCACGGTTGAAAATAGGCGTCAGAAGTCATGTTTGTAAATAAATACACTATCCCCAATGTGCAACAACGAATGGCCGCCCTCATGACCAGCATTCCATCTGGAATCGGCCTTCCTTTTCCCACGTCTTGACGACTTCTTCTGCCTGCTCGGTCTTGACTCCCGTTTCGCGCATGACGCATTCGACCAAGGCTGCGGTGACGTCTACGGGCATTCTAGATGCGTTGCTGTAGGGTAGAAACAGATAGTGTGAACAGCGGTTCTCGCAGTGTGAAAGAGTACCGTTCAACAAGTTTGCGTACCCTGACAGGAGGAACGTCCCTTTCCGCGCCACCATCGCGTCGTACACAAGGGCGCTGTTTTGGGCAATGCGGTGCTGGACATATATCTTACTGTCCTGATCTCTCGAAAACGCGGTCAAGAGCTTCAATGCGCCCGCGCGTTCCAGTGCGGTCAATTCATCGGCATACAGAAAATCTTTGTGCTGATAGCGACACCCAAAGACCACGGTGTTGTCTGTGAGTCCGTTGGTAGTTCGTTCATGAAGGAGTGCGCGCATGGGAGCAATGCCCGTTCCTGGCCCGACTAAAATGAGAGGTTTATCAGGGGAAGGGAGTCGCAATGTTCCCCTTTTGATGGAGTAGGTGATTTTGTTTCCGGGTTGCAGGTGTTTCATCCATTTAGTGCAGACGCCCGTTCGAGGTGCCTTCATTTTAGTGGTGTATTCGATGATGGCGACACAGAGATGGATCTTGGTAGGGTGGGTAGTAGGTGAAGATGCGATGGAGAAGTTTCGTGGTCGGATGGGTGGGATGAGGTCAAGGAGGTATTTGAGGGGCACTTTTGCTGAATGAAAGTCTTGCAGGATTTCAAACATTGTTCTGCGAGGGCGGTGGGCATACGAGTAAAGCTCCTGTTGCCCTTGCGGGGAGGCAAGTTCGCGCAGTTTCGAGGCATGGAGCGGGTCGGTGGTGAAGAAGGAGAGGAGGTGGAAAAAGTAGCGTCGGGGACGGCCGAATATGTCAAGGTGGTGGGTGAGGAGGTGACGGATGGTGAGCGGAGCGTGATGGTGGATAAGGGGGAGATGGATGTCCGGGGAAGTGGGCTTGAGGGTGAAGGGCTTGTCGGCCACATCGGTCCATCCAAAGTGAGCGATGACGAGCGCGATTTCGTCCGGGAGATTGTGGGGGAAGACGACCATGATGTCGCCCGCGTTATGGGTGGGTTGATCAACCGTGAACTCGAAATGGCGGACGTCTTGGAAATGGTCTGGGGCGGTGATTCGCTGGTTGACGTTGACGACCGCTGTTAAGCGTGGTGTGGAAGCCGTCGCCGAGGGCACATGTCTGTTGAGCCCGAGCTGGTCAAACATACCGTCAACTGGATCCCCACCCCCATTCATCTCCGCAAACGAGATCTCAAAGGACGGGAGGGGCACAATATCCGCACTAACAATCTCCTTTCCAGGGGGCAATGGCCAAATCGTCAACAGTTTTGCCCACAGATCCTCCAGCCACGGATCCAACCCGCCATCAACACCCAAATAATGCTGATCGTCGCCATCACCGCGCTCGACAACAGGAACGGCGCCCAAGCCCGCCACAAGTCGCTTGTGCAGTTTTTTGGCGGGGAAATTGAATTTCGGGTAGGATGAGTCGCCGAGCCCGAAAACCGCGATGCGGGTGTTGGAGAGGATGTTGTGCGGGTGGGATTTGCGGAGCAGGAATTTCCAGAATTTGGTCATGCTGGCGGGTTCAGAGCCTTGGCCGGTCGTAGAGCAGACAAAGACGACCAATGGTTCGTCAATCAGCCGTGACTACAAAATGCCATATTCTTGTCAGCATCTTCCATACTGCATACCAACGAGGCTGTAATACCTTACCCGATCATATTCGTCCATGCTCAAAACAGTGGGCACAAACCACCTCCGTCGTCCCTCGCGGGCTATGCGTTCCGCAACGTCCTGAGCCGTGCCCGTCTCGCTAGCATACAAAACGAGCAGTGAGCGGTGTGGGCGGTCCGGGGCGTGATCCATCATTATAAATCTCTTCGTCTTCTGTAGATAGTCTATATGGTATATTAATGACTCGAGCAAGGTTGAAGTGATCTGTCAAAGCGCTACTCGTTTCATCGATTCCTTCTCATTTGGTTTTGTTAGTCAGCGAGGCTTGCGTCTCGCAAAACCCCCTCATAAAGGCGAAGAACAGATTCCCATACCGAACGCTGCAATAGCCAACTCCCACAACTGTACATAGATAACGATGGCAGCGGAGCCCCAACCATACACTACGGTCATCCTCGATATCGAGGGGACAACAACGCCCATCACGTTTGTACATGATGTGCTCTTTCCATACGTCAAGGACCACCTGCAGGGGTTTCTCGCTGATCACTGGGAGGAAGCTGAATGTGTTTCCAAAGTGCATGCTTTGAGGGAGCAGGTACCGGCTTTTTTTCCATGCTGAATACTTTCGTGGAAAACTCATCCGAGTTTGTGTGGTCTGGATACTGTTAGGCCGAAAAGGATGTCGCAGGTGGGCTAGATGGTGCCGTCCCGATATTGGCGACGGAGGGAGCGGCAGCAGAGCAAGTCAGACAGTCGGTGGTGGACAATGTACGGTGGCAGATGTCGATCGACCGCAAGATTGGTCCGCTGAAAGCTCTGCAGGTACAAAGCTGGTTCCATCAACATATCACCCTCAGATCAGCCGTACTAACCCAAACCTAATGAAAAGGGCTACATGTGGCGATCCGCCTACGAAAGTGGTCAGATCCAGGGCGCAATCTACGACGACGTCGTGCCGGCGCTAGACAAATGGACGGCGCAAGGCGTGGACATCTACATTTACTCCTCCGGCAGTGTTGAAGCGCAGAAGTTGTTGTTTGAGTGGTCAGAGAAGGGTGACTTGCTTAAGGTACGTGTCAACATACGTAGCAACTTTTTGTGGTGTTAGTTGCCCTGTCTGACAGCTGATGGTGGTGTGTAGTACTTCAAAGGCCACTTTGACACTGGCGTGGGATTAAAAATCGAACGGGAGTCCTATGAAAAGATTGCGCAGACGATTGGGCGGGACCCGGCGACTCTGCTGTTCATTAGCGACAATGTGAAAGGTATAGAAACAACGGACCCCATTCCTCCGAGGCGGCAATCAGTTGAATGCCGGCGCGCTCACATTTCCCTCGCCTGTGCAGAAATTGCCGCGGCCATCTCAGCCAACTACCAAGTTGCCATCGCGCACCGACCTGGAAATGCACCGTTGCCGTCACCAGCGCCCGGAGGCGGCACCGTCGAAGCCGACTTCGACTCGATCACGCTTCCTGACGCTCACGACGTGCCGGTCATCCGATCCTTTGCCGAGGTGTTTACACGGGCCGCCTTCGCGACATCAGCGGGACAGCGGTTCAAGGTCGACGACTTGATTCACTTGGAGACAATGTAAATGCACCTCCCAGGACCACCACAGGGAGCGATGGTTCCATGTTTACATGAGTAGATTATAGATGGGATGCACATTCCTTCGTTCTGACATGCGTATGTGTGCTTTCTTCGTTTCTTTTTTTCTATGTGTAGGTTTGAGGAATTGGGTCGGGAAGATGGATTGAGAGACGGGGTACATGCCGGCCACGTGGAAGGTCGCGTAGCAGGAACAGAAGCTGGATTCGCCATGGGTCAAGAAGCCGGATTCTATGGCGGCGTAGCCGACACATACCTCAAGGCGGCCGAAATGGGGTTGATCACACCTTCTGATCGGTAAGACCGACATCTTGCACCCGGCACCGTACATCAAACAAATAATCCTCATTGATTTGCAGAGCCCTGAAAGCGCTCCAATCCCTCCGCATTCAAGCCAAGGAGTTCCCGCGACAAAACTATACAAACCCAGACGAGGGACCGGACCCGACTGTCGCGTTGGATAAGCTCCGGGCGAGGTTCAAGGTCGCGGTGTCGGCGTTGGGACCAGATGCGTTGAACCTGCGGTACAAGCCGGAGGATGGGGTGAGGCAGCCGATGAACTTTTGAGCCCCCAGAGTCACATGTGATCGTTTTACTGCAGTCTGCACAATGTACTCGGCGTTTTGACGCGTAGAGCTGCTCTTGCTTTGTTTTCTTTTCCTAAATTAATATCTACATATGTACATCTGCGCCATTGGGCAAGGGCTCTCATGCATTTCTCCGGGGTCTTTTCGTCGCCGGCGTCGGGGTGTTGGTCACAGCCGCCGATCCAGATGCCGCGCGGGTTCGTCTCATGGGAGGTTCCGACAGCGGCTGTTCCTTCTTGGTCGCCTTTCTCGGTCTCCCGACGCCTCGTTTCGCGGGCGCCGTCGCAGGCGGGGCCTTATCTTCCTCCTCCGGCTCCGGTGTCGATTCCACAGGAGTCGGTGAAGCCGCCTTCCTCTGCTCCACAATCAGATTTTCAAACTCCTCACTCGGCAACTGAAATTCCGCGACCACTTTAAACGGATACCCGGATCGTCTTCTCCTGGCTTCAAATGTGATGTCGTCGTCGGTTTCATCCGCCATGGCATCGAGGGCATCGAGTTCGTAGAATGTAGCGAGGTGGGCCCACAGTTGGGCGATGGTGAACGAGACACCTGTGGAGGCGGCGACGAAGCGTTGAACGGAGAGCATGCGGAAATGCTTGTGCACGCCGACGGGGCGGAACTTGGTCAGCGCGTGGAAGAGCGCGATCTCTTGTTCGGGGGTCCAGGTTGGGGTTGGGGTTGTGGGAGTGGGCAAGTCGGCGGGATCTTTGTCGGACATTTTGTTGAATGCTGTGGTTGCGTGTGCCTGAAGTGGAGACTGTGGGAAATCAAACGTAGTGTGTGTGCTCTGGAATTGAAAAGGGCGAATGGGGGAAGATTGCAACAACTGAATGGTTTATAGTTCGCTTTGTCGAAGCGCAGCAGGCGCAGTAGTTCATATTTCCATATGTGGCATGAGTAATACCAACTCTGACCTGCCACGTCCAACTCAATTCGACTCACGTCTCTGCCGCCTCCCGTCTGGGCATCTTTCTCTCTGGCATTGTATGTAAATTCAACCCATAGTTCCCCCCTCAACTCTTTCCTTGCAACTGCAAATATCAAGCACACAATGGTATGTTTATGACCCTCCTGGTCGGTCTCGGGGGTATCTTTGTATGTGGTTGATCAGTTCCCCTATTTGACATTGTTTTTTGTTATTCCACGCTCCAGGCCGCTCCTCCCGCAATTCGTCAAGCAAACTCAATTTACGCAAAGTAAGGCCACTATATTTCCCACACTAGGCTCTTCTATTGCGGAAATCTGCGATCCTTCAGCCAGATCTGCACCGGTGGTTGAGGGGGGGGGGGGGGGGAGGTTCGTGTTTGTTCCGCCCTCGTACTGATGTTTGTCGCTGTGGGAATAGGAACATTCATAAGCGCGGCTTTGTGAAGCCGACTTTGAAGAAGGAATCTTCAAAATACCCAGTCGGACCGCTTCTCTTGGGCTTCTTTGTGTTTGTCGTCCTCGGCTCATGTACGTGCAAGAACAACACCGTGTCATTTGTGTTGGTTGTTTGCCCCTGGCCGCACACACGCGCTCACGCGACAGATTCTCTGACCAAACGTCTAACCGTTTTTCTCACCATCCCAGCCATTTTTGAAATCTTCAGCCGGATGCTGTGAAGAGGGGTGCCTGTGTCTTTAACCAACACTTGACATATCCTCCGAGCTTCGTTGCCGTCAATCCCACTCCGGACCGCCCCCGCTTCATTCAAATCGTAATCCGCCAGGCTGTGCGCCCAATCTCTCGTCCGACTCTTGTCATGGATCCACAGAGGCTCCAACCGTCCATCGCTGTCGGACTGATGTTGGACTGTATGTAGATTTCTCCTCTTTTTTTTGACTATTCGATGTATGTTTACCGCAACAATGATGTTGTCTTTGCCCTGGCGTCGTGGGGTTCCATGACATTGTATGGTTTTGAAAGCGGTGATGCGTTGAAAGTGGAATACAAACAAACAACGATGAACCTGTGACTCATTCGGATTGTACCCGTGTCGAAATGGGAGTGTGTTCTCGGTAGGCACGATGCCCTATGTGTAAGCTCATGTCATTTGAGTTCTCAGTGCTGGGAAGTCATTCCAGCGTTTCTCCAATGGGGTTCCGAACTATGCGCGTTGCATTGCGCCACGGGAATGTAGAGTATATCATCTCACCATCCATGTCTTCTAGCCACACGACCGGAAGTCATTCCGCAGCGGGGCGGCGGGACAAAAAGTGCTCATCCATATTCAATCCGCGGGGTAACAGGCCGTGCTCAGGACCTATCACACGCCGTATCGGGGCCTTGGCCGCGTGTACGTGTAATCTGGATGATATCCCATTCCGTCTCCTTGTTGTTTCCGCATGGTTGATGCAATTGAGATGACATCCGTTCTGTACACCCACGCAAGGTACGGAACCTAGATGTGGAGGGGATGTCGGAGAGCCCATGATGTAGGATTGTGGGGAAGGGGGCCTTAAGGACCGGAACGTGCGCGGGGGCCGCAATTGTGGGGTCCGGCGATCCCGCAACCAATAGTGACACGAGAAAAATGGAAACAAAAAAAAAACATCAAAAATGCGGAGGGAGCAATCAAAAAATTATGGCGATCGACTATCAAAGTTTGGTAACATTCCGAGTGGCGGAACTCATGGATGGACATCCCAAGTTGGACACCGTAACGCATGTGGGAGCCGAATAGGGATCCAAAAAGGTTGAGGATGCGGACCGGGTCGCATTCCCGACGGACGCCCAGTGTGCAGCATGAGGATGGGTTATGAAATCAAATGGGGCTGCGCCAGCCGATCGCGGTTTGGGTTTGGGCCGGAAGGTTCAACCAGCGCGCATTGTGGGGTTGCTTCCTTCCGACGGTTCCGCGAATCCCATTATATTTCTCCGTCACACAAACCATAAATATATGAAAAAAAAAAACGCCAACCAGCTTCCTCCGATATAGCTTGACAATCATTTCACGAAATTCCTTCCGATGGATGAGAAGCCATGCATGCCGCAACTAACCGGTAGCATGTAGTCCCGAGCGGCTCCACCATGGCCCCTCAAGCGGTGATAGACTCCCAGCTACAACGTGTAAGCAATTGAGCGTCCATGTTTCGATTAACAAGGAGAGTTTAAATCAGTTGTGGGGCAGCTTGTGATGATGACTCTTTTTTCACTCGGAAGGAAGATGATTGGCTGGCCGCTCCACTAAGAGCATCCCCTAGATGTAGTCCATGCGCACGCCGATGGAAGTGTGAGTGGCACAGCCATGCAGATGCGGAAAAGGAACACTTTGCGCAATCAGTTTCAATCGGGGCGCTTCCGAACAAAAAAGTGTGGATTAGGAACACCCCCACACTCATCCATCTCACACAACCACCCTTCCGTTCCGTCCATCCGTTCGTTCGTTCCGGTGTGGGGTCAACCCATTCCGTCCGTGCCCTTGTGCATTCCCCCACACTCCTATCTCAGCGTTTATTACAAAAACCTCCCATCCCATTCCTCTATCCCATCCCACTTCAACACACAACCACTCACCCTTGCTTACCTCGCTGGACACGCTCCATGCTCTTGCACACCATACACACACCTCACCGGTCGCAAAAACAAAACACTTTTCAAACCTACCCCACACTCAAACCCACAATGTCCTCCGAACCCACCACCACAGTCTCTGAGGACTCGTTCTCCGGGCGGGACTCGTCCCTCTCGCCTTCCCCACCTCCCTCGTCGCCACCCACGAGCGCCGCCAAGGGCAGCAGCAGCAGCATCTCTCCGTCTTCCAACCCGCTCAAACGCTACAAGTGCCCTCAATGCGACCTTTGTTTCCGCCGCGCCGAGCACCTCGCCCGCCATGTCATGACCCATAGTGGGGACAAACCCTTCCCGTGCTCGCGCTGCGGTCGCGGCTTCTCGCGGGTGGATGCGCTGCGACGCCATGCGAGGATTCACTCGGCTGAAGCAGTCAACCTGTTTGCGAGGATTGCTCAGCCTGCTGGCCAGGTTGCGGCGGCTGCCGAGTCTACCAACACCACCAGGAAATCAGCGACGACCACTCGGTCTTTGACTGGCTCAACTCGCTCTCGTCGGTACCCGCACTCGGACGCGGCGCTGTTTCCCATCCTGACTGCCGCCCCATCAACGCAAACAGTGGCAGCTACTGCGACTCGTCAGTATCCGTTCATCCTGCCCACTCCTCCAGCACCCGCTCCATCACCAGCTCCCGCCATGACAGCCCCTCCCACTGCTGCTGCTACAGAAAAAGAAAAAGAAGATGCAGAACGCCCGTTGCCGGCGCCCAAGCGCAGAAAGACCACCGCGGCTGCCGTCGCGATTGAGGCCAGCCCTCGACAGAAGCACACACCCGCGCGCGGATCCGGAATTTGCCCAGCCCAGCTTCGCCACCTCGCCACCCTGTCCGTTACCCTTGTCTGCAACGCCGACCGCGCCATGTACCAATGCCCAGTCCGCGGGTGCAATTCGCTCCTCAACTCGCATCACCTCTCGCACCATCTCGAATCCAAACCAAATACCTTGATTAACTCGCACTCCTCCTCCTCCTCCTCCTCGTCATCTTCGTCTGTCTCACACCACGCTGTCCGCTCCATCCAATGCTCAGCCCTCGCTACCCGCGATCTCGTTGCGTACGTGGACCACATTCTCGAGCGCCACGCTATTGTCGGTTCGTTTTGCCGTGACTGTGAAACGGCACATACCAGGGACGATTACTACAGTTTTGAACATGCCCCCACTGTCGTGCCCGCTTGCGGTGACAGCAAAGGCCCCACACCAACAATGATACCCGCCCGCGCAACTCTCCAGGCTGTCCTCGCTGGCGCCATCCATCTTGGCCACCACCACCACGACGACGACGACGACGACGATGCTGCGGATACCTTCTCCATCACGGCAGCTGCATCTGACGCGGATTCCGAGAGTGACGACGCGGCATCGTCTTTGCCCAACAACGACCCCTCGCGCTGCCACGCCGACGACCCACTCCTGACCCTTGCCATGTGCGCCGCTGACGAACTCGCCCGCTTCTCCCCGCTGGCTCCATCGGCCATCACCACCCCGCATCATCGTAATCATCATCGCGCCATGACGGCATTCGACTCGCATCGAGTGCGGATCCAGGATTTGATCAATTAAAATTAGATTGCTCATCATACCCAACCCCCGGCGCTATCACAACTGTACATAACATAACCGTCACCCCTGTTTTTTTGGTCAATATACATGTGTTATTTTTTGTCAGTCGTGTAAAACAATATGACATACCCAGTACCCCCGCTTCCGATTTTTTGTCTCGCTCGTTCAAAAATAAATTGCAACGCTGTCCTGTTTGCCCAAGCCGCCCGCACATTATGGACGCGCATCGCAACCCCCCTAACCCGCCTTTCTACTCCCCCAGTTTTCTTCTCAAACATGTAGAAATATCGTGTCGTATGGATGACTCTCAAAGGAGAGAAAACAGCACGCCCCTCCCTCCAATCCTTACCCCGACACTGCTCTATCGGATCTTTTTTTTACAATATTTTATTTATTTATTTATTACCTTCCCTTCTCCTCCCCACAAGCCGGCCCTCCGTTCTTCTCTACATTTACATCGATATACAAAGTAAAACAAAAAAAAGAACAACACAACAGCAACAACAACATGCCCTCTTTTCTTTTTCTGTTTTATTCGGCATTGGACTGCCTCAGGCTGGATCGCCCGGCACGCATCATTTCGTCCACGAGGAGGAAATTGCTGGCAATCACGGCGCTAGAGACAGAAAAAAAAAAAAAGAAATAAAAACACAATGAGTAAAAAAATCGAAACACAGACAACAAAACGATGGCGTTTGCCCACGTACCAAGAATGCAACATATGCCTATGCACGCGATAGTTATCCCAAATGCCCTCCGCAACGGGATCCAACGTCTCCCCCGTCGTCAAATCAATGCCGACATTGTGTCCCGCCGCGTGTTCTTCCTGCAGAGCAACCAGGACGTCCTGGACATCGAATCCGCCGTTGGATGCCAAGACTTTGGGAATGATGAGCATCGCGTCGGCAAACGCCTGCACGCCCATCTTGGGGCGACCCTTGACCGAGTCTTTGAATTTCGTCAGGTGCGCGTGCAGAGCAATCTGGAACGCGGCGGCGCCGGGGATGAGGAATCCGTCTTCGATCGTGTTCTTGACGGCGCGCAGACCGTCGCGGATCGCGTCGTTGATTTGGACGATGGTGTGCGCATTTGGGCCTGAAAATAAGTCGAAAGAAGATGTGTCAGCACCATGATAAGTAAGACAGCAATGGGGTTCAAGAAAGACTTACCAGTGATCAAGATCGTGACTGACTGCGGGTTCTTCACATCCTCCACAAAGGTAAACTTCTCCTCTCCAAGAACATGCTCATATACCAGTCCCGCGTGACCCAGAATGTCCGGAGTCAAGTCCTCCACGGAGTTCTGAGCGGTTCCACCGCAGCACAGCTGGAGACGTTCCATGTTCCTTCGCTTGGCGCGACGCAGGGCCATGATGCCGTTCTTGGCGAGCACGTCGAGGGACAAGGGGTCGATTCCCTTTTGGTTGATGATCACAAAACCCTTCTTGTTGCCCTCGCACACCGTCTTTTTAAACTCGACGATTTTGGCCAGCTTGGCGTCAACGAACCGTCGTTCCGACTCGACGAGCTTTTCCCGCTGTTCGGCGCTGCTGTAGAAGAATCCAGAGTTGATTTCGCTGCGAAAATGGAACCGCAATGTCAGCAAACCGCAAACAGAACATTGTCACAAACATTGGCAAAACATAATCACTCTTCCACCAACCTCTTCTCATACTCCAGCGACACGTTCAGCGTCAGAATAAACGCATCCTCCACGCGCTTGGGCATGTCAGGGTGACGGGCCCCGTGGTCCATGACAAGTCCGCGCACGAGCTTAGTGTCCGTGTCGTTCTTGTGCTGCATCTTCATAATCTCCACCATGTGGAGGTCAATGGGCTGGCCATCCTTGTGTATGCACAGAACCGCATCCACGATGGCCTCCATGAGGGCGTCGGCGACTTCTTGTCGCACTTTGGTGCGGAGCGATGTTCGAGCCACGTTGAGCAGGGTCTCGCGGTCCACGTCGCTCTTGACTTTGTACTTTTCCAAAAACTATATCCGACCGTAAATAACAGAAACTTTAATCAACCAATCATTTCCGGAAAAGTGCCCACACTTGCTGACAAACCTCCAAAGCCTCCTTCTTGGCAATATCGAATCCCTCGGTAATGACACGGGGATGCAGTCCTTCCGCAATAAACCGTTCCGCCTGCTTCAGCAACTCTGCAATGAGGAGGACGTTGGACGTTGTGCCGTCTCCAGTGACCTCGTCCTGCGCAGTGGCAGCACGGGCAATCATAGCAGCGGTAGGGTTTTGGATTTGCTACAAAGATTCATATCAAAACCGTTAGTTCAACTAGTTCAACCGAAACCTCCCGGTTTTTTTTCATCTCCCACTGCACAAAAATGTATCTAAAGCATGGCGAGATCTCACTAACCATTTCTGTCAGGAGTACTTTTCCGTCCTTTGTAAGTTTGATATCTCCGGCACCACCAACAAGCCTACAGTTGCAAGACGCAAAAAAAAAGAAAGACAGGATAAAATCAGAATCCTGCGGCTAACATTCCTTGTCCCTCCCCTCTTTCAGTCTCTCTCCTCTCATTCTCATCTCCGTACATTTTCTGCGTGCCCTTAGGTCCCAAGTTCGATCTCAGGACATCTTGCAAACCCGCAGCAGCCGTGATATTGATTCCCAGCGCCTGGCCCTGGCGCGCGACTTCTGCCTTTGGGTTCGCAAGCTGTATCGCAGAGGAAGACCTAGATGATGTGTGTCCAGTTTAGTGATCTCAGATGTTTTCTTTGGGGGGGGGAGTCCGCAGTAGTAGCTCACATTGTAGTGGGACGGGTTTGTGGTGAGGTGATGGGGTGAGGAGCGAAGGTTCAGTCAGTCAGGCACGAGTTGGACAAGACTTGCGATTAGCGTAAAAGACTGGGGTGACGAGTTGGGGATGGTGGGATTTGGGGATGGAATGAAGGAGATTGTCGAGTTCGGACACTCCCACTCTTTTCGACTTTGTAACGTATCAATTAACAGGCATGTCTTGGTGGGCGACAGGCGACAGACGCGTCTGCTTGCATTTCGCGTAGCCATGGGCAACCAAGGCCTGTCGCGCGTGCTGCATCTATCAATTGACTAGACCAGATCATCCCTCTGGATACTCCAAATGATATGCTTTTAGAGAAACCGTTGAAGGGCGGGATGCGAGATTATTTGATTGTGCATATGTACAGGGCGGATTGTCTGGTTCCCAAAGGGTCTCTAACATGATGCGTGAACGGAAAACGTGCCAAGTGGCCCCTCTAGGCGTTTCACACCAGTGCTAGGTTCGGCGGCTCACTGAACGCCAGAAACGACACGTTCCCACTATCAGTAACTGCAATCTTGAGTTGCGTGGTGGGTGAGGTCTGGGCCAAAAAGCCACGGAGGGTATGCATGTCCGGAAGCGGATCAAACACTCTGTACCGCGATACAAAAAGGAGCGTCACATTGCGAGCAGATGTGGGGGAGAAAGGGGACATGGCCACTGTGATTTTTGTAACTCTTACCTTTGCGCCACGACGAAAAAGTCAGGGGGCCCGGGGTCGCTCTTGCGGAACCGCGGGCGCGGCTTGAATACGTCAAAGGCGTGAACGCTACGGTGCTGGTGCCGCAGGGGGTTTGAGTGCTGCATCGGGGGTGAAGTCGATAATGGGGGTGTTGGCGACGTAGAGTGCGAGATGGGCTGCCGTGGAATGATCTGCAGGCTACGGAAAACTTGACCTGGCGTGCCGTGCATGCATTCAGTCAAAAAGTCCGAGTATGATCTGGTAGCTCCTCTGTAGCGCCGCACAGGAACTCACCGACATATCGATATCGACGCGACGTGAGATCACATAGCGGCCAGGACGGAGCGCAACTCCAGAAAGGCAGCCAGCGCGTTAGAAGCCGTCCGACAAGGGAAACAAACGAGCCAATCGTGTTCGTGATCGTATGCCGAACTAATATGTACAGTGTGCAGACTCAGTAAGAGGCACAGACCCGAGGTTTACAGTACAAACTCAGTGCCGTACCTACTTCAAACAGCCCAAGCGGGGAATGAGGTTTGATGCCTCGATTGATCGTAGGAGGGGCAAGCCGACGTTCTGAGCGAAAAACTGCATATCCCAGCCGTTTCAAAAACGCATAGACCTGCGGTAATAGACATGTAGTCAATGCCCTGTTCACAAGCGTACTAACGAGCTTCTCCAGAATTTACCAAATACACATCCACATCCAACCTCTCATCACCGGGCGCTCCCTTTCCCAATAGCAGATTAAACGCGTGCTGAACCGAGAGCAGGCCGCCGCAATGGGTCAACAGCAGCGTGTTCCGTTCTACCATGAACAATACTTCCTCTGGTAGCAAGAAGGTCTCTCCGCCGACGGTCGTGCCCATGTTCTGATACGCTGTGCCTTTCTGTACTGTGACGCGTGCGAGGTTCTGAGATGGTAGCCATATGGCTTGGCTTAGAGAGCGACTGGATAGAAAAAAAAAAAAAAAGAAAGGGAGGAGTTGTCAGTCCTCGTCCACCATTCTTTGAGTTCACAATTTCCCCATGAGAACCACCGCTTACTTTGACGCACGCCTCTCTTCCTGCAACACACTGCACAGTGCATCCCGCGCATCTGTCAATGCCTGGGCCTGTCGCTCTGACCCGTCCGGTGCGAAATCTTTGCTCCCGCGCACAAGTGCTGGCTGACTTGATGAAAACACAATCATTCGTCAATCTAACTGCAGGTCAAGGAAGTGTTGTGAGTGTCTTTCCTCGCACCTTTTGTTCTCGGAAAGCAGCCAGCGATAGTCGGCTGCGCCGTCGGCGTCGCCATCTTCGTCGACCAAGGGCGGTGCAATGGTAGTTGGAGGGTTTTTGGTACTCGACATTCTCGCAACTCAAGAGTTGAACCAGTTATATGCCACTCGTTGAGACTGAATGCAGTGTGCCGCAGTGTGCTGCAGTGTAACTTCTATGTAACTCCTTCCCGAAGCTGCGTCTTCAGAGTGAAGCGAAGCGCGAAGCTAAGCCCTCCGCCCCAACCCACATTCTGACCCTGCGTGAGCTGACCACGGCTCTCCTACTCGCTACTGGCTCTTTACTTCTTTATGGAACTAAAGGTCCCGTTCGCCTTCCAATATCCGACGATAATTTGATATGCCTACTCCTCAACACGTAAACCGATCCGACGTAGCGTCCTTGCCACCGCCAGCGGCCTTGGCTCTCTCGATGGAAGCCTTCTATCGCGAGTATGTTGTGTATGGTTCCTACGACCCCATTATGGAGAAACATGGGAACTACAACCAATCTGGAGTGTACGTGGCCTTCGACGAGACCGATGACAACGAGTATTTAGTTGCCTCGTAAGTGGGCAAGGCGACCAACTTGAGCGTCCGCATCGAGAGGAAGGATCGAGACACGTTGGAGGACGCCTGTTTGGTTCTTGTACACTTCACAAACAATCCGGCAGCATTCGAGGAGCTTATGTTAGGTAGCTTCAAGTTCGACCGCAACATCAACTCCAACCACGTGTATGCTGGCGAGCACGGTCGGATCAAGCCCACCGCAAAGCTTTTGTACCATATGCCAACAGACAAGTTCTTGTCGATACCCGTGCGCGAAACTCCCCGCCGCGTGGGCAAGCGGAAGATCTTTCGAACAAACGAGGTGGCGCCATTCTAGAGATTAAGAAATGCTCATAACATTTGAAGGACTCAAAAGGATGGTGCCCAGTTATGTATGAGCTTATTGACTATTGATATAATCAAGATGATACTGTATATTCTATAAATTCTCCAAGAGCTCTCATCAATAAGTCCAAAACAGCCAGGACACATGATATATATGAAGACGAGAACCAAAATGTTATGTAAGGAACCATCCGAGGCGGGAACAAAACCCATCTCGGATAAAGTATAAAAAGCGAAGGGAAGCGAGGTACAAAAACGCCCGCGGTATCTCCACGAATCTACAAACAAGGGAACAAGGGAATCCGCTCCCCTTGTCCTCCCAGACACGACCCAAAGGAATGAGAACTATACAGGATGGGCCGCGGCGGGGAAGGAGCTGCGGGGAACGCCGACAGAAAGAACAGAAGAAGCTATCTACGCATGGGAGAGTAACTACATGATGGGGGGAAAAGTGCTGAGGAGATCTACAAATGAAAAAAGGAAATGGTAATCGAAATGGAAGATAAAACGAATGGCACAAGAAACGGTGCCGACCGCGGTATATCGGTCAGCAAAAGAGGGAATTATTTAACATGCAAACGCAATGCGGATACGACCGTCAAGGTCCGTGACCGATTTGCTGCGCGGGCGGTGAGGACTCTCGACGAACGTGCCGGCGGCGGCACAGGACAAGTCAGCAAGACGAGTCTGGATAGGATTGGGAGGGCGGTGGAAAAAGTACGGTCCTGCGCGAGGTTCGGGTGAAGGAGAGAGGAGACCTAGCTCGGCGTGCGAGTCGCGCTTCTGAAGGGAACTGGCGGAACCGGCGGTGGGGACAGTGAGCGGGGATGGTGCCCTGCGGCGACTCAAGAACGGAGAGTTGAAGGGCAGCGGGTTCCTGGCGCGGGACACGGGCGAGTGGCCGGTGGTGTGGGTGCCAGAGTAAGGAGCAGCTGGCACTTGGTAGCTGTTGTCGTTTTCGGACCGGCGGTCGGTTGGTTTGAAAGGTGTGCCGGAGAGACGTGGAGGAACGACAATGGGAGCGTCCGGGACGTCCGCTGGCATGAAGCCTTCCGGTCCCTGGAAGAGGTACGGGACGGATGACTTTCGCTGATGACCCATTCTGGCGGGGGTGTCGGAAGGTGCAGGTTGTTGCTCGTCGTTCTTTCGGGTGCCCAAGATCTCCATCAACTCTGCAACCGCAGCGTCGTCTCCATATCCGTAGCTACTGGAAACCCAAATGAGAACCAGAGTTATTTCAACCATTCACTGAAACTTTTTGCACCGGCCAAAGGTCGCACCCACCTCTTGCTAGGGCTCTCGACGTCCTCGTGCAGAGGAGAAAGCACGATTGCCTCCTTCCGGCTGGAACCTCTGCTGGGAGCCAAGCACTTGCTGTTTCCGGTCCAGACAGCAGAGTTGTCAGACGAGTTTGGGTTCAGAGAAGGCGACGAAGTGTCTAGTCTCGGCACGAGCATGTGGTGCAGACCTCGCAGAGCCAAGGGTTTCTTGGGGGCGGGCATTGCGATGGAGGTGTCGGAATGGTTGAACTGGGGCTGAATGGTGTTTGCGCTTGCGGATGGGCGGAGCACCCGCGGTTGGTGCAAAGTGGTTGTGGTTGTGGGTGATGTGGTATGCATGTTTGTGACAGAAATGGTTGTTTAGACAATAAAAAGAAGTATATACAGAGGGTCGGTCAGTCAGTGATGAGTGTCTGTGTCTGGGACGAGAAAGAAAAAAGGTACGGGAGATATGTGCTATCTGGCTGGGGGGGGGAAGGAGTGAGAGAAAGCCGAGTGCGTCAGTCATCAAGTCCAGTCAAGGCAGTCAAGCCAAGCCACCCTCCTGCCGCTCGCCCCTCCCTTCCCTATCGTTCACTTTCTCTTTCTCTTTCTCTCCCTGTGACTGACTGACTGACTGGCTGACTCATCTGGCCTGCCTGCCTGCCGCACGCCACGCACGGAATCGTCTCTGCCTATTTCCATCCACGAGACGACCAACTGTTCTCTGTGTCATCGGCTGGCGGCCGCACTCTCACGTCATTGGATCCCCTTTTTGTAGTATCCATAGGCTGCCACGTGCCTTCTTCAATCAATGTGGCTGCGCTACTGCCTGAATGTGGGATGAGCGAGGTGATCAATTGATGATGCATGTTTCCCATAGTACTTATCGATACTGTACAAGTGCTATCGATATGAGAATATTCATCATCGTGTGTTGGTCTCTCGAGATCCTGATATATGATGCTGATGATGATCTGGATGTCGGAAAGTCATTAACCCACATTCGGAACGAGCGCCTTCCATCTTACATACTTACTGTCCATACTGTACACTCCACAAAGGCGAGGAAACGTCGCATGTTCGATTCAACAGGATCAAAAAGGAGCTCGGGACCGGATCCCAGTATGTCCTCTGTATATATGGCTTGTTCTGTAATTCCTTACCGCACTCAAGAAAGAGCTTGCACAGGATAGTACAGCTCTCCAAACAGCTTGTCTTGTGGCTTGTCTCCGTTTCCGATGCGCAAAGCCACACGAACGTCCAAACGCGGTTCTTTGAGGGTTGTGATCGGGGTCCCGCAGTGGGGAAGATGAGCAAACCTTGGCGAAAAACGCAGGCGGCTGTGCGAAACTTCCAACACTTACAACCCTCCCAACAGCAGTGGAGGATGGGGAAGAACCAGTTGGGATGTCTACATAAAGAGCTGTCCTAGTTCGTGTCCCAGCAAGCTTCTGCAGGATCACTTTGCAAGGGCGTAAAGTAACGCCCCCGGGTAATCCCACAAAGTTTTTGGAAAGAAAATTGGCGTAGCCTAGAAAATTGTAGAGTAGGCGTCGGCCAGACTTTTTTTTGTCAAATTCAAGAATAGAGCAGATTGAAGGAAAACTGAGAATTATTATGTTCCATTAACGTGTCAATGAAAGGACTCTTTGTCCGAAAAGAGTGGACGCATCATGAGAAAACAGTAACAAGGAAGCGTTCACTGGGATGACTTGCGCCTGGTCAGAGTTTTATTTGCCAGCGATGCTCTTGTACATGCGGTCGATTTCACTCCTGTAATGATCCCTAGCAATGTTTCTGAAGTAGAGTCATAGAGTAAGTCCATACAAATCAACGTTCCAAGTCCCACTCAATTCAACTCGCCGCGTTGGTTTGCAGACGACCGACATACCTCTTTGTCTTGAAAGTTGGGGTCAACATGCCATTCTCGACTGACATGGGTTCCGGGGTGAGGTAGACAGCACGAGGAATCTCGAATGCATGCAGGCCGCTCTTTTTGCCGAGCTGCTGGATATCCTTGAGCACCGCAACTGTAACGTCCTTGTTCTTGCAGGCGTCTTCCAATGAGCCGTTGAATCCGTGGTCGGCGGCCCATCCGGGGAAGGTCTCGGGGTCGGGGACGATGATGGTAACGAGGGACGACTGGAGCGAGTCACCATAGACGTAGACCTGGAGCATGTAGGTCGTTTTGATTTTCTGCTCGACCTTCTCGGGGGCGATATATTCGCCCTGCGACAATTTGAAGATGTTTTTGACGCGGTCAACAATCTTCAGGGTGCCGTTAGGCAGGATCTCACCCACATCGCCCGTGTGCAACCATCCGTCCTCGTCAATAGCCTCCTTGGTCAGTTTGGGCTCTTTGAAATATCCCTTCATCACCAAATGGCCCCGGATCAAAATCTCTCCGCGGGGATTCGGCTTGTCAGTGGCAAAATAGTTCATGGAGGGTACATCAATCAGTTTGTACTCGCAGGACGGGAAGGGTGTACCAACGTGGGAACCGAACGGGAACTGGTAATCGCCCACAGTCGTGACGAAACCCGCAGCGGAAGATTCGGTTTGTCCATAACCTTCCAGAACCTGGCAACCCATAACAATGCGTACAAATTCAATAATGTCGGGTGAAATCGGGGCGGCTCCGGTCAACACGATCTTGACCTTGCCGCCGATTTTAGCCTGAATAGGGTTGAAGATCTTGTCCCAAAGGGACTTGTTGGTGACATGGCCTCCTCGCAACATGCCGAGCTTGGCATTGTATGCAAGATTGAAGACGGCCCTCTTGATAAAATTGGCAGAGTCGATGGAAACGTTGACTTTGTCGTAGAGACGGCCAAGGAGACGGGGCACGGTAGGAAACAGGGTTGGCTGGAAGGATGCAAGATCGTCGAACAATTGGGTGATGTTTCCGCCAAAGAATCCGACTTCGGCGCCCAAATGGGTGAGCGAGTGGAAGCAGATGCGCTCAAACATGTGGCTGAGAGGCAGGTAAGACAGATGGCGATCTTTGAGACCCAGCTGATAACCTTCGGGCAGGGTGCTACACATTCCGACTCCGCCAGCTGCCAGATTGCGATGGGTGATCATGGCTCCTTTGGGCGCTCCCGTGGTACCTTTTTGCACGCAAATGGTTTCCGTCAGTCACCCGTATAACGTAAGAGGTTTTACTACAGACAGACGCCACGGTACGCACCACTGGTATAGCAGAGTGTGAAGATATCATCGTGGGCCGGCGGGATGGGCTCCTTAAGATCAGCCTTTCCAGCAGCTTCCACTTCTTTGAATGTCAGCAGCTTGATATTCAATGCAGCGGCACGTTCGGTAGTCTCTTTGGCAATGGTAGTCACATCGGCAAGGATGATGGTTTTCAGGCTCGGGCATTGACTAACAATATCAAAGACTTTGTTCAAGTTCTTCTCCGCGGTCAAAAGCAAAGTCATCTCAGTCTGGGTAATGATGTGCTTCAACGCGTCGCCATCGAAAGTGTCATAAAGCGGGACCGAAACAAGGCTGTATGTGACACATGCTATTGTGCGTCATAGATGGAGATGAGGAGATCGCCTTACGCAGATGTTGACTGGAGTGTGCGGACTGCCTACCATAATCTGTGATGGTCCACTCCGGGGATCCCTGAAGATAAAGGCCAACCATTTGGGAGCTTACGGGGTATTCGGTCTTTTCGGCAGGAGGCTTCACTCTGGCCAATTTGAGCAGACCGGAGCCAACGTGCTTTACACGGTCACCAATCTCGCTGAACGTCTGCCACGCCCACAAAGTTCCGACGCGGTGGGCCATATAATTGCGAGGACCGTGTCTCTCGACTGCAGTCCAAAACATTTCATAGCCCGTGCCGACTTTTCCGCCTTCAAAGCCACTCATGAGGCCGCCGGCAGGAACCAAGGGACTGCGAATAATGGCCGATTCGCCATCTTTGCGCGTAGGCGTCCGCTCCGACTGTAAGAAGATGACGGTCAAGACTCCTTCTTTCCAGGAGATATGACAAAGCAAGACTGGGAGAAGAAGGGCACCTGTTGACGGAATTTTGCGGGATGGAAGTCGGGAGTAACAATCTTGAGGTAGGCGGCGGCAAGCACTACAAGTCGGCAATGAATTCAAATTCAGGTACAACGCGTGGGAGAGGCGACCAGTCTATTTCCAACGTGTCAAGCTTACCAGCGCCGATGGCCCCAGCGAGCGTGACGGTGAGAGCGTTGAGCTCTACAGTCATTGCGCAAGGGTGAGAGTGTTGGTTAAAATACAAGGATAATGATGGAAGAAGAACAACCGGTAGAGAGCCCCTCCGTTGACATCAAGCAGCATTTGTGCGACATGTTGATGCCCAAAACTATTGTACCGAGCTTCGATTAACAAGATTGTGATTTGATGACTTGGACAGATCGGTTTATGGGGACCAGTGATAGTTTTGATTCGGCGAATACCCTGCGTCTACCGTCATCTAAGAGCTCTTTGCTGGAACAGTATCGGCATTGCACGATGACACATTTAGGTGGAGGTCTGGAGAATTATTGATCGCTCCCCTGAGCACAATGGGTGATCGACCGTCACATCCAGCAGCAGGAAATCGATAGCGGATGGGCGGGCGACCGCACGGTTTTATCCGGAATGCAAGAACCGACCCGCCTGTCGCCGACACGAAACCACTCAAGTTTTGGACGGACGGCATTTTATTACTGATACGACTCCAGCGG
Source organism: Powellomyces hirtus (assembly GCA_025526995.1). Lineage (NCBI taxonomy): Eukaryota > Fungi > Chytridiomycota > Chytridiomycetes > Spizellomycetales > Powellomycetaceae > Powellomyces > Powellomyces hirtus. Next base: position 268,519 of record JAHLKG010000027.1, on the reverse strand, counting down.
ATATTCAAGATACGGAGGAGTTTACTGACACGAGCAGATTCCCCGCGGTTGGGAGGGGGGGGGGGGGGGTGGATGAGCGAAGAAGAAACGCAAAAGATAGGAAAATGAAAGAACAAGAACAAGAGAAGGCATCAAGAAACAAAAGACCAAAGAAACAAAAGAACGAATATTCAAGCAAACGAAAGAGAAAGAGAAAGAAAACCGTATTTTTTTCTATATACACATCCTACGAAACGCAAATAAGAAGAGGGAAGGCGGGGAATGAATGAACAAAAAAGAGGTCGAAAAGGAAAGCCCCCGGCGTGAGCACACGAGCGCAGCGGGGCCGGAGTTGAGTGGGTGGGTGTGGCCAAGAACGAAACGGCAAGAGGTGGTAAAGAAAGCGAAAACGAAGAAGAGGTCCAAAAGAAGAAGCAATCGGAGCCGAAGCGGCGGCGGCGGGGAAGGGGTGGGGTGAGGCAAGAAAAGCGGTAAGAGGAGCAAAACAACGAATGGTAAACGAGGTTGAAAAAAAGTGGAAACCCGGAGCGCAAATAGCCGTGTCCGTAGCCCAAGAGAAAACGAAAACGGGCAAGAGGCGAAAGCAAAAAATCGGAAAAACGAAGAAGGGGAAGGGAGAAAAACGAAAGGCCGACCAAGAAACGGAAAGGAGAGAAGGGAACGGTAAAAGACACCGAGCGGCCAGCGCGCGGGACAGAGCGGAAGAAAGGTGAAAAAGGGAAAGTGCATCTCCCGTTTCCACGTCCATGACTTTGAGGAGGGGGGCGACGGATCGATCACGGCCTCGTCGCTTACGCCATCCCCGGTACTCTGGGTGCTCTCGGCTGGCGGTGGCGGTTCATATCATGATCAATAAACTCCACCACACTGGTGTGGTTGTTGAATGTCCACGCCTTTGTCCCATCTCCGGCCGCAAAGGTGCTGTACTTGGTGCTGTACGTTGATGCGGTTTTGCTGTTGTTGTTGTTGTTGTTGTTGTTGTTGGTATTTGGGGGTTGCAACCTGTGCGCGAGTCGCAGTCCGCGCAAGTTGTCGCGCACATAGGTTCCGACGGGTACATTGTGTGGGTCACCGAGGACGGCGTCCATTGAGGGAGGTGAGGGAAGAGCGAAAGGCGATTCAAATGAATCTTCTTCAGCAAAGAATTGAATGTGTGATTTGGGGTCGTTGGTCGTGGTGGTGATGGTAGCGGTGGAATGGTAGGTATTGCGTTTCGTGTAATACTCTGACGTGACATCGACATCGTCTTCGTCGGAAGTAAAGTGGATGTGTGATTTGCTGCGGCTGTGATCGTTGGTGTCGTGGGTAGTGGTGTACAAGTACGAGTCTCCCTGCACGTCCTCTTCGTCGGATGAAAAGTGGATGTGCGATGGTTTTGGTTCGTAGCGGCTATGTAATCCAGTGTGTGAGTCAGCCTCAACGTCCTCTTCGTCCGAGGTGATTTGTATGTTCGATGAAGCACTGTCTCTGCGGTTAAACGAGTCCAAGCCGACATCCTCTTCGTCGGAAGAGAAGTGAACGTGTGATGTGTTGTTGTGTGTGGTGTGTTTAGCAATATACGAGTCCAAGCTCGCATCCTCTTCGTCGGAAGAGAAGTGTATTGGGGATGCGGTGTTGGTCGCAAGCGTCTGGACATCCTCTTCGTCGGATGAAAAATGAACGTGTGATTTATTGCCGGTTGCATTGTGTTGGGCAACATACGAGTCTGTCTCAAAATCCTCTTCTTCAGAAGAGAATTGGATGTGTGATGTCTTTTCTCTGATGCCACTGTTGCCGGATATCGTGTTGGTCTTGGCCGAAGAGGAATCTGCCAACACGACGTCGTCTTCGTCAGCAAAGACTTGAATGTGTGACAATAATGATGCGTTTGAGTTTGAGTTTGACGCCATGTTGTCTTCCACCTCTTCTTCTGCTTTCTTATCCCTTTTCAGTACTGACCCCAATTGTTGCTGGGCGGTAAGATCAGACGGTGCTGACAAAGGTACTGCGGAAACGTCATCCTCATCGGTGGTCATTATAGGTTGATGAAAAAACAGGCGTCGTGCGGCAGAGGTGGGTGGTGACGAGGGGGTGAGGTGCAGACCGGGATAGAGGAAGCCGGTGCTGCTGTTGAAGCGGCGAGGAGGAGAGGGCGGGGCGAAACCGATGGAAGAAGGAGGAGACGGCGGAGTGGTTGTTTTGGTGGAGGGAGCGGCCAGGGGACGAGAGGGGATGCAGTCACGATTGTCTTCGTCGATTGTGGAAAACAACGGCATGATGGTCTTGAACCAGGGGTGAAGGACGTAGAGTGCGTGTTATTTCTTGCCAGCTGTTTCGTCGGTGATTGTTGGGCGGGGTGTTGCAGAGACAATAGGCAAGCTATAGGCGGGGGTTTAAGTCCGATGATGGGAGAGGGTTTTGGGACGGCGTATCGAGTGAGGATAATGTTTAAAGGGAATGGCGCGGGTGTGAAATCGGGGGTGAGGTGTGAAATCTGTGAATTGCGCAAGCTGTGGCTTAGAAATCAATCATTGAATTCGCAATCGCGCGTGTGACTTTGTGTGACTTTATGACACTCTAGGCTACATGAACTGCACAGCCTCGACAATTAGTCACATGATTATCCGTACACGTGACTGGAATGAATTGCGCAGCAGCAACCTAAGAACAGGATTTAATATTTGTCTCAACTCTTCTCTCATTTCACTTTCACTTTGTTTTTGTCGCTCAGGTTCGAGGTTTTCGGTGTGCTGGCCAGAATTGACGGCATCTCCAAACCCCCCATTGCCCCTAGTTCATACCCCTTCTTCCTCCCTGCAACACCAACGGCATACAATACTACCCACTCACTCGCAACTCACGCACACTCTCCTCGTCCGCGCACACCCCGCAAGCACTCACGTTCCCCCTCGCTCCCTTTCGCGAGGTCCAACGTATCACCCTCACACATTTCCCCTCCCGCCCGTCCGCGATGGCCACAACACAATATGGCAAGTTGCACCTAAAGACAAATTTCAATGTCGCCAGCACCATCGAATCCATATATACGGGTGGCAAAGCGGTCGCTACAGCCGACGAGCAATTCCTCATCACAGCCGTCGGCGACGACATCAACGTTCTCGCACTCGAGTCGGGGCGGACCGTCAAGAAACTCAAAGGCAACGCCGACGCCATCTCCTGCTTTGCCGTCAAGCCCGATGGCAAACACATTGTCACCGCCAGCCAGAGTCTGCTGCTGAAGCTGTGGGATTTGGAAACCGGCGATGAAGTGCGGACCTGGAAAGCCCACGAAGCGCCCGTTGTCGCCATGGACTTTGATGCCTCTTCCACCCTCGTTGCCACCGGGTCCGCCGACAGCACCGTCAAGGTCTGGGACGCTGATGGCGGCTTCTGCACGCACAACTTCAAAGGACACAGCGGTATCGTCAGTGTCGTCAAATTCCACCCCACCAGCTCCGACACCCACCTCCGTCTCGTCTCTGGAAGCGACGACTGCAAGATCCGCGTCTGGGACCTGCACAAGCGCACCTGCGTCGCTGTTCTCGACAGCCACGTCAGCGTCGTCCGCGGCCTCGACTTTTCGGCCAACGGCGCCTACCTTGTCTCGGGCGCTCGCGACAAGGTCGTCTGTCTATGGAACATGACAACGTTCGAACTCGAAAAAACGGTCCCGGTCTTTGAAACAGTTGAAACAGTCGGCGTCCTGCTCGGCAGCTCGCCATTGCCGGAATCCGCACGCAACATTGATGGTGCCGCGGCAAATCGACTGCTGATCTACACAGGCGGCGACAAGGGCGTCCTCCGTTTGTGGGATGTCATGGCCAACACCTGTGTACTGACTCAACCCGCCGAACCCAACTCCAAACACGAGATCCTCGAAACCATTTACCTGCGCAAAACCCACACTCTCGTCGCCGTCACCAGCGACCAGAACCTCCTCTTCCACGACCTCGCGACGGGCCTCAAACGCACCCGCCAAATCGCCGGCTACAACCAAGAAGTCCTCGATCTCAAACTCATGGGCCCCGAAGACTCCCACTTGGCTGTCGTCACCAACACTGAACAGGTCCGCATCTACAACCTCGAAACAATGGACTGCGATATCCTTTACGGCCACTCGGAAATCGTCATGGCCATCGACCGATCCCGCGACGGAACCCTCCTGGCTTCGGGCGCCCGCGACCACAAAGCAGTCGTGTGGAAGTTCCGCCCGGACGAAACACCCGAAAACAGATATGTTCAAATTGGAACCTGTGTTGGACACACGGAACCCGTCAGTGCCGTCGCGTTCCCGAGAAAATCACAAAACACCGTCATCACCGGATCCTACGACCGCACCATCAAAGTTTGGGACATTCCGGACTCGGTACTCAACATGACCACCAGCAACGACAACACTACCACCCCCGCTCCCGCCAAGCTCAAAACGCGCTACACATTCCAGGCCCACGACAAGGACATCCAATCTATTGCCGTCGCTCCCAACGACAAGGTCTTTGCCTCGGGCGCCCTCGACAAAACCGCCAAACTGTGGTCCATGGAAGACGGCCAGCTCCTCGGCACCTTCAAAGGCCACCGGCGCGGCATCTGGTGCGTCGCCTTCTCCCCCGTCGACCAAATCCTCGCCACTTCCTCCACCGACAAAACCATCAAGCTCTGGAACGTGACCGACTTTTCCTGCGTTAAAACATTCGAAGGCCACACCAACTCGGTCCTCCAGGTCAACTTCCTCTCTGCGGGAATGCAGCTCATCTCGTGTGGGTCCGACGGCCTGCTCAAGCTGTGGACCATTAGAAGCAATGAATGTGTGGGAACACTCGATGGCCACGACGACCGCATCTGGGCCCTTGCCGTGCAGAAGGATGAGAAATTCATCATGTCCGGATCGTCTGACTCTACAGTCGTCATCTGGGAGGATGTCACGGTGCAGGAGATGGAAGAAAAACAGAAGGAGCACGAGGAACAGGTCTTGCTGTATGTATTATTTTTTTTGACCGCACTTGTTCCCCTTCTTGCACTCTCCATGCATTTTTTTTTCCTATCGTTTCGATATTCATGCATCCCTTTCCTAACCTATTCCCATCTTTCTCTTTGCCCCAACAGGGAACAAGACCTTGCCAACTTTCTCCAAAAACGCGACTACAAAAACGCCATCATGCTCGCCATGCGGCTCGACAAGCCTTTCCGACTTTTGTCCCTTTTTGAACAAGTCGCCGACCTCGCTCTCCACCCGACGACCTCGATCCTAGGCCACACGCAAGTCGACGACATTATCGCGACCCTCAACGACACCAACCTCGAGAAGCTGCTCGGGCACATCAAAACGTGGAACACCAACACGCGGCATGCGCGCACCGCGCAATCCGTCCTCCACGTGATTCTCAAACACGTTGACCCGGAACGCATAGCGAGGCTGCGCAAGGCCCGCGAGTTGCTGGATGCGCTGGTCGTGTATACGGAACGACATCAGAAACTGGCCAATCAGCTGGTGACGCAGAGCTTTATTGTGGATTATACCGTTGAAAGCATGCTGGGCTTTGACGAGATACATGGCAACGATGATGATGAGGAGGAGCAGCTAGAGGATATCGACGCGTGGATCAGCGGGATGGTTGTGGATGCTGGCAAAATGAGCGTCGACGGCAATGGTGACCTGGAACAAGCTGATCATGATGATGATGGCGAGGACAGCGAGGAGGATAACGACGCATCGGCGTTTGAAACGACGGCGAATGGCAAAACACCCGCCGTCGCGTGGTCCGACGACGATGACGACGACGACAACAACAACAACAACAACGACGAGGAGGAGGACGAGCAAGACGAGTCCGACTCGTCGACACCCTTGTCCGCCGCAGACGATGCTATGGATGTCGACCACTAGAAACCAGCAGTCCATACCCACCGTCCCACACCCTCGCATAACCCCGCAGCTCCCCCTATGACTTGGCACCCCCCCGGTTTTCTCTGTCCCACTTTTCTCGCGGAAGCCCCGGTGTGAGTGAAGTGCTCCTAAGCCGCCCTTCCCAACTCCCACGCGCTTCATGCGCATTTGGGAAATCCCGTCCCCCCCCCCCCCCCGCCGCACCTGTTTTTTATACATATACACAACCCGCAATTACATATTATTTATCATTTGGATCCCCCCCCTCACATCATCCCCTGCCAGAGCAAAAAACAAAAGCACACCTCCCAACAGGTCACGTGACGGACGCGTAGAGGCCGCGCCACACGAAACACGCCCCCATGGCAAGAGCCACCCCCCCGTCAATCGTTTACTACATTCCCCGGCCCCACAAAAGACAAAAAGAAAAAAACAGTGGTGCTAATGTGCCACGTTGCTATAGAGTTACCCGTTTTGGGAAGTCCTGCACAACGGCGCGGCTGTGTGGGGCCGCCCATATACAAGTACACTATTCGATATGTCCTCTCATTTTCTCGCCACCCCTGGCGCGACCGTCTTTGCGTTGCACAAAAAGATTTTTTTTTTGCCACAACAGCAATAACAATAACATAACCGTGATACATGTTCAAGTACATGTTCATGTATATATATGTATTTTATTTTATTATATAGACACCGCTCATTCATTCATTTTTACTATACTTTTGTAAATTCATTTTGACATTGTGGCGTTTGATGCGGATGCGGGAGAGTGAGGTCGCGTGTTTTGGTGATGGCTCCCTCACAGCCCCCCCCCCGTCCCATGCGTGCGGCTTGCGGGGTGTGGGGTGTGGGGTTTTTTGTATATATAGCGAGGTGCGGGGGGGGGGGGGGGGTTGTGTGTTTTCGTTTAAAGCAGGTAGTTCGTTATACGCGAGTGTAAAGTCGAAAAACGAAACCCAACACGCCCACACTACACTACACTACACTACACTACACACTACACGGCACTACACTTGACTCGGCGCACGCACGAACGGCATGAGATTCCCGGTCGCATTGCTCGCGAGTATTGCGGTTGTGGTGCTGACGGCAGCAGGGCGGACGAGTGCGGCGCCCGTGCGCGGTTCTGAACGGCGCGGGGTGGTGGGGGACATTGTTGGGCGAGTGAAGGGCGCGATCGCAGGTGATGGTGGTGGTGATGGTATTCTGGGGAAAGTGAAGGGTGCGATCGCAACGGGGGGTGGTGGGGTTGGTGCCGCGCCGGGTAGTGCGGATGCTGGTATTTCGCCCGCGGTGCAAGACGCCATCGACAGCGTGCTCGCGACCCTGCCGCCGGTAGTGCAAGACGCCATCGCCGGGATCGACCTCCCTGCGCTCTCTCCCGCGGTGCAAGACGCGATCGCCGGTGCCGTTGCGAACCTCCCCGCCGCCGTCCAGGCCGCGATTGAAGGTGCTGCGGGGACGGTGGTGGATACCGCGGGGGGAGCTGCGGCGACGGCGCAGGGGGCCGCTGCGGATGCCGCGGGGGCGGTGGTGGATGCAGCGGCAGCCGCGATCGACGTCCCAGACAACATCCCGACATCCGCCATTGAGGCCGCGACTGCCGCGGACGTAAACGACATTCTCGCGGGCGTGCTCGGGTGAAACCCGAAAGAAAACACACAACGGAACATAGTCACATTCTCCCCCATCATCGTTGGCTTTTCGACACATAGTGACCATGGCTAGTTTCTACCTGCTAGCGCTAGTGCGAGAGACTCGTCTCGCCTCTTGTGTTGTTGTACTTTTGCTTTGCTTTGTTTACTTTATATATCTGTATCTTTTTGTATGAAAACGAAAATACATGTGCATCATATACTATCTCATTCGCTTAACCATGCAAGTGTCCCTGCCTGATACTTACTCCACATCGCCTTTTGACAAAGCAAGAAAAAGCGAAAGGGATCCGGCTGGCCACTGTGCTGATGCATGCTATTACAGGCGTAACTACCCCAACAGGCCCCCCAACTTGAATTGAACTGGTTCCATTGGGCAGGTAGTTTTTACCGGCTACATGATGGGTTTTTTGATCCCGGGTTTATGGACGAGAGCGAGGTGGAGATATAGAGCAAAGATACGCTGTTGTGGGGTAACTATACTCACAAAAATCAACATGATAGGTTTGATAAAAAAGTTGTTTTTTTTGGGTTGCATTTCACGGTATTTCGAGAAAACACCCGCAAAGGAGATGGACAGATTAGATAGATGACAGAGAGAGAGAGAGAGAGAGCGAGGAGACAGGACGGGTTGGGTTCTAAACAAACAAAAAAAGGGTGGGGGTGTGTCTCATCCCAAGCTTTGGTGGATACGCAAGAACGGGGGGGACAAGGGGTCGCGAAGACACAGGTATAGAATGGGATCGGATACGTGTGGGAGATGGTGCTAGATACAAACTACATAGGATGTGGAGGATCGGCTACGGGAGAGGACATGGTGTGGGGTGGGGATGTGAGATCTCAGAAATGTACATTGGCGTCATCAGGGACCTCGAGGTAATCGACGAGTGAATAGATGACGATGGCGGCGACGCTCGAGACGAGGCGGAGTTGGAACCCGCGGTAGAGCCCGCTGACGCCCCACGAGGACCACCACGTTCTCTCGCCCTGTTTTTGCGGTCGTCGGTGGCGGTTTTGTTTATCTTTCCGTTTCGACCGGTTGCGATGCGTGTGTTCCTGGGTGTGGTGGTGATGCGGGGAGGGGTGGGTGAGACGCCGTGTTCGGGTGCCGCCTTCTTCGATCACGATCCGGCCGAGGCAGTCGAGCATGCCGGTGTACGGGATCGGGTTGCGTTCCACTGCTGATTCAAAGGGGCGGTCTTCGGGGACGCGGGTCGTGATGATTTGGCACATGAGTCGCCTCTGGACCGTTTCCAAAGGCATGATGACACCCAACTCTAGCACCTTCAATCCCAACTGCAGTATCCCCAATGTGAGGCCCGAATACGTATCCATCTCCCTCACGCTGCTCACAATCCACTCTCCGCACAGATGAAACACGGGGGCGAGGGTATGTCGCAAGACAGTGGGTATGAGGTGTCGGCCCATATACAGTTTGGCCCATCCTTCTTCGCGAAGGACGGTGGTGAGGCAGTGGACGGGGCCGCGGTATTTGCGGTGGTACGGGTGGGCGGTTTGGACGACGAGGCGGGTGCGGATGAGGTCGAGTGGGGAGAGGAGGAGGGAGGTGAGGGAGTGGGAGGCGATTTTGACGAGGAGGACGCGGAGGTCGGTGGTGAGGTCGAGGAGGGCGTCTTGGTCGTGGACAATGTGGGTGAGTTGGTGTTCGAGACCGGGTTGTAGGAAGGAGTGGGTCATTTCGTGCGTCCAGGCTGGAACTTGACCTATAAACACACAGACAACGCGCGTGAGATAACCGACGCAAGTAGCCACATTCAACCAACCCCTCTGCCCCATTTTTCCCGTATGCTTTGTCCCCGACAAACTGTCATCGCCAAAATCGCACCTTTCCACAATGCCGACAGCCCTTCGTCCTTGTGAGCTGCGATCTGACTAATGGTCGCCATGGTCGAGCCCTCCAGGGGCGGGAGCTGGTAGGGCGGGCGAGTTGGTTCGTCTTCACTGTGGGCGACAAGGAGGTATCCCGTGGTATCAGCGGCCGCTATTTCCTCTGCGCGCTCAATGACCGACTGGGCGTACACGCGGTGGCGCGTGTCGTAGTCATCTGCCGCGCGAAGCACGTGTGCCTCGTCGTCGTCGTCTTCTGCGTCGTCGTCTTCTGCGTCGTCGGTAGCATCATCGTCGTCGTCCGGCGAGTCCGGATCTGCCTCCGAAGCATCACCGCTGTTGCTGGTAGTCTCCCCGTCCTTTATTCGACTGTGATATCGGTCCAGATACGCGTCCGAGGGCAGGAATTGCACTTGTTTGAGGATCGTGACGACTTCTAGGGGTGATGCGATCGCCGTGGCTAGAAACTAGATGGAACAAAGACATTGGGACACGGTGCGACGCGGAGAGTCGACGCTGATTTGACCAAGGCTTACCTGCACGGCTGCGTACACGACTACATAACGAGCACAAGCAGATAAAAAAGGAAGAAGATCAACAAGAGTGCGCAAATCGATATTCACTGGTCCCACCGAATACAGTTGATCCTAGTGTTTACGCTCTTTTTTTGAAGAATTGTTTTTACCTGCTTCATTGAGAGTGGATGACGGCTCGGCGTCTTCCTCAAGGTCCTCCCAGTCAGGGATAAACAGGCCCTGCGGGTCGCCGGCGTCGAGGGTTGCTGTGGCAGAAGCATATGGATTGAGTCTGTGCACAACGTCATAGCTGTCGGCGGCATGGTAGTCGCCGGACATTTGGGGGGGTAGTGAGAGCTGTGATTGAGTGAGTGGCACCAACAATCTCGAAAGAAGGAGCCCGGAGAAGAAGCGAGCAGTGCTGTTTCAATGTGTATAGGCTATATATGCTTTGTTGCGGCCAGATGTATTCCGTATTCCCCAGTGACAGACAGCTCGGGGGAAAACAACGCTGGACGATCGGAGGAGCGACGATTTTTGAGAGTGGATGAGGTAAGCAGGCGTAAGCGTAACTAACGGGGAGGATAGAATGGGAGTAGGAGAGGCGTCACGTGATGTCGTTGGCGGCCGACGGGATGAGTGAATGAATGAATGATATGCGATCGTGAGTCCCAATTGGAGGGAGGCAGTCAGTCACTTCACTCACTCACAGTCAAAGAGAAGAGTCAGTCAAAGAGTCAGTCAGTCAGTCAAACGCATTCAGTCTCTCTCTGGCGCATCATGCTTGGAATAGGATGATGATGATGATGATGGAAACCCCCGTTAGCATTTTACACTCAGTCACTCCATCACTCCATCCCTTCAATCAACTCACTTCAATCAACTCACTCACTCAGTAGTCATTCCTTAGCATACCAACGCTGGCTGGCTGACTGGCTGGCTGGGTTTGGCTTGAATGACTGACTGACTGACTCTGTGACTGTCTCTTTGACTGACTCTCTCCCTCACTCACGATTCTTTGCTTGAGAGGGACGGCGGTCGTTATTACCCACTGCCCACTACGATACTCCTACTATCGATGCTCGTGCTCCTACTCACTCACTCACTCCAACTGCTATCACAATCGCCTACTGACTGCTGCTCCCATGACTTTTACGCGACCCCCCATTCCCTCCTACTTGGACAACCCATCACAACATCACAACCAGCGGCCAAATTATACATCCATGATACTCTCCCCTTTCCCCCGCCCCATCGCTATCTCTTTTACAGAGACTGCCCGCTGCCCCACATCCCCCTTTCGCGTTCCCCTGCCCACTACTCCCTCTTACTCTTTCACACACACACTCTTTACCCATCTACCACTATCCACATCTACACGTATACCCATCTCCCCCCTATCTCCAGATTGAATATCACACACGTTGTTGCAAAACACACTTCCACAGCTCTCATCGGTGAGTTCCCACCCTCGCGTATATAACCCTCCCCTGATGACACTATGCCCCATACACACATCCTCCCCCCCACGACAAACCACCAATTATGCACAAAGGGCTTACGTGCCACATTTTTTCTGCTCTCCATAGCGTTTCGCACTCTCTAGCCTGGGAATGTCGGACGCAATGGACGGGATCCAGGTTGTTAACAACCAGCCTCGAGCTGCCACCGCTGTGAATGCGCCGCCACCGCCCCAAGCATTCAGCTCGACCAACACTACCCACAAGCAGGAAGAATACCCTCTGAGCATTCGCATTCATGTGCCGCTCTGCAAGGACAACCCGGAAGCTAACGTCTTTAGTTACGCGGACCTCTTGAGAAAGAGAATGGAGGAGTTGGACCCGTCGTTAAAGCTGGCCAACCCCGCAAAGTCGGGCGGCGCTTCCGCCGCGACGGACGATGGCTCCGACGGGTCTGACGGGAGCGACGAAGAAGCAAGCGGCCCGTCGCCCGTGCCGGTACGTAGCTTTGCGACTCGCGGCCTTGTGCAGTAAATACATCGAATTCAAACTGACCCTCTCTTCCCCTTACGCAGGCACGCAAAAGCAGAAAGAAGCGGGCAACGGCCGACGACGATTACGACTTTGACGACGACTTTATTGATGACAGCGACCTGTTTTACAGCGAAGTCGGGTACATTGCCCCACCAGAAATGGAGTCGGGCTTCTTTGCTTGGCGCGGGCCCGTTGAAAACTACTTTCAAGAATAGTAAGTGAATTCATCATCCTTTGATGGGATCATTCCATTCTGCCGATACCCAACCAACATCAGGACATGCAAGATTGCTTACACGGTGATGATTTGTCCTCCCCTTTTGTCTGTCTGTAGTGCAACCAATATGTTTGAACGCGAGGCACCTGCCAAACCAAAAGCTAATGCCAAGAAGAAACCCGCTGGCGGCTCGGAAGGCAAAGGCAAGAACACGGACGGAGGCAAGAAATCCAAAAAGGTGACGACAACCCTCGCTGCCAACGGGGCCGCCGTCTCGCCACCGGCATCCAAAGACAAGAAAGCGCCGGCCGCGGACGCCAACGGGAAAGCGACCGCAGCTGCTGCTGCTGCTGCTGGCACTCCAACCATGTCCCCACGGAAAGACAAAAAGTCTACTTCTGAACAAGTGGCAATGGCGGCACCGGGCGCGAACCTTTCCATCACGGCGGCGGTTGCGGCTCTGCAAACATCACCAGCCAAACGGAGCAACGGTAGTAGCAAAAAGAAACGCCCCAGCACCGCAGACAATGAGCACGACGAAACCACCGATGACGATCTCCCGCTCACTAACGTGGCCCGCATCAACAGCGTCGCAAATGGCGATGTGGGCCCCGATAACACTGACAACACCAATCAACGTGCATCCATTGGCCGCCGGGCATCGCTGGATCACCCCAAAAACGACCGGAAACTGTCTGCTTCTCATGGCGGTGGGCTGGCAGGCTTGACGTCCTCCGCGGAGCCAGTGAAGAAGAAGCAGAAGAAGGCGTCTAAAGATAGCACCGGCGACGCGACGATGGTACCTGTGTCTAGCAAGTCGGCACATAAATCCTCCATGGCCAAGAAGGACGTGGGTTCGGAAGCAGCTGCCAGGGAAAAGGCATTGGCTGATCGAAGGGTATGTAGTTCTTATCTATTCACGCACCTGGGGTCCCATCTAGAAAGCTTACGTGCATCTGCGACTTTTTTTTTGTACTTGTTTTCGCAGGCCATGGATATGTTGAAGAGGATCCACTCGAGACTTCGCGCCATCGAAAGATACTGCAAACAAACACGTAAGATTACGGCCTTTTCCATTGCTTCATGCTGTTGATTTGGTACTGACAATTGCATTTTCTCCACATGAAGCACCCGTGCCGCGGGAACCGCTCAAAGGGGAACTCAAAGATATGGTCATGCAAGTGGCCATTTCCGCATCGCAGCATGGCTTTCTGAACGCAGCGTTTTTCGATCGCTTGGAAGGTATTATTCCCATCGAAAGGGAGCAGCTAGAGGTAAAGCTTTTGTAGATTCCCAAAGGGCACGAGGCATATTTCTGACATCTCGATGTTTCTATTCGTGGTTGTTTAGCGAACCGTCAATACCTATATCATACCCCGCCGATTGGACCGGCTCAAGAAGAACATCCGCGAGATGTACGACACGTTCAAGAAGCACGTCGAGGAGTCTGTGCGCATTTATTCGAGCAATATCAAACCAGGACCCGACGGTTCCACTGGTCCACAAAAGTTTGTGTGGATCGAAGAAACAAAGACGCTGTTTTGGAACATTTTGTGCGGCGAGTGGGAGATGGCGCATCTGGACAATGAGTACAATGCGTTCTTCAACAACCCGCCCGGATTCACACAGAGCGGAGTGCGCAAGGCGATCTACGCCAAAGTCCTGCCCTACTGGCCCCCCGACATGATGTCGGCCGACTCCCTCTCCCGCCTTTACAGCTCCATGAAGCGGAAGTTGGAAAAACTTGTCGAAGCGGGAGTGGATCCGGAACGGGAATCCGGACTCAGATACGACCCGTTCGTCTCGGTCAAACGCAAATCGGCTCCGCCGACCCTCGAGGGCGGGCTGCACGGAAACGATAACGACAAACGCAGCGGACGCGCTGGCGTCACCGGAAGGTCGCCATCATCGGAGGCTTCGCCGCCAGCACCTCCTGTTGCCGCGTCCAAGAAACGGCCGCACGAAGTCAACGAGCCTGATGCAAACCATAGGACCGACTACGTGTCGCCTGCGGACAAGGAAAGACACATTACCACAGCGGCGGGATCCCCTGTGAACATGGTGTCGACACCTATACAGCAAACTCCCGCGCCGTCACGCCCCCCCATGTCCGCGCCGCAACGACCTACCTCGGCGTCGTCCACGTCCTCTGCCAAAAATGCCATCTCGATATCGTCCCTGACGTCCTCGTCAACGACACACCAGTTGCACAACCGTGCTGCTCAGCAACAGCACTTGCATCAACAACAGCAACAGCAACAACACCAGCAACAGCAGCAACATCACCAGCAACATCAACAACAGAAGCAGCGTCGATTGCTGGCTCCACGACCTACTTCTGCTGAGACGTCGCCGCCGCCTCCGCATAACCAAGCACAACAACAGCAATCGCCCCAATACCCACAGCAGCACCACCAACCACAACATCAATGGCATCAGTATGAAACGCCGGTTGGGAACACCAAAAAGCGCGGCGTTAGCGGCAGCGATACAAGGCCGGCGTACACGCAACCCTCTCCGCCCTCCCCGCAGTCCAGAGAATCGCCGGCACCCGCCACGGCTATGCAGCACAAGGACCGAGACCGAAACGCCATGATGAGTGGGTACAATCATCTTTTGAGCAACTCGAAAACCACACCTGCGTCGGCGTCCCGAAGATGAACCTGAAGTTGTTCGTGTGCCCGGGCGTAATCAAACAAGTCCAAGGCCTAGAGCAAACGGTTTTGGGCCCGCGCCGGCGCGTGTGGATGCTCAAAGTGTATTTCCCCCTCACATCTCTCCAAACCCTCCAATGTCCCGAACCGTATATACCACTGTTGAGTTAGTCTTCCCATCCCATTTGTCGGCTCTTTCGTTTGCTTTTTCGTTTCTTTTTCTACATATTCATTTCATCCCCCGTCCCATCTCCTGCAAAGTCGCACTGCGAAAAAAAAACCCCCCCTTCCATGGAGAAACCCATCGTGATATGGCGTCGTTTTTGCTTTGCTCAGATCATGTAAAAAAAAAAAAAAACATAAATACATTCCGTGTCGACATTCGATATATTCCTGCGTCTACCGTCAACTGTCGAGGCGGGGCGTTTCCGCCGTCGCCTCACTCACTCACGGGCTGCACCGCGTTGCGTGATTGTCGTCGGCGCCAAAAGTTTAGAACCCCACCGCATGCCCAGCCCGCACCCGCCCCGCATGTCTTTTCCCGCGACGACGCCGCCACTGGGTCCCCACCGTCGTCATCGTCCCCCTCGCGTTCCGCGCACACCGGCACCTCGACATCCGAGACCGTGTAGCGCCCCCACACGGGTTTGTGGTCGCTGTGCGTGATGCCCGGGACGTCGGCGTAGGCGTCAACGTGGATGGAGGTGTTGAGGGCGGCGCCGAGGCCGGGGATGCGGGGCGGCGCGGGGTGGTGGTGGGGATCTGAATCTGAATCTGACTCCCCACCGCGCGGGGTGGTGGTGCCAATGTTGACTGGGTGGCGCGTTTTGAAGAGGATGCGGTCGGTGTAGGACGGCATGCGTTGCTTGGGGGATGTGTCGTAGCCGGGGAGGTGGGAGGACGCGGCGGGGTGGGCGGGCGGCGGGGGATGTGGGAGATTGGGGGTCGGATTCGGGTGTGGCTCCTGTGTCTTTGCAACATTGAATTTAAACGTTGGGCGAAACGCAATGGGGGCTTCAGAAAAGTGGCGGAAGATGGTGCCGGCGACATACGCTTTGCGTAACTCGTCGTTCATGATAAACACGCCAATGTCCGGGTTGGGTTTCTCGAGCAGCGAGCGGGCCCAGGGGGAGCGGTTGGGGCCCATGTCGGTGCGGTAGTTGAGGTCGCCGCACCAGAAGGTGTAGTCGAAGCGGTCGACGACGCCTGCGGGTGTCGTGCGGGGAGTCGCGGTTGTTGGGGTTGGCGAGAGGGGAAGGGTGTGGTTGATTTTGGCCCAGTCGGCGTTGCGCCGGTCGGCGGCGCCTTCGTGGGCTTTGAGGTGCGCGTTGAGGAAGCAGAAGGTTGGGGAGCGTGCGGGTGCGGTTGTGGTTGGGGTTGTGGGGGGGAGGAGGAGCCGCAGACTGATTGCGACGCAGCCTTTGGCGCCGTTGAGGTAGACGGCGGTGTCGGCGGTTTGGATGTCTGTGTTGAGCGACAGAGGGGGGGGGGGGGGGGGGGATTTATGAGGTTCTGAAACAAACAACCCTCTTTTGTGGGTATATTTTATTTGTTTTTTGTTGCTGTGTTTTGCGCTTACCAGTGACCATTCCCACATACTCTTTCTTGACATACACGGCCAAATGGAGGCCGACCAGAGTTTTTGTTTTCACGCAGGTGTAGCGCGGGGCGAGGTACGTGTCCATGACGGCGCACCAGCGGCGTTTCTCGGCCGGGTTGCGGAGCGCGGCTGTTTCGAGACGTTCCTCGCATTCCTGGGTCGCTATGACTACCAGATGCGGGGTCGGGGGGGTTGATGTGGGGGCAGTGGTGGTAGTGGTGGTTTGTGGGGAAAAGGGGAGGGGGTCACGAAGCAGCGGGGCGAGATCACAGGTCGGGACGCGCGCGTTCATGTTCCACGTTGCGATAAAGATGCGGAGCGGGGTGGTGGGGGTGTGGTTGGAAAGCTGCGGGGTGGATTTCGCGAACGGGTGGCGGAGCGTGTGGCGGAGGGTGGCGAGGGACCCGCGGAGGGAAGTTGTTGAGAGAGCGTTTTTGTGCAGGGGTGGTGGTGGGGCGAGCAGGTGCGGGAGCGAGGGGGTGCGTGGGATCGGGGGGAGGGGCTGTGGGCGCATCGGCTGCGAAAGCGGTGGTGGTGGGTTCCGTGCGTAGGGTGTGTGGGTTGCTGCGTCTTCTACCCATCCGTGAAATTAGAAATTAGAGCAAGCGTTGCGGGACATATGTATATCCACATGGCAAATAACTGTTCTGTTCACCCGTACCGTTTCCAGCGTTCACTGGTTGTCTCCCTGTCGACACTGTCCATCCGGGGGGCAGCGGGGCGCGCGGGGTGGTGCGCGGCGGGGTGGAGATGATGTTGGGTGGTGGCGCTGCGGGTACTGGGTGCGCTATATGACCGCTATCGTTCTCGTTCTCATTCTCATTCTCATTCGTGGTATCGGGTTCTGTTTGCCGGTGAGGCGATGTGCGATCGCATTCGACTGCAGTGTGGAGTACCGAGTCGGACGCGGGGTGGACGGTGTTGTTCTGTTTCTGCGCGTGTTTGCAGTCGGTTGTTGTTGTTGTGGTGCGGCGGCGGCGGTGGAACGGAATGCAGAGCCCTAGTGACGTCCATCCCGTCATGTTGCAAGTGAGTCGTTGCGCGCGGTCGGGAATGCTCAAATTCTCAGCAAATCTATTCTATTCTATTAAGTATCCGAGTTATCGAATGTTGTGTTGTTTGTTTTTCTCTTTTTGGATATGTATTAGTTGTAGGAACCAAACATGTAACCGTTAATTCCAACAGTGGGTCGGAGTTTGTGGTTGGGGGTTTTGCCGTGGCTTGGCGCACGCGAATTTTCACATAACATGCAGACGCACCAACGAAAAATAGAGAAATAGAGAGCGCACCCCCACCAACTGAAAAAAAAAAAAACGTACACAAGAATTTCATCCACAGTATTGGTATCGCGCCCGCTTAACCTGGGAGGCGCACCCAACTTGCTATAGGTCGTGCGGATCCATCTCCTCGGGGGTGTGCGGGTCCCGTAGGGCCAGACATTAGTGTTAGTGTTCTTGTTATGTGGTTTGTCGTTATCGTTATTCGGTATTTCGTTGTACGGTGTCCCCCGCGGGATCCATCCCAATTGATGTTTGCAAAGTACAGTACTTTGAAAGGGGATGCGGGTAGTACCCTCCCGGTTTGTTTTGTTCGCTTTCGATGATGAGTGGTTTGCTCAGCTAGGTAGCTAGATATGATACGAACAGTGCGTTGGTTGCCAACGCTATTCCTGAACCAGCGCGGTTGTATGCGAGCCGCAAGGGTCTTTTGGTCGTGCTTTTTTTGCCCACGGGTTCTGGGGAAGCTGTGATGGATTTGAGAACCTCCCTCACAGAACCTTCCCTTTATCAGTCTCATGTATCAAAAAAAACTCTGTAAAAACATTCGAAAACTCATATATCAGGCTCGTTTTTTGTCATTTTCGTCGGTCAAGCGACTTGTGCTGGAGTCTGTGCGTTGCGGGTTGACTCGTACTCGCGCTAAAAGGCTACAACTCGCTGATACTATATATTCGAATCGCCTCAAGAGGGATGGGAACGCTACTATTTGGCCCTTTCCTTGAATGGAGAGGCTAATCGAGGTTGGTGCAGGTGAGAGGGAGAGAGTGACGCAACGAAATATAGGCGAGCTTGCACGGGGAGGGCGGAGCAAACAAAAGGAACGCGTCGACTGCGCCACAGCGCCATGAGGTGTGACACCTTCTGGACGTTTTGGTGTGATTTTTGGGCGCCCATCGTCTCTGCAATGCACGGCCGGCAGAGCAACAAACTTTCCCTACGGGCCCATGCTTTCCCCGGCGCCCCATGCGGTTGTGGGCGCTCATCTCATGTCGTCTCTCTTGTCCTCTCCCCTTCTCTGCGACTTATCCTTCAAATCGGCACCAACGGAAATAGATTCCCGGTTTTGTTAGCTTATACCGTAGTAGGATTTGGCAGATGGACAGACAATAACTACCTAGCCTCCACCCAAAACCCAACCACCCCACTGAGACAAAAAAGAACCTCATCGCAGCACATCTCCCCGCACAAAAAATGTCACAACCCCACTTTTCATCCGTCGCAGCGTCGCTCTTCCTGATCTGCTCTTGGGCAGTCACAGGCGGCCAATCCCAGGCCCCTGTCGAGCTGTGTCCCATCACTGGGTCGCGGCAAGTGTACCGATATGCATGGTGCGTTATATTTATATAGAGAGAGAGAGATCCGTCCCATGGGACATGTATTTGGGGCATCCCCAGCAATGTGCTGACTGACGCGCGGGCTGATATGTGTGGGGTTGCTTTTATTGAACATATAATGTATTACATCAATTTAGGAATGTCGATTTACCGTCTACAAAAGGAATTCCTACGGAGACTACATTGAGAAGTGAGAATCCGTGCACATGGTGAGAGATACTGAAAGAGAGGAATCCGAATTTGAAACACGGATGGACTTGCTTTCTCATTGATGTATTTTTTTTCTTGGGTGTTTTTGTGCGCTTTTGTGATATGTCAATTAGTGCCGGTCTTTGCCAAGGTAGACTCTCGCTGTGCAATTGGTGGGGTTTTGATGAGGTTACCAAAGATTGTTTTCTGCGAATACTGGCACCCAGCAATGTAAGTGAGGGACGCTATATATTTCACCGATGCATTATCAATTTTAATATTCTTCTTTGCATCCGCTTCCCCAGCGAGGCTACCATACCATCTTTTCTCTCGCTCCAGACCATGTCGTCGTTGGGGATCTTCCCGGGCCCGACGTCAACAAGTACTTTGCTCATTATCAGGACAAGAGAACGAGCACGGAATGCATGTCGGCGTGCCAGACGGAACCCCGATGTTTCTATGCGACGTGGAATGAAACCGATTGCTGGCTCAAGCCCGCCGTGTACACTCCCCGGCGGTTTGCGACGGGGGTGTTGAGCTTGTCGGGCTTGTTCCCCAATGTGCCGTCGGCAACGACATCGGTTGTGGGGACCGTGGCGGCAACGCGATCACCAACAGCCTCGTCAACAGTAGCGTCGCCTACTCCGACGACGAACTCGAATGAGAATCAAATCGCGGGGTCGTCGTCGTCGTCGTCGTCATCCGCTGCAGCTCCTGGTTTGATTGCCGGCATGGTGGTCGGTCTCGTCCTCGTGCTCGCTAGCGCCGTGGCCGTTTTGGTGTGCTGGAAACGCCGAAAGGGTAGCTGGGGCGGCAGCGGCGGCGGCGGCGACAAGGGGGACGCGCTCACGTTCGCTGACGTATTCCCGGACCCGGACACCCCTCGACAACAGTTACCCGCGGCACCACCACTCGGCCATTCCCCCGTTGAGTCTTTCCAGAATCTCGAGCACCATCATCTGCAACAAATGATGCTACCATCGTTCCACCCAGAGATGCACCAGGACACTTATTATCAACCTCCCGTAGCAGCATTCCGCAACCAAACGTACCGGGACGCACCCTCCCCATCACCTTCCCTCGCTTACTATTCCGAAGCGTATCCAGATACCTACCGGCACGCAGCTGCCCCCTCACCGGTTCCCTCAGCCACCGCGGTCCCTCCCATCCCCGCCCCACCCACGCGGGCCCCACCGCTGGCGCCACCGTCTATTGCGCTCGAACTAGAACGCACGGCGACCACCACCCTGCCGCCCTCCTACGACGACAACGATCCGCGCGCGTCGGTCGCGACCTTTACGGAATACTACGGCATCCGCGACCAGTTGCCCGTCTCGACGGATGACCTGCAGCTGAAAGCCGGCGATGCGGTCCTGGTCCAGCATTATCTGGATGATGGGTTGTGTATTGCGGTGAATGCGACGCGAGGCGGCAAAGGGTTGGTGCCGATGAGGTTTTTGAAACCGGGGAGAGTGGAGAAGGAGTAGAATCTTTATACATAGTACCCCGCGCTCTTCGTTTTAGATCTTCTCGATAACTAAAATTCAGTTTTTGTATCTGATTCCACGAGGGCATCTGAACGCAACACGCCTTGCACTTCCAGAAAATCGCTCTAGTCACAAGATTGTTGTCAATAGGATTGTGTGATTGACGTCAAGTATATTTCTGATACCAAAACAAATCAATGAGCACAAAAGAGAGCTCAAGAACGGGAGAATAAAGATAGCACTGGGGATGGAGTGGGGTGGGGAAGGAGGATTGCCTGCATGACTGGATATCCAACTACCTCCCAATCAAACCACCTCCCACATCCAGCTTTCACCATATATACACCCGCTGGAACGCTCGAGTCAATGTCCCCCATTACCGTAGGCTCCTGACTGGCCCGTTCACTGCACGCTGTCCATTGTTGTAAACGGATGCGCCCCAGCTGTCCCAAAGCGGCTGACTGGGGAGCTGGAGGGTAACGGTGAATTTCATACAACAAGAGAAATCATTAATGATCAACGAACAGCCTCATCATTTGCCCTGCTTGAGGTCAGAAATTTTGTGAAAAAGTTTGGATAAACAAACTGTACAGTAGTACCGTAACGTTAAATGGCTGCGCGCTTCTAAACAACCCCACAGCGTCTCCCTCACTTCCTTCTCCCCTCTTACAATCTCCATCGCCGCCCCGTCTCCGAAATTTCACATGTTCCAACTCATCTTCTACCTCACCCACCTCCCCACGACCTTCCTCCTCTCCGCGCAACAGTTCATCCCATCACACCTCGTCCCCGCCTTTGCGCTCTCAGCTCTGACATGGTGGGTCGATTTCAGCGGTGACCCGTTCCTCCGCCCCATCTTAGCTTCCTCAAACGCACAGCAGCAGCCGTGGGTGTGGGGCATCTTGGCTGCGGAATGCACCCTGGGCGCGCTGATGACGTTGAGGATTGTCAGCGGTGGTGTGGGTAAGTGTGAAATGGGACAGACACTATAGAAGCGAGATGTGGAAGCTTTGATGCCAATTATTTATTTTTCATATATATCCCTATAGACAATCCCCGCACATTCCCCCTCCAAATCGCTCACGCCGCCTACACCGCCACGACCACCTTCCTGCTTCTCACCGACCTCTTCCTGCCGCTCTTGCGCCCCACCGACTTGTCGCACGCCTACAACACCAAAGTCACGCTGACGAACGCGCAGTCGGTTATGCTGTTCTTTGCGTATGCGCCGTACCTGATCGTTCCGGTGTGGATTGCAGGACGACGGGTCCGTGATGTCACGGCCCTGATCGTGAACGGTGGTGCGGGACGGCGTATGAAGACGGCGTGATTTTTTGTGGGACTATCTTTTTGTCTTGCGTGTAGTGCTCCAGAGCAAAATGGCGTAGGTGGGAAAAGGTGGAGTCCAGATCGAATGGTGCAAACGAATAAGCGCGTCCCGAATTCTTCGGCCAACGCCATAGATCTTTCGCCCCATCGCTGATCAGAATAAAACTAAAGAGTGAAAATTCGTATGTATTTTTCATTTTCTCGGGCACAGAAAGGGGTACCGGTGTGGGGGATCGGCAAAAGGACAAAAAGGGGGGAACAAAAACACTTACAAAGACTTCCCTCGGAGCACTGGGCCACGGGGAAAAGAAGGGGGATAGCGCGCAACAAACAAAGAAAGGAACCAACAAATCATACAAGAAAAAGAACAAAGAAAACAAATGCTGGAATGAGTCATGCACATACAATGAAAGGAACCAAGTGAAGGGAAGGACGGGTGGTGGCATGAACATGGCGTAGCCGGTCGGGGAGATGACCGCCGAGGGAATTGGGTATATTTGGCCGTTTTTAGATTTCCCTTGCCAGGATGTGGGCTGGGTGATATGGGGTTTGTGGGTTCAGAGTTTTCAGCATTCAGCCGGCAACCCCGTGTGCTGGTAGGGCGCACCGGCATCCTCCGCGTCGCCCGGATCCTCCTCACCAAAAGCATCATCCTCCTCGCCAGCCGCGTTCTGGCGCAGATGGTTCGGGTGCCCATTCGGCGCAATCCCCGTGCGTTCCTCGACTTCCACGTGTCGTCGCAACGCATCCGCTCTCGCAAAGCCCGCTCCACAGAGGTCGCACTTGAAGCGCCGGCCGGACGCGCCGCCATGGAGGGAATTAAAATGGCGGTCGCGGTCGTGTTTGCGAAGGAAGGTGGCCGAGCACGCCGAGCAGGCAAACGGCTTGATGCCCGTGTGGAGGAGGGAATGCGATTTGAGGTTGTAGGAACGCGTAAAGGTTTTGGTGCAGTCCGGAAACGTGCAGGGGTACAACTTTGGGAGCTGCATGGTGGTGAGGGTGGAAGAAGTGGTGGTGGGTGGGGATGTGGCGTCCGCTGCTTCTGACGGGTTGGCATCCGGGTCGACCGGGGCCGTCTTTGGGGTGGTGGCAAGGATGCGTTTGGCGGTGGTGGGACGCGGCTTCTTGGCAATGCTGGGTTTGGGCGCTCGAGGACCGGTCGCGGGGTTCGACGTCGGCTTGCGCGCGGCGGAGGCATGCGTGGTGGAAGAAGGAGGAGGAGGAGCGAGCTGAGACCCGGCCCCAGAATTCTCTTCCGAGAATGGCGGGAGAGGGCTGTTGAGGATGTTCATGAGATCCAACAACCCATCTTCCTGCTGACCAAACCCTCCCGTGCCATCAAGGGTAGAGCCACCCGTGGCACTTTCCAGATAGCTAAGGTCATACGGGGAAGTAACACTAGCTTCCGAATAAGGCGAGAGGAAGGAATTGGCCGAGAGCGGGGTGGCGGGGACGGGGAGCGGATACGGTGACAAAAAGTGCCCGGCCGCGGGAGTCATGGCCGTCGATGCTGCTGCTGCTGGGACTGGCCCGTTGCCGTACGCGGATGACATGTACGGCGATCCCAGCGGGTTGGCGGGGGAGGTGAAGTAAGGTGCGAAGGGTGTGGTGTCGCCCGAAGGTGTCGGGTAGGGGTTTCCAGGAGCGCCTGGTTGTTGCGCTCCAACGGGCCCTTGCGAAGAGGACGATGTGGATGGCTTTAGCGCCTCGAACGAAAGCGGAGCCAGAAGCGTATTGAAAGATGAATCAACATCCTCTGGTGTCTCTCCGATATTCAGATTTCGAGGGTCACTCTGCTGCTGTTGTAACTGGTGTTGCTGTTGATGTTGCTGTTGATGCTGCTGTTGATGCTGCTGTTGATGCTGCTGTTGATGCTGCTGCTGTACAAACATGTCCTGCACCAACGACGTCTTTGCAGAGCCGCGGCGCGAGCGAACAGCCGACAAAGCGCGCATGAGCTTGTTCATCGCAATCGCATCCGCTGTTCCAGCAGCCGCATCCGTGGCATGGACAACCTTCAGTTCCGACTCCACCTCGTCCAGAATCGACAGCCCCTCGTTGGTGTCGTCCCCCGATCCATTGAGATTCCCATAGTCCATGATGGGGAGCGCTTGCGGGGTTTCGGGAAATGGTGTCGGGTTGGGCGAGATGAGACCACTGAGGAGGGCTTCCATCGAAAACAGGGGATCTGCCGCAGTGTCGCTATTGGCGGCAGCGCGGGGATCAAAGTACGGCGACTCAAAATTCAGGGGAGCCGTCCGCACTGACATATAAGGGTCGTATGGCGTGGTGATGGTTTGTTCGGGGGATATGACGTTGATGGAGGGGGAAGGCTGGTAGGAGGACGCCGAGGAGGCGAAAGAGACCTGCCGTTGCAAGAAGCTGGACAGATTGGCTGCCGGCGATTGAACGGGGTCGTAACCGTTGTTGTGATTGTTTGATTGGTTGTACTGCTGCGGTTGCTGTTGTTGGAGGTTGTGTTGCTGTTGCAGTCGTTGCTGTTGCTGCTGGAATTGCTGGTACTGATGCGACTGCTTTTGCAGTTGTTGTTGTGGCGGAACGACCTGTTGAGCAGCCATATCAGTCATCCAATCCCCAACCAGGCTATTTGCGCCCATGATGTTGTGATCGTTCCAGAATCCTATTGAGTTGTTGTTGTCGTTATTGTTGAGAATTCCAGACGTCGGAAACGAAGGCGACAACGCTTCGGCGGCTGGGGGCACGTAAAGACCCTGCCCACCGGTGGTGTTTGACTTCGGACTCCTTAACGAATCAAGAAAGGTGTCTTCCGACTGTCCATACTGCCGCTAGAAGAAGGCGGGATAGGGGAAGGAAACAAGCGATCAGTCAACCACAAAAAAAAAAAACGTGAAAAAAAAAATACACTTCAGCTCCGACCCGTCACAAAGCAGGCTGGTTCACGCGCGGCATTCCCACTAAGTAAACTCAACTCACGTTTGCCTGATACTGCTGCTGTTGTTGTTCCTGCTGCTGGAGGTGATGTTGGTGGGTGTACATTGCCAGCGGGTCGTGTTGCTGCTGGTTCAGTTCTTGCTGTTGTTGTCGCGCAAAGTGGAGGGGGGAATAGTCGACGATATTGTTATTGTCGGTGGCGGCGGCGGCGGCGAAGGTGGCCTGTGTTATGGTTGTAGTTGATGTGGTGGTGGTGGGGTCGTTGAATAGTAGAATTGAGGTGTCGTCCAGCAAATCCATGTTCCAATAACGTATTTGAGTGAAACGGAGGAGAGACGGGCCGAACAGGTGGGAAAAAGCAAAGTGTGGGAGGGGGGTAGAAACGAGTGTGAGAAAATAAGCGCGTAGGGAAACCAGGGGGAAAGGACACAACTGGGGCCCGGAAGTAAGGAAAAGGAAGCGTGCGAACGAAAACGACACGGACGGACGGAGGGCAAAAGCGGCCGAGGTGGGCACTTTGGAGTACGGTAGTAGCGTAGTAGTAGTGGTATGATACAAGTAGTGCGGTACTTTTGCGTAGTGGGGCCCGTCGAGATTATCACTTTTGCTCGCTCTCTCACCCGGAAACCCTTCTTCACACTTCATGTCACACCCTTGTCACACTTCCTCTCTCACTTGGCACGCGCGGCTTAGCACACTTCAGTGACTCACTTTCCTCTCACCCCATCATCCTACATTCAGCCACGCGCACTTTTGACTCCGCCATCCCTCCGACGGGCAGCTGCGGCAAAGCGGTCATTTCCGTCATTTATCCCACCACACTACAGTCAGCGAACGGTCAGTGACGGCCAACTACGGCCAACCTGCAGCAACACATCCCCCCACATTTATAATCCTAAATCGTAAATCATCTTTCCCCCACATTCTACGTTTTTAATCATCATATGCGATGGGTCATGAGGCTGTGTTTGCTTATCCACACAAAGCTTGCTGGTCAAAATGATGTCAACACTTCGTACTACGGATTCCTGACCTAATAGTGCTTGCAGTTTGATGGCGCGTGAGGGGTGGAGCAGTTTCGATTCTGATCTGAGCCTGAAAGCTACCATTTTGATCAAGTCCTATGCATTGAAATTTGATGACAGCAAACTAACCAAACGGAAGCGTACAATGGGTAGACAGACTGCAGCAAGCCGATGACAATGCACATCGCTCATCATTGCCCATCCTTGCAGACATACTTGCTCGAGTCAAAAAAATTATGTTTCTACGCTGCGCTAACCGGGAATCGAACCCGAGGCGTGAGCTTGGGAAGCCCACATGTTACCACTACACCATTAGCGGGTTGTTTCTCATTTAACCCTTCCTTTGTCCTGACCACTAGTTCTTAACGAGACAACTGCTTGAACGACAGTGACCTCTTTCCGCGGCAATGACTGGTGGGTCCCGTCTAGCCATCAATGGGTCTTCTTTTGCAGCACTTCCCAGAAGTGTTTGATGGCGCCGTGTACGCATACCCAACAACGTCCGTCGTGGCCGTCTGCGCCGCGATAAGTAGAGACATATGTACAAAATGTCGCAGTGTCGTCAGGCGTGTCAATGGCAATACCTCGATTGGCGGCCTGCGGGAAAGGGAGACCCTCAGTGTTATAACGCCATTGTAGATCTTCCCATCCATTTGAACTGGTGGTCCGTGGTCTATCAGAACGCGTTCCGGTAGGAGCCGCGTTCCGTTAAGATTCTCCTACCGGAACGCGTTCTGATAGAAGTATTAATCGGGTGCGCCGTCAATTTAGCGGGTTGGTACGGAAAGGAGACGAAAGCCTCCAACAACGCGCTCCACCAAACTCCGAACAACCTATTCGATCAACTTTTATCACCGTTGCCCGCTCATCGCACCGTGATATCGGGGGCACCAAGAGACATGTCAACCACGGAGCTCCGCCGACATCCCCAGTCCCAAACGCGTGCGTCTCACCCGTCAATGGCCTTGGCAGCAGCAAAGTCAAATATCATTGCAACTTCCCCCCCCCCCCCCCCCCTCCCAGACCAGAGCTTTGTGACAACTACAAAGTTCTCTTACCGTTTGCACCTTCACCCCACACCCACTCTCAAAGCACAACCCCGTCACCGCAGCTGTCAAAACTGCACCCGTTCATTAAACCGTTCTTTTGATTTACAAAACTAATTTTATAAAAAGTACTTTCGCGGCGTCATCTCGAAGTTCGCAATGACACCACTTCTCACACCCCAACCCTTCCCTCAATTTGCCCACCGTTTCCAACAACCTCTTGCAAATGGAAAGGCTGCAAAGAAAGGTGAGTGTATCGGGATGATCTGACGCATTGATGGCCGGCACGGCCGATCCGGCAAATCTGCTCTCGAGGTGCAGTCACATCACCTCACAACTCTACCATGGGGTCGGATAGGATATATACGCATCACACATCTCACAACTTGCAAATGGCATTGTTCTTTTCTATTACTTGATATACAACACAAATCAATAGTGCGGGACTCACTCAACCTTGTGTTGCCCCCCAACTCCCAAAGCACAAAGATTACGGCGGGTGGGCCAAATGAAGTGTACAGCTCACGTGACCTGAACGCGCCTGCGTGTTATAGAACGGTCTGAGATTGCACGCCCCTCCACCACCTCTCACCACCGGAGAGAAAACGCCAACACTAACGAAACAGATGCAGCCCACCTCTCCACACGCCGTACTAGCTGACCTGGCCGCCCCGACCTCTACCGCAAGTAGAGAAGCGGACGATCAGCCGCGGCAGAAAAAGTATTCCGTCACCACCCCATTTGCCCGAATCCTCCTCCGTGTCGATCTCTACAGCAGTGGCAAAGGCGCTGCAACCCCCGCCGTCGCATCATCACCCGCAGTCGGCGCCTCGCAACAGGGCGGGAAACTGTTTGTGACTGTCTTGGCTCGTGCCGATGCGGGGGTGAGAGATCGGCAGCGACGAAGATTGCGTGAGCAGTTGAAGACGGAACCGAGGACAAACACTCAACAACAGCAACAACCGCCAGCAGGGGGCCCAAGTGGGGCGGAAAAGGCGGCCCAGGCGGCCGCGGCGGTAGGCGGGAAAATGAAGGAGGGTATCAACGGATTTTTTACCCGGGTCCGTAACTCGGCTGCGGCGGCGACGGCTTCTTCGTCACGGTCGCAGGAACAAGCTGAAGAACCATCATTGACGACGACGACCACCACAACGACATCACCACCGGCAGCAACAGCCACTACAGATCCGACTGTCTACCCACCCCCACTACCCCGCCCCGACCTCCAACCGCAATCATTTGCAGCCCGATCCCTCAGTCGCATGCGCGGCAAACTCGCCGCCTCGACCGCGGCAGCGGTTTCCAAACTCTCTGCCGCCACATCCTCATCATCACCAACACCACCCAACCCAACCTCACACCTCCCCGCACAACAACAACAACCGCAAAATCCAACCTCGAAACCCACCTCAGCAACCCACTCCCCGGCCCACCAACGCAAAAGCATGCCCACGCATGAAGTCATGTGGGCTAGACCACCCTCGGAAGAGGATTTGCCAAGTGTTCTCAAGGCGGCCGAGAAAAAGGAAGGCGAGAGGGAACAGGCGGCAGCGGGGTTGGAGCCGCAGCTAGACGAGCTGCTGGTTAAAGTGAGGGGAACGTAAAAAGTGGATCAGGGGCGAGAGGCGTGACCGAGCCCCCCCTTTCCTATGTCAAATCCCGTGTCCGCCGAAATTGTTGTTTTGAACTAGCTTTTACGTGAAGTGACCGATGCTGAACCATCCCAGCTGTTGTTTTTCGTACTGGACGCTTTGATTCTCCATGTCAACATGACAAGAGATGAGCAACACCAATGAGATAAAAACATCTTGCGTGCATGGGCTTTAACAATCTGCTGCGTCCGTATTTGACAAGCTGGTAAAACCGTTCAGAACACATCAATATGGTGACGTCCTGAGATTTCATCGTGGTCGGTGGTGGTGAGCATAGGGCAAGGTATTGCGTGCATGTGTGGGGGGGAATTTTTCGTTCTTTTTTTTTTTTTTTTTTTTTTAAAGATATCTCGGACGTAAAAAAAAAACAAAACCATCTAACTGTAACTATCTAATCGGAAAAAAAACATCTGGGCGAAACGAATGAAAGAAAAAAAAAAAAAGAGAAAGGCAAAGCAAACGTTTCTACAAAAACAGCAGACTACGCAAGAATATGTACGCCGCCGCCATCCAGATTTTTTTTTCACACATCAATAAGGCGGCGATGGCGCTCCCGTGTACGGCATCGTCCTCGGCGGTGGCTGGGGATGGTGGTCGTATGCCTGTCCCGGCGGGTAGGTAGTCGGAGGCATGGCCATGGGCAAGGGTCCACTGCTCGCCGGATATGCGAACGATGTCGGCGGCGGAGACATGGGTGCACTGGTCGCCTGGTATCTGTTTTGATAGGGCGCCGAGAGGGGCGGCGACTGCAGCATCGGGAGCGGCTGGCTGTATTGCTGGGGCGGGTATGGCGCCGACGTGAGTGGCGAAGACATTGGGGTAGACATGAGCAGCGGCTGCGGACTCGAACGCTGGGAATGGGCGCCCGGGCTGTAGACGCGCTGGGAGGGTTGGCGGTAGAGGGCGGGCGACATGGAGTACGATTGGTGGAAAGCCGGGGAAGTGGGTGTGGACGGGGCCGAAGTGACTTCGACGAAACCGGGGCCCGTTTCACGGCCGATCGTGTTGTACTGCGCGAATTTCGGGATCACGATATTGTTCAACTCGGCTCGTGGTGGGGGTCCTTGCTGGTGCATCGGGTTGGCATCTTTGAACTGCGCGTAGGGCCCGACTTGCGACATGCGCTTGGTGTTTTGCCGGAACGTGCGGTTGAAGGTGCCCGTCACGCGTTTGGCGACAGCGGGCATAATGCCATATCCGTCGTCCTCATCAGTTTCCTTCTTGATGCACTTTTAAAAGAGCACCAAAAAAAATTGGGTCAGCCAGAGGAAACTAGCAAGCACACATTGCAAAAGCCCCATGATGATTCCTCCCGCTCCTGCTTTACTGTTCACCCACCTTATTATAAATCAACACACTGATTCCACAAAGCAGGATCGTCCCCATCAAAGATCCAATAATAATCAACGTCGACTTCATCGCTCCCGAATCAATGCCGCTGCCGCCACTCGTCGCATTCTGCGCTCTCGCGGCGGGCCCCGTGGTCGGGACAGGCGCAGTCATCCGAATCGTTTCTTCCGCCGCCGAGGCCAGCGTAGGCGACGCGGCGGGGATCTGATTATTCACCACCAGCGTCGGACGTAGTGTGGCGACAGCCGGGGTCGAGGCGGCGCGGATCGTCGCCGGCGCAGCAGGGACAGCAACCACGGGTGGCCCCACAACAACCGGAGCCGGTACAACAGGGAATCTCGGCACCGCGGACTCAACAGGCGTAGGCGCAGCCACGGGCGGTCGCGGAGCCGGGACTGGAGCGGGGGGTCGGACGACCACCGGTGGAGGTGTTGGAGCAGGCCGAGGGGCGCGGGTGATGGTGATGACGGCGGGGCGGTCAGGAGGTGCGGGGGCAAAGATGGGTCGGCCCACGACCTGCGCCGTCGCGGGCGGTGCGCAGAGAAAGGTGAGGTTGACTGCCAGGAGGAGGAGAAGCCGGGGAAGGATCATGTTGAGCGCTGGATTTCGGGTTGGCGCGGTGGGTAATTAATTGGTTGACGTCCAGCGTCGCGGGGTATGCTGGAGACTAGACTTGTAGATTACAAGGTTGTAATGGAAGTCGGTGCGGCAACGAAGACTGGGGTACGGCGAGGAACAGAGACGACCAGCGCCATGGGATGGCAAGAGACCCACACGAATGATCGAAATGCGAAAGAAATTCTAGACTTTTTGACGAATTCGAAGACGGATATCTAATGCAAAATAAAAGAGGAGGGGGGCCCAGCGGCAGGTGTTTTCAGCGTGCAAGACAGAAATGGGATGGATGGGACATGCCCCACTAGTAACCAGCGCTTTTAGTACAAGTGGTTCAATGGGTTGGTCGGACGGGTCAAGAAGCCACGAAACAAACGCGAAGACCTGATCTGTGCTGCACCGAACAGGTCCGGCTGCACACACAAACTCATCCCAAAAGAACTCCTATCCCAAGAAACGCTCTGGTGGTAAAACCAAACAAACAAACGCAACCCAAAAAATCCGTTCCAAACCCCAACCCACACACACAAAATGTGAGAAGTCGTCCACGCGACACACACACATGGGAGAATGAGCGAGAGGGGCAGAGAAGACAAACAAACAAAATAGACATAAGAAGAAACAAAAAAAAAACACAAACAAACATAGTAGGGGGAGGGGGAACCCGACTTTATACAAATTCCATGGTGGGGGGTGTGAGAAAGAAAAAAAGGGGGGGGGGGGGGTGTCATGAACGAGTACGTTGTTCTGACGTGTGATTGGAAACACGGGCAGTGCAGAGTGGGTAAAGGCACTCATCCCTACACGAAAAAGAAGAACTTGTTCAAGCCATGATCCGGATACGTCCAGATAACTACTCGAGGGGGGACTTACAAAGATCTTGATGGCCTTCTCAAAGCTGCCCAAGCGGCTTCCTCGCGCGCTCTTGTCCACATGGTCAACACCTATTGACCATTCTTCCGTGCGGGGCAGTTCAGCAAGAACATCATCTGTGACCAAAATCCCCAGATCGTGGAAAAAAGAATTAGCCAAACAAAAAAAAAAGGCAAATTTCAAGCCCCCTCCACGCTCACGCAACAGAAACATTTACCATCTTCTATGGGTTTAGTACGTCCACGGGCCTCCACCAGGAGGAACCTGGCTTTGCTGATATCCTTGTCCGTCATGCCGAGACGCGCCTGCAGTCGTTTCCGCGTCTCCGAGAACGGCTCGACGGGAATGACGGCCATGAGGAGCGGCACGCCGTGGCCGCGGATCGGGTCTTTGGTGAAATGGAAGACTTGGATCAATGGCGATGAGACCTCATGCGGGAGAACTTCCTACAAACACAAAAAAAAAATCACGTTAGAGCCCTGACAAACTGAACAAGGACTCGGCCAACGTCCAAACGCACCTCAACATATAGCTCAGCTCCCTCCTTGATGGTGTCAATGTAATCGACTTCAGAGTACTGCTTGCCGATGCGGGAATCGCGGCTCAACTCAAATACGCGGTATTTGGGAGTCTGCTGGCTATTCGCATGTTCAATGTCGTCCTCGAGTTTGATCTCCCCAAGGCGGATCTTGTCAGCCACTGCTGCTGTGATGTCATGCACCTTGCCTTGCTTCAGCACCAGGATATCGAATGGTCCCTGCAAGATTTGGCCGCACCATCAGAAATCACACACTATGCCATTCTTGTAGACGATGACTCATTGAAGCTTACCTGCTCCTTGTTCTTTTTGTCGACCCACCATATTTTGAGGTACCGCTTATTCTCCAGCTCGCGGACCTGAATTCCCAGTACTTCGTAGAGCAGAGTTCCAGCCGGCTCTTCGTGCGCGCTCGCGTCAGCTAACGGCATGCCTCTAGCTCCAAACGCCAGTTCCAGGGTCCAGTTGGCGCTGTACTTGATCGTGTTGCCCCGGTTCATCGGGTAGCCATGGGGCACAAACGACAGCAGTCGGATCTTGTCGGCATCAGCACCGACTTGGCGGGCCAGTTGAGAGGTGACGGCCGAGTAGTTCATCTTTTTGGACAAGATCATGGTTCGGTTCTCTTCTTCCCGGTCATGGCCCTTTTCCTTGAAGGCCACCTTGACGCGGTTGCGTAGGGCATCGTAGTAGGCAGCTACATCGGGAAGGGCGGGCTCGGGAAGGGTGGGCAGCTCCTTCGGGCTCAGTTCACGCTGATAGCAGATGATGTCGCCATCGCCCAGTTCCGCGAATCCAAAGGACACCTTTGTTTTCAGGACATCGATCATCTCGGGCTTGACCTCCTCAAAGAGCTTCAGCGGGGTACCTGGTGGCAACTTGGCCCGCTCCAAAAGCAGAGGCACAATGTCCCCAATCTTGGTTTCCTTGTCATCCACGTAGAGGCGGCCCACAAACCGCAAAACTTGTGTGAATGGGTCGTAGTACTTGAGCCAGAGGGTAATTCCTTTGCTGACATCCTTGAGATCAGCGGCTCCCGTGCGACCGGCCTGATCTTGCAGCTGCGCGGTCGCCGCGCCGTTCGACGTGATTCTGAGCAGATTCGGGTCGTCTAAGAGTTCGAGATAGAACCGCAGCTCATGTGCCGTCTTTCCATGCTTGGCCATGACCATCTCCACCGTCTCATTGTCGACCTCGTCGTAAATCGGGTTGTCTGGACGAACAGTCTTGTTCTGTCGGCCCGTCATGTTCCACAGTCGGAAACCTTCTGGCTTGAGGTTCAACTGTGAGGCGACCTGCTCCCTGAACATTCCAAACGTGTCGGCTCGAGCCACCTTGAATGTTGCCGACGGGTTGGGACCATTGGCAAAATTCCACAGGTCGAAACCAGGGTATTCAGCAATGTCTTGATCCCGCAACACCTTGACGCTCGTGTAGAGGTGAGCCTGCTCACGTTCCTTGGTCTCATACTCGTGCTGCAGCCTCTCTTCTTCCAGCA
This sequence comes from Powellomyces hirtus, assembly GCA_025526995.1. Classification (NCBI taxonomy): domain Eukaryota; kingdom Fungi; phylum Chytridiomycota; class Chytridiomycetes; order Spizellomycetales; family Powellomycetaceae; genus Powellomyces; species Powellomyces hirtus. The sequence continues at coordinate 235,041 of JAHLKG010000027.1, read as the reverse complement.
GCTTGAGCAGATGAGCGGGGATGTCGTCCTTGGTGACAGGCGCAAGAACTTTGTCGCGATCGCTGTCGCGCACGTACACCAACATGTACGCGTTGGTGAATCGCTTTAGCTTGATGCCTTGCCGCATATGAACCGTCTCACCACCAAAGTTTTCTTCAAACACTTCCTTCTTGGTGGCGGGGATAACACGATCGTCATCGAATTTGAACCATTTGTCCTCGGGTCCCGGGCGGATAAACGCACAGTAGTGTCCACCATGGAGATCTCCACTGTGCACCAAAACGCCGTGCAAGTGATACTTTTGGGACACGCTGCGGTCGGCTTCTTCGTCGAGATAACCTCCCACATCGATTTCACTGGGATATTCGTGGCGGTCGTTAATTTTCACCATGACATCCCGGTGGAAATCGTATTCGAATCGCTTCAGCTGCAAGTGAAGAACCGGCGGGAACGCGGTAAAGATTACACCCTTCTTCGCATCCTGCAGTCCGTAACCTTCAGCCTGATATCTGTTATCTCCATCCAGGGTTTCGACCGCCACATATTCATCAAACGACTCCTTCAATGTCTTGCATCCCTTGACGTTCAATTGAATATCTGCCAACCAACAGGAGATCAGCCCCGGGAGTTCACTAATCTCAGACACACCGAGAACACCAACCATAAAAGTCCTCCATGCGCGACGATTCGTATGGAACCCCGATACATCGAATGTAACTCTTCATTTTGCCAACAAACAATCGGCTGATTGCTCCCTCAGCTTTCGTGCCCTTCATCTTACTCTCCAGATTGTCCTGCAGCACTCTATTGAATTCTTGTACATCGTGCTGAGCGAATGAGTCTATGGCGTCCCAGCCAAACGATTTCGTCAACTCCGTCGTGCCTAAGTGGCATATGTCAGTTCAACAATTGCAAAAAAGCGTCCATAGTTGTGATCCAAGCCAAGACTTACTGACGGCATCCGGGCTGAATTGGAGGTTGTAGAAAATACGTTGCAGAGCCAATACAATGGATTTAGATGGCTCTTCATTCTCTGTCGGGATCTCGAACGTTGCCTATATATACCAATGTGAGTCATTATCCCATATTGGCCACCCAAGGCGCGTGCGACCCCAATACCTTTCGGAAATAGTTTGTGAAATATAACGATTGCAGGACCGAGTTCATGTAACAGGTGGCACCCTGGTTTTTCAAACCAACAAAACCGGTCTTGGCGCGAGAGTCCCAGCTGCAGAAATATCGGACCATGATTACAGGGCGCTCAATCATCACGGGAACGTTGTTAAAAACCCACTTTTCGAATTTGTGCCACATAACGCCCGTCTCATCATGTATGATGCGCATCCAGACGGTAATCTTGAACTCATCATCCACAATGAAAGGACCTTTCGCGTCTTCACCGCCGCGGTAGAGCTTCGCGAGTCCAATAAGTGCGTTGAAACCCCAGTCTTGCGATGCCGTGTTGAATCTGTGTGACGCAGCTGGAGTCCGAACGGATTAATGTTGGTTTGGAAAAACAGCACGCTACGAACGCAGTGTCCAAGTGCCTACTTTGATAATAGTGGATGGACTCGTCGCGAGTGTTGCTGACACCAATGGCAAAGCTGACACACTGGTGCCATTCGCTGTCGTCCTTTTTGTCGTAGGCATCGACGCAGTCCAAGAATACGGAAAGCATGTCCCTTTGTCGGTTTCCAGATGGGAAAAGCAATATTCGCCTATGGATGAACCGACGATCATGAGCGCCCATTGCCAGTAATTGACCACGTCCAAGAGCAACAGAGCCAAGACCCCATCTCAACTTCAGCTACCAAGAACAACCGGGCTCTCATTATCACCCTATAGGCTGCCTACATCCAGTAGTCTTCTGGAACCCCCAAAAAGCACTCAAGCTGCGGGCTGCACCCATGCAAAGATGCGTACCATTTGACTCCTCCCAGTTCAAACTCTGGTCCAAAGACCTTCGGAACGCTCCGCAAGTCCGTAAAGTTGCGAACAACCCACTCGTGCATTCCATGCGTCTCCTCCTCCACGTTCGGATCGACCGGAATCACTGTATCAATATCGAGTGCGATTTCTGCAGAAGCGCCAAAAAAGAAAAGGGTGAGGCCAAACAGTCGAATCCCGCCGACATGGCTCCTATTACGATAAAAGAAAACCACTAGCATTCCAACCCATCGCCCAACAACAACGTACTGGTAGAAAGTTCCGGAGGAGGCGGTTGGAGGTCAGTGTCCATTGCATCCGAAGGCGGGGCGTCCAAGATGCCATTGTCCGATGCGCGGTTAGTGCTGGGGAAGGCATCGGGCATCGGGAGGTCCTCTGGTGTATTCTTGCGGCCTACTGGATCCTATTCGACATAAAAGAACGAGTGAGGAAATGCAAATAGTGCGATCTGCGAGTTGAGAGGTCATTTTTACCATCTTCTATATTTGTGCAGAAGTATAAGGTAGTGCAAAGCTGTTTATTCTATGCAAGTGCTTGCTGTGGTTGTAATAATCAAATCGCTATCCGACACTAGGGACTTCGTTCCGCCCACTTACAGCAGGCGATTATGCGTTCGTCGCGGCGCCGATACGTGAGGTAGCTCGCCGAAGGAGAGAGGCGAAGGAAAGTCACAGCTGGTGAGGGTGGGAGGGCTATACAATACAGTAAGGGAGGATGTGGGGAGGAAGGAGCGACAAGGGTTGGTTGAATTCTGAAATTTATGAACAGCTCCAGCAGCAGCAGTAGCAGCAGCTTACTTTTTGCTCTAACGTTGTGGGGAGTCACTCTGCTGGCCGCCCTCCAAGCGTCTGCCGTTAATCACAAGGGTCACGTGTGTAGAGCTAACTCAGACGCCACGTGTAACGGTGTCACACCAGGCTCCTTATAAAGGTTGGGACGACAGCGGTGGCAGATAGCTATGTGATGGGGAAAATGGTGACGGGTTGGGTCAATCGGGAAGAATATATAGTCCACGGGTTCTGTCTGCTGCCACCATAAGATGCACTTGAACGGATAAAGAAAGAGAAGAAAGAGCAACTCGAATGGATTGACAGTAACCTTGACTCGCCTTTCGAACAAACGCGACTGACGGTTTTATCTGGCTCGAACCCCAGATAACTCACTCACTCGATCCAAAATACGGACGACGTCGGGGGGCAAAGCTGCCCGAGAACATCAACGAAGACTTGTCAACAAACCCTCTGCAAACAAACCCACTTGATTCCCAGCAAGCTGCCCCATCCATCCACAATGAACGCAACCCGCCTCGGCCTCGCGGCCCGCATGGTCCAGCGCCGCGCAATGTCCTCCACCACCACCCCCGCCACCAAATCCACCTTGCCACCTCTTGAAAAGACCATGCTTAAGGACGCCTACGAGGCTCGTCAGCATGCTGAGGGTATGTAACGGTGCAAAGAAAGACGATACTCGGAGTTGGGGCATGTTGGAGAAAGGCAGTTTTGGGGGTCGTGGGGGGTGGCTCGTCATTTGTAGCTGATTGGGATCTCTCTTGTGTCGGCACCAACATGGAGCCATCGTGGGCACGGGAAACCGTCACATCACTCTCCCAGAATTCTAAAAAACCTTCACCTGTTCACATGTCCCCACCCACAGCCGCCGTCTCGTCGTGGAAAAAGATCAACTTTTTCCTCGTCATCCCGGCGCTCCTTCTCGTGACCCTGTACTCTGGCCCCAAGGAACTCGCCCACATCAAACACCTTAAGGAGCACGCTCGCGAGTTTGAGGCCCTGCCTTACCTGCGCAAGCGAAAGAACGGTTACCCCTGGGGCGACGACAACCTGTTCTACTTCCCTAACGGCAACCCCGTAAGTTTTTGGGTCCATCGCGGTCTTGTTCTGAGCGTTTTCGTGTCTGACGAGCGTTTTCTTCCTTTTTTTTTTTTTTAATCGAACATTTCTAGAAACCCGCCTCGGACGAGGAATAGAATGGATGGGCCTTTTTCCATACTTTCAAAAGAAGAGAGGCAAATAATATATCTACAGTACCTTGGAAAAGGCAAACCTTGTCCGGCAACCACAGTCATCCCTCATAGCGTCAACTCTTCGATTCAAAATTTGGGAGAAGCGAGAAAAATATCATGATCTTCATAACGCCAGAGTCGTGAGACATGCCAGCAGCATTGGGGACAAACAGAAGAGATATTTGTCTATATATACATGGAAGGAAGGCAAAAAAAGAAATCCGTACTCGCAAAAGAAAAGCAATTAGAGGTTTTCAGCTGTGGAGATCGGCCGGAGTGCTGAAAGCGACGGGAGTCGAGGGGGGGGGGGTATTTGGGAGAAGAACATCAGACACGGCTTGCGGCCCCTTGAACGCTATTGGAAAACAGGCTTGTATAATACTGTCGTGATGTACTGCAAGGGATGGACAATTGGGTGGTCGACAGGTTAGGAATCGTGCCCAGGCATGCCAGTGAGCAAGCATACCTTCATGCGATAGCGCGTTGTGCATCCGACAGCCATGACGCCGTCGCGAATCGAACACGCGTACATGTGGTTTAGAGTGACGTGGTTTGGGACGGGCAGGACGCTGCGATCATCTTTGGACAGCGCGTGAGAATTGAGGAGTACTTTTTCCAAATGTGGTGGGAGATGTGGTGGAGTTTGTTGTTGATGTTGTTGTTGTTGCTGCTGATGCGACGAGGACGAGGACGCCGGCGGGATGATGGCGGTGGGAATGTCGGTGGTGTAGGCTTCTGGTGGCGTGGAGGAGAGAAGTGTTGGGGAGACTGCAAATGGGGGGAGGCAAGGTGTGAGTCAGAGGAACCATGGGGGAGGGAACATCAAGAGCAGAGATGGAGGTTTGACCTTGCCCATCGCCGTATTTGGCGAGCTCATCCAATCCATCTCCTTGGCGCTCGCCTGCCTCGTCGGTGACCTCGAGATAGTTGACGAGGTTTCCATCTGCGTCGGAAGCGATGGGGAGATCTTCTGAACACTTCCACTCGTCGTCGACGATAAACTTGAAGCGGTGCGTGCCGGGTGGCATGTCGATCACGGTTGTAAAGTCGGCATTACTATGGACCATAGAATAGACGCGCGCGTTTTTAATTTTCCGTCTTGTGAGTGCTTTGGAAAAATGTTCCCACGCGCTTACCTTCTGCTCATTCGTATCTTTTGTTTCCAATTGTTGAATGTACCCGTGACGTAAACTGCACCTCCGCCCTGCGCCCAACTGATCATGATGGGAATGATGCCGTTTTCGGTGGTTTCTTTCCGGGATATCGAGACGGTAGCCATGGGGCCAAAGCTGTGAAATATCCTAGCAGTGTTGCGGTAGCTTTTTTCTGGCGGCTCAAGGTGCTCTTGGCCCAAGCCTTTGGTTGGGTTGAGGCCTTGACTCAAAATGCTTACGGGCTTGGAGCCGTTTCCCGCCTGCGAGGTAGCGATGGTTTCATTGGGGAGCTTTTCTCCCAGTTTTACACCCGGTTGTTCTTCTTGTTGTTGTTGTTGTTGTTGTTGTTGCTGTTGTTGTTGTTCTGTGGAGTCGAGTTCCATTCCACCCAGCGCGGCCGTGAGGTCATGTTCGGACTGGCCCATGGCGTCGCTACCTATATGCTCTTTGGTCGTTTTCGAGTTTCTTGGCGAAAGCGAGGATCCTCCACCTCCACCACCTCCGCCACTACTACCACCACCACCGCCACCACTGCCACCCCAATCGTCGTCGGCCAGCGAGGAAGCGCGGGACGAGAGTCTGCGATGCTGGGCGTGCTGGCCACCTCTGTGGGCTCTAAAAGTGGGCACGGAACCTCTTGGGGCGGGTTGCTGGTTATCGGTAAAGTTGTCCGAGACCATAAGCGGGGAGCCTACAAAGGGCGAGTCATGCACCAAGGGCGGCTGGACTTTGCGGGGAGGCGGGATTGTGGTTGGAGAGGTGGTGCCGGTGGACGACAGAGGGCGTGGTGGGGGCGAGACCTTGAGCGAGGGGGGGAATGCAGCGGGGAGACTGGAGGAGAGCGGTACAGTTGTTGGTGGGTTGGAGGAGGAGCGAAGATGTTTTCTGTTTCCTATGTTTAAGGAAGAGTTTGAGTTTCCCATTTCTCACTGGCTCACGCACTGTCGGGATGCGGGGCAGGTGAAGGGGGTTGTGAAAGCGTTATCTCCCTTGGGGACAGCGTAGTTGCATGATGCACATATTATTCAATCAAGCAGGCTGAATCAAGGCCAAGCAGGGCAAAACGCGATGACGATTCTTTGAGAGAGAGAGAGACAAGAGCGAGGTGACTTGACTGACTGATTGACTAAGAAGCCCATCCCATATGTATGGCTCCATCCCATATCCATGTCAGCTGGCCTCGTTGCAATATAGCACACCCTAGATGAAGCAACCACCCTGTATAGACCTGTCCGCAATAATAGAATCCTCCTCTCTCGATAGACGGACATGACTCGCCCAGCGTATTAATGCTTCGATGATTGCATCCATCTGTCTGTCTAACGACATGGCTGTTGGTTGCGCTTCCTGTTTGGATTATCGACATTCTTCGCGTCTTCATGGAGGGAGTGTTGGGACGATGCGTACATGCTGAATGTAGCAAGTCACGTTACTGCGCGTTCCCCCCCCCCCCCCCCCGTCGACCTCTTCATCCGCCCGTTCCATCCGCCTACTAATACGCAAGACAAGGCTTTCCCCCCCGACTGCATATCTGACAAAGACGCAAAGACGCTCGAGCTCCTCTGTAAACTTCATTCCACTGTCAATAGTGGCCCATTGTCTGTTCTTCACAAGACTGCTATTCCATCCCACGGAAACGCCCTAGCTGCTCCACGCTAAAACATCCCGTCAGTCCCACATACATCACATCAAATCCCCCGATCTGAGTTGAAGCTCCCGCTCCTTACACCCACCCCGTGGACTTTCTCCCGCAAACATGATGAAAGCCGTGGGAAAATCATCGGCCCTCAACACACCCACCGTCGCACGCGCACCACCGCTGGACCTCAATACCGTCGCACCGCCATTCTCCCCTCCCCACCCCAACACCGCTCCTCGACCCGACAGGCACTTTGGCTTGCGGCCCGCGCCCGTGTTCCACCCCTCAGCCGAAGAGTTCAAGGACCCGCTTCGATACATCGAGAGCATCAGAGTTGAGGGCGAACTCAGTGGGATATGTAAAATCGTTCCGCCCAAAGGTTGGAACCCGGACTTTGCAATGGACACACAGGTTGGTATGACTGATGACTTGTGTGATGTCGCGGTGGCGGCCAAAGGGCATGCTTGGCGTGACGCGGGTGCTATCAAGTGGAAGAGGCTGGACCGATAGACAATCGATCTTAAGCTTTTTGACAGTGATCGCAGGATGTGGCCTATGTCGCTTATTTGGATGGGTATTGGAGCTATTGGCCATGAGTCAATCCTCGCTGGGGCGGGCCGAGTTGCTGAGCTTCTTTCGTACAGCGAGTTAGAGTGTTCCCTTTCTCACCATGTCTTCTTCTATAGACCTTCTGGTTCCGACCGCGGATCATGCGTCTCAACTCGATGGAAGGAAGCTCTCGCGCCATCCTCAATTACCTTGATCAACTGCAAAAGTTTCACAATCAGCAAGGAACGCAGTTCACACGGATACCCATGCTCGACAAAAAACCGATGAATCTGTTCGAACTCAAGAAGGAGGTTGCCAAGCGAGGAGGATACCTTGCGGTAAGACAACGTTGCTCCCATTGCTGTGCATGCTGTAAGAATCTCCTCACTGACATGTATCTTCTTTCCAACCTTTAGGTCACAAACAGCAAGCAGTGGGCCGCTGTTGGACGCGCTATCGGTCTCGGTGGGAAGACATGTACATCACTGTCCCACAGCGTCAAGTCTGCCTACGTAAAGTGGGTGCTCCCATATGAGGATTTTATGGCAAAGCATGGGTCTCCTGCACCGACACGGTCGGGATCGCCTCTTGAGGAGCCAACCACCGAGACTGGCGAGGAGGGTCCCAGCACAAGAAGAAAAAAGTCCACAAGATCAAAGAAAAAGCTGCCAGTTGCAGCCCTTCTTTCGCTCGAAGGCTCCGAGTCTCCCTCACCAAAGAAAGCAATTCTGCCGACAGATTATCTACCCAAGCCGGGATTGGAGCTCTGCGAGATTTGTGGAGGCGGCGAAAACGACGAGCAGATGCTGCTTTGCGATGGATGCAATCGCGGATACCACTTGTACTGCTTTGACCCGCCCATGTCCGCAATCCCAAACACCGATTGGTATTGCCCTGATTGTCTGAGAGGGTCTGGGCACGACTATGGCTTTGAGGAGGGTGAACTCCGCAGCTTGTATCATTTCCAACAGGTTGCCAATACGTTTAAAGAGCAACACTTTCGGCAACGCCTGGGACTAGATTCCAAGGAACGCGTAGTAGTTACTGAACATGATGTGGAGAAGGAATTTTGGCGCCTTGTCGAAAGTCCTTATGACGACGTGGAGGTCGAGTATGGAGCGGATCTGCATTCTTCTCAACATGGCAGGTTAGTGTCACGAATGCACAATTGTCTCGTCGTCTGCAATCATATTCTAACCAGGGATGTCTGAGTAGTGGATTTCCTGTTCCGGAAAAGCAGCCAACGAACCCATATTCGACCTGCGGATGGAATCTCAACAACATGCCGGTTCTCCCCGAATCGCTTTTCTGCAACATTCGAAACGACATTTCAGGCATGATGATTCCCTGGCTCTACGTGGGAATGGTCTTCTCTACGTTCTGCTGGCACACGGAAGACCACTATACATATTCCATCAACTACCTGCATTGGGGCGAAACCAAAACTTGGTACGGTATCCCTGCCTCGAATGCCGACAAATTCGAAGCCACGATGAAACAGAAAATCCCTGAATTGTTTGAAGGAAACCCGGATTTGCTGTTCCACTTGACAACAATGTTGAGCCCGGGTGTGCTGGTTAACAATGGGGTTGACGTTGTAGGAACTGACCAGCGGCCGGGCGAGTTCGTTATCACATTCCCCAGGGCCTACCACGCAGGTTTCAATCAAGGGTTTAACTTTGCCGAAGCAGTCAACTTTGCACTGCCAAATTGGTTGCCTTATGGTCTGGATTGCGTCGATCGATATCAGTTCCATCGGAAGCAGCCGGTCTTTTCCCACGATGAGCTTGTCATCGCGACATCGAAGCGGGATATTGACGTCCGCGCTGCGGTATGGTTGAAACCAGCCTTGGAGCACCTGCGCGACCGAGAGCTGACAGCGCGGTTGCAAGTGCGCAAACAACATCCTGGAATTCGAGAGGTTGTGGAAAATATGGAAATCAACCATGAGGAGGAGGACCAGTGCGCGCTTTGTCATTCGTATTGCTATGTCAGCGGTCTCAGATGTGATAGCTGCCAGAATGGACGAATAGTGTGCTTTGACCATGAAGACGAGCTATGCGAATGTGAACACCCGCAGCTCACGATGACTGTGCGATTCGAGGATGCGCAACTGCAAGAGTTTGTGGAACACGTTACCAAGATCGCTAGCCGTCCCAGTGAATGGAAGGTCAAGTACGATAACCTTTTAGCACAGTACCGTCGCCCACCATTGAAAGAGCTGCAGCGTCTTCTTAGCGCTAGCGAGAAGATCCCTTATGTTATCGAGGAAGCTGTGCTACTTGGAGAATACGTGGAGAAGGCCAGCGAATGGGTCGACAGAGCTAGCCGGATCTTGCAAAAGAAGAAGCGAAGCACCGGCAGACGGAGTGTCGGTGGAAGTGTCGAGGAAGTGGAGGAGATGTATGGCGAGAGAACCCTCGACAACATCGAGTCATTACTCTCGGAAGCGGAATCGCTTGCGTTTGAAGCGCCTGAGATGAAACTCGTTGAGGCTCTGGCGGGCTCCGTGTACGAGTTCCGAGCGGAGGCTAGAGCAGTTCTGGATTCGCCCACAGTTACATCCAAGCAAGTGCAGGACACGCTAGATTGGGCTAAAACGTTGGACGTTCAAGTTCCCGAGCTAGAATTGTTGACGCAAAAGCTACATGAGCTAGACTGGATTGTCCAGGCAGAAACAGCACTTGCGTCCATATCCTCTGTCACGCACGAAGAAGTACTAGAACTCATTGATGTCGGTCGAGGATTCGGAGTGAAGGCTGATCATCCCCTTATGCAACGACTGAAACAGTCTCGCCACGAGGGCGATGAATGGCGTATCTTGGCTGCAGGCCTGCTCAAACAACGAAGCATGGATTTCTCTGACTTGAAAGAAGTGGCCGCGGAAGGTCAAGGCGTCCCGGTGGTCAAGGAACTGTGGGAGAAAGTCGGAGGCTTGCTTGAGAAATGTGACGACTGGCTTAAGAGAGTCAAACTCGTATTAGAATCATCTGAGGGAGAGGGCAAAAAGTACCCTACCCATATGCTTTTTGCATTAGTGAGCGACATGGAGTCGGTTCCCGTCAGATTGGACGAGGTGCAAACGTTGAGAACCGATGCGCAGAAAGTTATGGACTGGACGACGCGATGCCGCCGGGTGCTTCGCAGCGGAAGCGCCAAAACGTGCGCAGACATCATCTCGGAAATGGAGACCAATGTCGAAGGATGCACAAAACCTATTGCAGAGCAAGGAGAGGTCTTCTGCATTTGCCGTACGCGGGTTGACGAGGGATTGATGGTAAGTTTCGCACATGAGTTGTTTCGGCTACTTGGACATGTTTCGCTAATGACTATGACGACAGATTGAATGCGAAACGTGCCACGAATGGTACCACTCGACATGCATCAAGCTATCCAAGAAGGCGGCCAAAACGCAGTCGCATTACACGTGCCCGGTCTGTGACGTCTGGAGCGCACGAGCACCCGCCAAGCGTCCCACGGTGGAACAGTTGAGCCATCTGATTGAAGAAGCCGACGCGTTGCCGAGGTGGCAAATCGACGAGGTTGACGGCCTGCGCCGGATGACCGCCATGGTCACTGAATGGAAAGATAAAGCTCGCGCTACGCTCCACGACGACAAGGGCAACGACGTGGTCGTCGTCAAGGGACTGTTGCGTTGCGGGGAGGGAATGTGGATATGCGTGGAAGATGAGATTGGCCAGTTGAGAGACCGAGTCCAGGCGCTTTGCCCTAAACCCGCCCCGCTATCGCCATCCCCGTCTCCGCAATTAGCTCCCACGCCCATGCAAGCAGACGCACCGACCAATGGGTCAACGAAACACCAGTCTGGTGTTGAACTGTTCTGCCTGTGCCGCCAACCGCATCGCGAGGAAGATGGCGAGATGATTGGCTGCGACAAGTGCAGTGAATGGTACCATTTCAAGTGCATTGGCGTGACGGCTGCGCAGGCCGAGGGAATGGATACCTACGTGTGCCCCGTTTGCGTCGAGAGCAAAGCAGCCAAGCGAGAGAGACAGGGCTCGGATCCGAGCGCAGCTGGTGATGCCAATGGTGAAGGAGCCACGGACGGACGACTCAAAATTAAGCTGAAGATTGGAGTCAATGTCAGCGGTAGCAATGGTTCAGTCACCATCAACGACAACAACGGTGTCCCCAAAGCCAAACGAAAGAGTCAGAGTGACAGCGCCAACAGTACGGGTGCAAGTGGCACTGGAGAGGAGAAGAAAAAGTCACATAAGAAACGCAAGGATAGTGTGGTCACTCCTACATCGGCTTCTTCGGTCTCTGCCCCCGCCTTCGTGCCTCAGGGTCCGCAGCTTGGAACCGCAACAGCACCCCCAACGACCGATCTTGCGGGCCAGAAGCCATCCGATCAAGCCCCACCGGCCGGCAAAGAACGGAAGAGGAAAAAGGACGGTGATGGCGAAGGTGGAGAGCAAGTCCGCAAACGAAAAGTCTCGAATGTCGCCAAAGTCGGCAGCGCAGCGTCCGCACTGGAATTACTGCATGGCACTGCGGCTCCCAAGCGCAAAAAGGCGCCCAAGAGGGAGAAGGTGTCTAACGCTGGGTCATCCTCTCACCCAATACAACATCCGCACCACGCAGCGCCGCCAACTCCGATGGATTATGCAGCCTTGTACGGCACGCCGCAATACGCTCATTACGCGTCTGCTGCCAACACCCCGCGAACACTGTTTGAGGGACAGTCGTCGTACCTCGGCGGCAACAACAGCAACAACCCGACCGCTCCGCACTTTGATGGGTCCGCTTCTAAACCGCAGCAGCAGGTGCCGACGTATAGCAGCCTCCCACCACCCTTCCAGGTCCCGACGACCCATCCCCTTGCTGCGACATCACCCTACGCGTTCCCGCCACCCCAGAACCTGCATGAAGTCGTCCCCTCTGTTCACCATCTCCTCCAGCTGCAACAACAGCACCAGCATCAGCAGCAGCAGCAGCAACAACAGGGATTCCACATGCAGACAGGCGAACAGGAAGGAGACGCCCTCCCGCCTGCCCCCCCGGGCGACGCGACCGCATCGTCTTCTGCAGCATCGTCACCGTCGGCGAGCCAACCCGCTTACCACCACCACCAACCGCAAAACCTTCACCCTATCCACCAACATGCACCCGCGGATAGAACCTTGCCCCCCGTCCCGTACTGGTGGCCTCAACAACAGCAACAGCACCAAAATCACCAACAACAACAACAACAACAACAGCATTTTACGCATCATCAGCAGCATCAGCATCAGCAACTCGTTCAGCAACAGCAACAGCAGTTCTTACAGCAACTACAACTACAACAACAACAACAACAACAGCAGCAGCAGCAAATGATGCCCCTCCCGCCCCCGCCTCCGTCAACAACCTCACAGGACGAACAACCGGGATACGATGGATTGGGATTCGGGTTCGGGGCTTGAGAGGAACAAACGACAACGGGCCCGTGCTCTCAACTATCAAAAAGAAAAAAAGTTCTGTACATGTAAATAGCGCCATTTTTGTTTTGTGTGTATGTGTGTGTGTTTGTGTTTGTGCGAGTCAAAGTCTCAGCAGGCTTCCTTCTTGACCGTTTTGGATGATAGTATTCACTTGCATTTTATATTCTCGGGATGGCCGGTCGTTTGCTTCTTTTATCTTGACATGCGTTTGCGTACTATGAGAGAGCCGCACATCCGTGGCACATCCGTCGCGCATCACACAGGTGCATGTGCGAGTAGCCAACCAAACAAAAAAAAAATGAATAAAATGTTATCGTACTGGCTCAAAACAGCACGGGTATGTATTTCATCTTAATTGTTTTGCCTAATACAGAAAAATAAAGCGAGTACACGCCAGAGTTGCACAAGGGGTAAGATGAGGAAACCACACAGGACATGCAGATAAACGGAACCCAACAAAAGAAGGAAAAAAACAAAAAACGGAAGACAGACAGCACAAGTCAGTTTAAAAAAGAAAACGCAAAAAAAAACAACCCAACCGCACTCCTCTCTATATCCTCACCATACCTTGAACAAAGCAGTTTGTGGCCGTCCCTCGCACAACCCGGTGCGCAGAGGGTCGGCCGTGGGGGAACGATGTTTCACTTTTTTTTTTTTTTTGGTGTGGGTTTTTTTTTGTTGTTATTTCGGCACCTTGTTTGGGTTCTCGGGTGCGTGCTTCCAGTGCGAAGCGGCCAGCCTGAAGGCGTCCTTGTGGGCAATGTCTGGGTTGTCGGCCTTGACTTTGACGAGTTCGGTCTAGGGAAAAAAACAAAAAACCAAAAGACAAATTCCCAACGTTAGAGCCCGCCCGTGCAGAGGTGTTCTACAATGACTGTGGATGCCGGGGGGGGGGGGGGGGGGGGACCACGTTAGGGGGCATCTACAGCCTACCTTCATGAACTGGTTGTAGGGCGATGCTCCGCGCTTGCTGCCTACTCACATGCCAAACGTCAAAAGCGGGGGGTGGTTAGTGAGATATGGTACAACTCACGGGGGGTATGTCAAGTGGGTGTGAGTACGGGGCGGGGTGTCAACACGTATCCCCTCCATCACGGAAACGCATACAGTCTCGTCTTCCCAAGATGCGTCGCGCAATGGGCACAGTCACGAAGAAAACCGAATATGAGAGGCGTGCGCTCCGTCCGCGAACAGCGGGGGCATCCGTCCTCGGTTTACAAAACCCCTCCCCATACCACATTCGCAACTACAGGCAAACTCACTCACCACCAGCGGTTTTCTTTGCAGCGGGCTTGTCAGACTTTGGGGTTGCGGCTTTGGGCATATTTCGGGGGCGGTTGGGTCCGGCGCGAGGGTGTGTGTGTGTGTAGGTGTTTGTTTTAGGAGAAGAGTAGTTTGGAGTTGGCCAAAGTGCACAAAACTGAATAGAGAGAGAGAGAGAGAGAGCAGAGAGGAACAGAGTGCAGTGGGGGTGTTTTGTACTGGGAAAAGAAAAGTTTTGGTCAACAGAAAGAGAGGGGGGGGGGGGAGAGGGGGGGTGCTCGTATAATAGGCGGTTGGGGGGAGGCGTGTTATGATGTGAGTGAATGTGTGAATGATGTGTTGTGACCCTCATGGCTGCGCAATCCAGTCAGTCAGTCTATCACGAGGCCCATTATGAGGTGATTGAAGGGCCACACGCACGTCGGTGGCACAGCCATCTCTCTCGTTCTCTCTCTTTCCGGGCCAAGGAAGGACTGAACGCATGGGATAAGCAAGGTCACGTGCCTTGCAGAGATTCCTCCAGGATCGTAATGGTGTCGTTTGGCTGCACCAGCGTTAGGTAGAGTATATGATTATGGAATATAAGGGGGGAAAGCAATGATGAGGGGAATGATGCAAGTAAAGGGATCTAAATGTACAAAAGAGTAAAAAGTAAAAAAGTACACAAAAAAAAATGAGCTCCAAAAAAACCAATCTATGGGAGCTTACGCGGGGTATACTGCGTGCGTCACCCTCCCCATCATCATACCACATGCGTCGCATCCGCCTGCTGAAACAAACCCCCATTCTCGCCCAGCCTATCCCTCGCGACTCTCAGGTCCCCCTGACATTCACTCAAGACCCGTCTCGCGTCCTCCTCGTTACAACAACTTCGTCCCACGAGCCAGGAAACTTTCTGCGCCTCGATCTCCTGGGCGAGGTAGCCCTGCAGGCGGTTTTCAACGTCCTGCTTGACGGGGCGGAAGAGGGTCGCGTTGACCGATTTGACGCGGGCGGTGAAGGTCGCGGAGATGGGGCGGTGGTCCGAGAGGCAGGTTTCGTAGCGGACGTATGAAGTTTGGACAACGTGGTGGCTGCAGTACAGAACCTGAAAGAGACAGAAGAAGGAGGAAAGAAACGTTAGGCTAGCTAGAGGATAAACTGAGAGCGGCTACTGGGAAGGAGGTCCATACCCGATCGCACCAACTGGGAACGCGCCTCTTTTCGCTGCTATCGTATCGATCCGTGCCGACATCGTACTTGAACGTGGGCGCGAAATCCAGAGGGCGTTCCACAAACCCGCGCAGACCAAAGGAGGGATTGATCATCATTTGATGGAGAAGCTGGTCATGCTCCTGACAGAATCGAAACAGAGATACACTTGAGTCATCTTTTTGTTGTTGCTGCAAACAGGAAAACAAGTTTGAGAAGGCACAAACCTGGAGAGTCGCCCAATCTTGCTGCGCAACGAGCTCTATGACGCGTTCTCGAGCCATGTCAATGCGGTAGTTCAAATCTCCAGACCAAAACACGTTTTCATGATCCTGTCAATCATTGAGAGAAAACATAAACGCATCAATAGGAGCCGTGGGAGCTCGTAACCCCTCGCTGTCGTATTCCACTCACCAGAACCATCGACCCATCCCCTCCTCCAATGAATATCCCTTCGTAAGCCGGTCTAGGTGGGAAATGCGCGTCTTTCAGGATGGTTGCCACATCGTTGTTTCGCGCCGAGATCTGGTTCTGGTGCGCCGCAAGGTGGCAATTTACAAAGCAGAACGAGCTGTCATCCAAGACAAACCGCGTTGCAATTCCTCCCTAAACATATCCATCAATGGGTTGTTTGCTCTCAGCATTATGCAACCGCTTCTGGCTAGCCCACCTTGTTCCCGTGGTATCCCTTCAACCCTGTCTTCACCATGTCTACCGCCACGTCTTTCAACCTCGCGCCTTCCGACTCCTTGATGAACACGCACTGGAACAACCCAACCAACTGTCTACATTCCAACAGCCGGTACGCAAGTTTGGGTTGCGCATCCTTGACAGCTTTGATCAACGCTTCCCGCCAGAGCTTGAACCGATGATCGAGATGACTCTGCTGCGACTTTTTGGTTCCCTTCAGCAACTGCTTGGCCGTGACTTTTTTCGATTCCAGGTCCACCAGCTCCTGGAATCCAACCACGATGATATCGGGTTGGTCTTCCGCCGAGAGCCATCGTTTGAGGAACCCGACGTTTTCCGGTTGTCGGCTTTCTTCCAGTTCAGCCGGTTTGCTCGCGTCGAGGTTCCAGCTGCAGATCAGCAGTTTGAGATCCCGGTACGTGCAGCATTCGTGCTCGCGTAATCGAAGCTGGTTTTCGAGCCAGTCGCGGGAGAGAAACCCGTCCCAAATGCGGATCTGACCATTGTGCGAAAGACTGGCGACCTGAAGTCGGCCGGACAGGAACACGGACCGCTCGTCCATGACCAGCTCATCCACGCTGGCGGAATGATAGGCCTGAAACTCTTTCAGCGCGCTCCAATCGCCGTCAATGTGTTCCACGTCGTAAATGTGGATTTTGCCCGTGGAGTGGCCCGCCCACAGGTACTTGTCGCCCAGTCCTAGCAGCGCAGTAACCGGATACATTCCCGCGTTCACGATCCGCTTTTTAGCGAGTGTGGTGGCGTCCCACACCAGAATCTTGCCGTCGTCGTGCCCCGAAAAGACGGTATCGCCTTTCCGGGTGGACGCGAAACCAGCAACATTTCCAATTCCCACTGTTATAGTCAAGTCAAAGCGCTGTTGAATGCAGGGAGCACCTTCCTCGACCGGTCGGTACACCTCAATGACCTTTCCGGCAGCGGACCACAGGTAGCAGTTGACTACAAATGCTACATTCTGTTTGACTCCCACCCTGACGGCTCGTGGCCGCTGTTGCAGAGTGACGCGTTTCCGTGTCGAATCCTGTGCCCAGATCTTTAACCCACCATTGTCATCCACAGTCCACATGTGACCGTGATGCCGCATGATGTGCGTCACCGTGCCAGAATGCACCGTTTTGCGGTCTACGATCTCGCCCGTGGTAATGTCGACTTCAATGATCTCCCCTTTGTCGAGTGATACCCAAAGATACCGTCCTTCATCTTCCATGTAATGGGTCGGAACAAAGGCCATGGCGTAGATCTTCGATTCTCCCACTGACA
The DNA here is from genome assembly GCA_025526995.1 of Powellomyces hirtus. Classification (NCBI taxonomy): domain Eukaryota; kingdom Fungi; phylum Chytridiomycota; class Chytridiomycetes; order Spizellomycetales; family Powellomycetaceae; genus Powellomyces; species Powellomyces hirtus. The sequence continues at coordinate 217,863 of JAHLKG010000027.1, read as the reverse complement.
CCGTTTTGATGTTCTCACCGCTGGGGATGTACCAGACCCGTATCTTCTCTCCTCCTGTGCAAGTGTAGAAGCCAGATACAGCAAAGCACTTGGTCGAGTGTTTCAAGTAGAGGTCTGAGTTGGGTAGGCCCTCGGCCACGGGCAATCTTCGGTTTGTGCTGACATTGTCGGGCGAGTACAGCTTTTCTCGCCGAAGTCCCGCAAATCTGTCTTCGGCACCTGCTGGTTCATGCAGGTTTGTGAGGGACAACTGGGCTGTGGATTGAGCGTACTCCAACAGAGCTTCCTCAACGGCACGCGCTACTGGTCGGGCAGGAATTGATGGCGGCGCATCCCGACCAGCCGATTCGGGATGTGGTGGGGAGACCTGCTTTGCCGCGTTAGCCGTGCGTAGCATTGGCGATATTGGGCGTGGCGGGAGCGGCGGTCGATGCGGGCTGCTTGCTGGACTTGATCGACTAATGTCACCTTGAGAACCTCGAGGCGATGACGGCATGGACGAGGGCTCTGCATGTCTCCACGGTGAAAGTGCAGAATCCTCTTTGATGATATTTGCAAAAGAAGCGGTGCTCGGAGTGGTTGGTATTGGTGGGGGTGGATGGGATGGTTTGACCAATCGTCCGGGCAGTGGCGGCTTATTGCTGAGGATGTCGGAGGCAGTGAAGGATTTGGCGAGTGAATGTACCGAGCCTGATTTCGCCCCAGCAGAAGTAGGTCTTGACGGGGAGGAATGGGGTTGGAGGGCTTTTCTGGAAGCGAAATGAGAATTTCCGTTGTCAGCACTTGAATCCGAATCTTCTGCATCGCTGCCAGAGTTGGAATTGGTGATGTCGTGTTCATCACCGAATGGGTCGGAAGCCGTGCTCGTGCGCCGAGTGCTGAGATTGTCCAGACTTCCGGTGGAGGGTATACTGATCCTCGGATGCGACAGGTTAATCAAGCTGCCCGAAGACATGTCATTCGCGGTGATAGGAACCCCAGATAGCTGTGTTCTTCTAGGCAGAGGGCGATGTGCAGTTGGGGGAAGTGGCAGTGCGCCTGCAGACAAAGAGTATCCCAGCGGAGATTTGCTTGGCAAATTCAAGGGCGCAGGAGAAGTGTATGACGAGTTGTCAGCCCCAAGCTCCACAGCCGACTGGATGTTGGTCAGAGTGGGTATCATTCTGGAAGGTAAACTTGGTGGGAAGCCAGGGGACAATTTCGCATCTGCTGCTCCGGATGGTTTTACTGTCGCGGGACTAATTTGCGAGTTTGGTTGACCGTCCTGATCGAATGTGACCCAGTTTGCAAACGAGTTGCTGCTTTGGACCGGGTTCAAGATTGGAGGAGCAGCTGTGGCACCACCTCCTTCGTATACCCGCGCCAGTTCTTTGACTCCGTTGGTCGTTTTGCCTTCCACACTTGCATCAATGGAATTGACGCTAGACAGGCTGTAACTGGCTGATTTACCATCCTTGCTCAGAGGAGCTAGATTGGCATTGAAGGTGGCTAGCCCAGCCAGGTCTGCGATCGTCGCGCGACGCGCCCCCGCGGGGGGAGGGAACCCGATTCCGACTCCACTATCCAGTTCACTCGATCCTCCTTTGTACGGTGAAAGGGATCTTTTGCCCATCATCGATGTATTATCCCAGGATGTGCCGTTGGCTGACTTTGCAGTCTGGTCGGCGAACGGATCATACGGTAATGGGACTTGAACTGGCGTTGTGGGTCGAGGCCCGCCTGTCGGGTTATTATGATCCGGCGACAAAAATGGGCTGACTGTTTTCGCGGGTGAGCGACTCTGGAACGGTGACGCCAAATACCATTCATCGGCGGGCGCCTGCGGAGATGGAGCACGCGGGATGTTGACTGCGGTGTTGGGAGTGCGGACGTGCCCGGCAAGGGCAGCCTCTCGGGCAGCTCCCGCTAGGAATGGATTCGTGGAAGAAACCGGAGGCGCATACTCTGCTGGTGCATTCTGCTCTTGAATACCGTCTGAAGGCCATATCCGTTGCGGCGGTAAAGGTGGACTTTTAGGCCGCGCGGACTGTGCGGGTGACTCCCTCTGACCACTAGGAGGGTTCATACGTTCGATATTGTATAGCTATGCACTGCGAATATCTTTGAAAGGGTAGCAATTGGGTTAGGGATGAAAGATAATAGACTCTATATACACGCGAAGAACGCAAAGTTCATGCCGAGACCGGGACTTTTGGAAGGAAACGAGGTCCGAAGAGGGGTATACGGTCGGGTGGAAACGGGTACAATGAGTTTCGTTGACGCCTGAAGCGCTCAAAAGGTACTGAATGCGGAGGAGGAGGAGGTCAAAAGCGGGGCTGGCTGGCGCCACAACGCGCAACCGTCGAAGTCACCGCAGAGGTAGCCGTCAGTCCCGTTTTGGCAATCCTGGAATGCAAGGCGAGGTCTCACAAGTTCTCTTTTGAGACATGATCAACAAGATGAGAACAAGTCTTGGATGAAGCCGTCAGCTCACTAGGTTTCATATTGCATGCGGACGGCGAGGCTATTGCAACGGAAGATGCGATGCTACTGGCCTCGGTACCCGACAATACTACCATGCGAATAGGGATGCTGAGCAAGGCCTCAAAGCAACTGATCGTTGCCAGCTTATCCTTGCCGGCCCATTGATTACTATAGGCGGTCAGCAACATGAATGTGCCGCGAGCTCTCTTGCGATGATTCAGAAGAAATCGCGTATGGCTACGGATTGCAACTACGTACAAAGCACGAAAGTTTGGGGAACCTTGTTACTATGATATCAGGCGCAAAGTGCATGAGAGATCTGCCATAGATGCAGCAGGAATGCAAACACCACAGTTAGCTCAGAACTCCGTTCATCAGTATTCCTGGTTTCGGAAACAGCAATCATGCATCTATGATAGCGTCTATGCGTATCATCCTAACAGATACAAACCCATCTAGCATCGAATCCTGCTACCCAGCTGTTGCCTCGCAGCATTTTCACATTTGGCCTTATCCTAACTGAAACAGATATTGTAAGTGAGCAGCAGCTCCAAGTAAACTCAAGAACAGGTATATCTTGAAGGGTTTTCAAGTTACGTCGTGATAGTCTTGTAAATTCCAGTTAATATGGTATTGACGGCGCGCGTCACAGTTCGGACAAAGACAAACGCGGCCTCGAGTTGCCCGAACAACTGCATTCGAACAGAAAGAACGTTAGACGGTTCAAACAGTGAGGTTTATGAATCGTCCGTGCTGTTGTAGTGGAAGCACCTGGAAGATACAATCTGAGCTTGTCGACAATCGTTGCGCGATCAGACACCGGGTATAAGATCATTGCTGGAAGAATGGGCCCTGAGAAGACCGCCAAAGGTTCACTGAGCGCACGCAAGAAAAAGGACAGCGGAAAACCGGCCAACTCGTCAGTATCGTCTTCTCCGTCAACTCCAAGATCGAATATCCTGAACTTTTTCCCGAAAAAAGAGGCCAACTCCTCGCCAGGTAGGTTTGAAGCAAGAATTCCCACGCTTTTCAAACCGCAATTTTAAGCACTACAATCATATAGAGAATGCCGGGAGCTCACGTAAATGCTCATATGTGTAAGATTTTGACCTTTATCAGGCTATCGTAATTGAACGATGTTTTTTTATCGCATTAGGTTCTGTGAGTGTTGAGCCACATACCTTTATTTCCGGAAAGTTAGTTGCGGCAGAACTAGGAGAGAATGACACAAATGCTTCTACTCCCGTGAAGACGCCCAAAAAGCGGAAATCTCCCAATGACGTTACTTCTGCAAATGGCGAGCCAACATCTGGCAGCAAATCAAACTCGAAGATATCAGAGACGGCTGACCCGGATGCGGAGGCCGCAAAACGACGTTCAGCCAGAAAGAAGCAGAAGACCGACAATCCTCCTGAGGCCACCAAAAAAGTGACATCTAATAAGCAGATCAAACCATCGTTTCCCGTAGATTTGAAACGAGGAAAAGTCACGTTCCAGGAGAAGAAGCTGAACTTCGAACGGCTGCCCTCCACTGTTACAGACCTGGCAGCCTTCTTCGATTTCGCGTCAAAGACAAAGCCGGCGGTACTTACAGAGATGCCTCCGATCTTCCATGGACTGGTCGCAAAGTATATCGAAGAGAGCTCACTTGACCTTCCGGCTTTGGCCGAGTATCTCAAAGAAGCATTCTGTCCTACAAGCTTTGCTGATAGCGATGATTTGCCAGACGTAGAGTTTGTATCTGCCGAAGTCATCTCTTCAGCAATCAATCGGATTGCTGTCCGGCGGAATTATGGTCTCGAGCGAGATGGGACCCTTGCCCCGAACTTGGCAGTATGGCGGTGGGAGGTGAATGATCTGTCGCTGTTCCCTCCAGATATGCAAGAGAAGCTCCAGCAACGGCGTGACAAACGCATAATCGCGTGTGAGAGACTGAAAGAGTTACTCGGTGACCTTTCGAAAGAAGAGCAAGCGAGACTCTTTCCAACAAGCGTTGAGAGCACTTCAAAGACGACGACAAAGCCAGTTGACGACTCCAAGACAAAAGAAAAGGAAATGAAGGATAGAGAGAAGGAAATGAAGCAGAAAGAGAAGGAGAGGAAGGCAGCAGAAAAGGCCGCGGAAAAGGCCGCTGAGAAAGCCGAAAAAGAACTAAAGATCGCCGAACGTAAAGCCGAAAAGGAGAAGAAGGATGCGGAAAAGAGGGCCGAAAAAGATAAACGTGAAGCTGAACGGAAGGCAGTCAAAGACGCGGAAGAAGCTGCAAAGAACAAGCAGAAATCCTTGTTCACCGGGTTCTTTTCTCGCGTCAAAAAGGAGGAACCCAAAATCGAGGCACCAGTTGCCATTGTCGCCGAAACGCAAACATTTTGGGAACACTTCCCACCATTTCATACCAAAGGAAATGTCAAAATTGCGCCCCATAACGCTTTTTGGCGGGAACTTCCTGCAGACTTCGCAGACAAACTCTTCCAAGAAGGCGACGTTGAATTGGATAAGCTATCGTTCCGGCGAGAGGCGGTGAAACAATACGCACCAATCTCAAGCAGCGAATCTGCTCCACCAAACGCGGACGCTTCATCCAGCGAAACTGTACCGAGCGCTCGACGATTGAAGTGGAAGCTCTTACAATTTCGCGAAAATCTGCGTCCTGCATATTGGGGAACATGGTCCAAGAGGAGTAAACTTATCAACGGCCGACGTCCGTTCGCGCAAGATACTACCGTGTTTGACTATGAGTATGACAGTGAAGCGGAATGGGAGGAAGACGAGCCTGGAGAGGAACTGATGAGTGAGAATGATGACGAGGAGGAGGAGAATGAAGAAGTGGATGGCGACGATGAGGAAAACAGCTGGCTGGTACCTCACGGCTATCTTTCAGAAGACGAGGGAATGACGGAAGACGGCAAAGATGATCAGCGATGCAATGTAGTGCCGCAACCAGCAGCACTCCACGGAAAACGCGTCAAAGATCTACCAAAGTGGGGCGTTCTTGCACCCCTTGCACCTGATATCCAGGGACCCTTCTTTGTCAGCGTGTATGACCAGGATAGCACCGCTCACCCGCTTTCTCAGTATCGTGCGCAGCCATTGTTTGGCCTGACAACTGCTGGTATTAATCCGCTCCAGAGCGATCTCCTCTTTGACGGCTCCAATACGCTATCTTCCAAGGACGCATCGAAAAAGCACCCGAGCACGAAGAAGATCTCGTTTCCGGAGGATCGCCTCCCTGAACTCATTGTGGCCATCGAGGGGAAATCCACTTCCCTAGCAAAGCTGGTCGATGAGCTCAAAGTTATCTTTACCGATATACCAAAAACTGCGATCGAGACCAAGGTTCGGGAGATTACTGTCAAAGAAAAGCGGATAGGTGATCATAAAGCCTGCTGGTATATCAAAGATAAGCAGGTCCTTCCCACAACCCCTTCTAAAACGAAGCATAGTCCATCAATCCGAGATTTATTGGGCAGTCCCGCTCGACCATCTCGAAATCCGGAAGAGAGCAGCCCTACTCCCGGCATGAAAGTATCGTCCGCCATGCCAGCCGCAACCACGGCGTTGCCTCTGTTCAACTTGGATGCTAAGACTATATCTGATGATGTTGTCTCGATACCGCGATCCTCAAATATTGACGCCGGCGATGCTTTGCAAACTGGAGCGACTGTTCTGCCACCAATAAGGGGCCAGACTTTGCAGACACAATCTGCATCCGAAAATGAACCTCGGCTCACATCAAATGGAATGGTCTCGGTCACCAACGGCAGTACTCAGCACAAACAGGACGACACGATAAAACAGCAGCTGCAATCTGCTCACCAAATATTGCGAGAAAATTCCACGTCAAATGCGCAAGGGCTTTTGAACCTGTTGGCGACAAATGGATTGCTCAGCAGGTACAAATCCGAACTCCCTCTGGAGCTGCTGTCAACGCTTATCGACGTTGCTGGAAACCTGAGCGTCGAAGCAGAGGTGCGAAGTCGGTGTCTGCGAGCCCTGGGTAATCAGTCGACGGCACCGAAACCGGCGAGGAACGGTGGGGATAGCAGGTAAGATGATCCTGCTGTTAAACAGCTTGCGACTGCCCTATAACAAAATGGATGTTAATTGACCTTTCGATACCTTCTCAGAGCGCGCTGGATATATGTTGCGACGCATCCCAAGCTTCAGACATGCCTAGAGAATAATCTGGTAGTGGATGAAGAAAACGGTAAGGAACTTGACGGCAAGCTCGACTCTTGGTTTCTGGATCAGCAAAAGTTCTTATTCTTGTACCCTCGTCCAAGAAGGCGTCACCACCCTGGTAGTGAAGAACACTGTACGGGCGCATTATCTGTTAAAACGCTTGATGTCCAACGCTAATAATAGGCCATTCTTCTTCAGATCCGGCTCTTGATGTATATCATCCAGTCTACGGACCCAGAACTTGCGCTAATAATTCAAGGTACTAGGGGATGCGATTAACTTACGCAACATTGTGTCTGGTTCTGATGTGTTAGCCATAGCTCTGAAGTTGCGGATTTCTACGAATTGGATGACCCCACTTTTGAGTCATCTGCGTTCTGCGCCGCCAGAAAATGCCGGATACTGTCTCGCGCTGGTATGTCGCGAAAGCATCTATGTGTTCTCAATACGTTCTAACTCACGATTTGTTATAGATTGAATTATCGATCAGTTACTGCCCGGCTCTCGATGCAGCGAAATTGCAAGAGCTGATACAGTTGCTGATATTGCAACTCGGCAAAATGGAGGTATGAACTGGGTTTTGTACTTATGTTGGCGTATCGGTCTTTGATCTCAATGGTGCGGTTTGCTTACTTGCTCGCGCCTTCAAATGCTTTAGGTCTATACCACGGCTAATTCTGTACCACGGGACAAGTACTTGGGCGTCAAGAAATACGCGCTGAAAATATTACTGCAGCTTCTAGAACGCGAAAGCATGAAGGAGAAGGTATTGCTGTGTTTTTCTTGTACACATTGGATAGGACCTAAACTGCCATTCTGCGTGGCTTCCTGTTCAGATTTTGCAAACCCGCTCCCAACTGATCCGTGCCATCCGCAACATCAAGCAACCGGAAGGCAGCGATTCACTTACGGAGCTATCGTTTATTTGCTTGCAGGCTTTGGAAGCCGTGTGATAGAGACGACATAGATGCAGACGACCCATTCTTTCAGATAGCTTGCAAATGGACAGGCCAAGCCTTTCTGTCACTTCTTACATATATTTTCTGCATGCCCGTTTCGCAGATAGCCGAGCGTCAAACGCAGAACTAAAATAGATCTAGGATGTTACTTTCCATTCATTTCTCGGCCCGTCGCTCATGCACGATACATTGAAGACGTCTCTAAACGACGTAAGTCTCCCAATTCCGGGAATGATGGGAATTGACAGCTGTCAGTGGGAATTGTCGGGAACGCGTCTCCCCGTTCCCGGGATGGCGGTAAGCACATTCACAACCTGTCACTAACTCTGTCTGTCAAAATTCCTCTCAGACAAAACCAGCCGAACCACAAGCTCAGCTTGTTCTCACACCAAACGTTCCATCAGCAAAGGTCCCATACCCGTGAACTATTTGAAAGGGACAGAATGTGGTAGGCTGCCTTACTCTTATCCCGGCCTTAGGCTGAGCAGTGGCTGTCTTCTGCGTTTTGGTCAGCAAGACTGAGCCCCGCTATAATTTGACAGCACCCCGAGTTGAAAGACCCAAATCACAACTTCGAATTTAATAAAATGATGGCCGCAAGTACATCCTCCAACTCCCCCTACCATAAAAACATGGGTTTCGAGCCTATCACAAACTTTTGGACAGCCGCTCACCCCCAAGTCGGAAACGGCCTGATGAGCGTGTTCCAAGACCCCACGACGCAAGCCGTGTGGGTCCACGCCCCCGCACCCTATCTCCGCAAATATGTCGAAGCCAGAACAGCCAAGCCCGTCAGCTATGTCGTTGTGTCCCGTTTAGACCAGATCAAGAAGGAATGGACGAAAGACGTCAAATTGGTCTGTCCCGCTGCGTTGAGAGAGGTGGTTGAGGCTGATGGGTGGCTTGTGTATGATACTTGTGAGAGGTTGTGGGGGGAGAAAGGGGTGGGGAGTTGGATGGAGTCAACCTCTTGGAGTCGTGCTCAGGTCACTGAGAAAAGTGTCACTCAATTGGATGGAGGCGCTAACGCGCCACTCGAAGACCAGAACGCAGACCAGGTGAAGAAAGATGCTACGGATGGCAGCGCAAAAACGTCACTTGAAGACCAGGAGGCAGACAAGGAGAAAGTTGCCGATGCAGACGTGGCCGCCCTCATCGAAACTTTCGCAACTGTTGTACTGGACCCCAACCAAGAGGATTACGCCGACATGTACTGGGACGACCTCCCTGCTCACGGTCTGGGAGATGACTACCTCGAATGCGCCGACTGCGGCGAGGTTCAGCACCGGACCCGTTTCTCTGCCCGTCAACGTAAATTGGGCGAACGCCGTAAATGCCTCGAATGCGTCAAAGCTTTCGAGCAATCCAGCACCTGGACGGGCAAAAAGAACATCAGCGACACGCCAATGGCCCAAACAGCTGCTGCGCTCGAATACACCACGCCCTTGTTCAAAACGTGGAAGAATGTGGGGGACGAGCTTGAGTCGGGGTCCAAGGTTTCGGCAAAGAAACGAATCGATCATTATGCGTCGCAGAATGTCCACAAGCGCCGCGGTGATGGAGATGGCTGGACGACTTCTGAAGAGTACGAAGAAGAAGAACACTGGGAGACTGAAGACAAGTGGCTCGAGAAACATAACGAGGCTAAGGTTGCAGTCACCTATGTCGCAGAGTTCAATGAGGAACCCGCTTGCTTCTTACTTCAGGTGGCACACGGTGCTTGCGTCCTCATTACTGCGGCTCAAGAGGTCCCCGCTCACGTTTTGAACAGGGATGATGGGATGTTCAAAGTCGTTGTGACTGCAAGCGGGGTTGAAATCCGTTGAAATAGGAAGCAAAGATGTCAGAGGGCGTGGTTGCTGTGATATGGAATTGTGTGAAAGTATGGAACCAAATGTACGAGAGAGGAAGGATATGATTTACGAAGTCATCAGAATTGCTCGAAGGAGAAAAGCAAAGAGGCATAGCTGTACATGATTGGTGGTGTGAATAAGAATCGGGTTGAAGAATAATTTGACTACAGATAACAGCCAGGGATCGACGGCTGACTAAGAGATCTGCATCAAAATCAGCCTTTGGTCATCATCACCCTCACAAAATCATCTATCGCCACCCTTCCGTCCTTCACATCAAAATCTTTGATAACATCCATCAGTTCCTCATGAGAGAGCGGTTCGCCAACCGTCTTCAGCACGCGTTTGAGTTGCTCGACATTGACAAACCCGGTGCGCTCCTGATCGAACACGTAGAACGCTTCGCGGATTTCAGCTTCTTCCGAGGCGGTCGTGCTGCCGTCCGTGCGGGAAATGAGAGACAGGAAGTCGGAGAAGTCGGATTGCGGTTTAAGAGTCTTCAAAAGGGCTTGGCTGGGGCACTGCCCACATGATCGCAATACTTTGAGGCAAGTGGATGCGTCTATGAGACCGTCGCTGTCGTCGTCGAACTGCGTTCAAGCAAGCGGAAAGGAATCTCAGCCGAGTTATGACATTGCCTTGGCTGGCTGCGTTTGGTGGCGGCACAAACTTACTAGAGAGAAAGCTTCCTTGAATTCAGTTATTTGCGCTTCGGTAAAATCGGCCATAATGAGTGAGAGATGCAGTTTCTTTTCCAGAAGTATATTGCGTGGATGCTTGTGTTTTAATGGAATTTCGTAAAGAGGGAAACGGCCTGGAAATTGACAGGGTGACACCGCGCATGGAACAGTTCATTAACCCAAATCGGGCGCGATGACCAATACCCAGATCCCGTCATTTTCGCAGCTTGTCGATTTTGCCGACCTCTCCCTTCCAAATTCGAACGACGATATAGACAGAATGGCGACTAAATTAGAGAAGCAGGAGGACATAACGGCTTTCGTCGACTCTATCGACACTTTTCTTCTGGATTGCGATGGTACGTCTCAGGACTCTATCGGGACAGCTTTGGAAAAAGTAACTCAGCTACTGTGGTTATTGTAGGTGTTATCTGGGCAGCCAACCATGTGTTTGACGGTGTTCAGACTGTCCTGGACCTTCTTCGGTCAAAGGTAGATTCACGCGAATGAGGATTGGTAAATCGGGCAGCGCTTCGTGCATCTGGTCCACTGCTGACCGATTTGTGTTGAAGGGCAAGCGGATACTCTTTGTCACAAACAACAGCACCAAGTCTCGTAAGGCGTACCTGAAGAAGTTCCAGTCTTTGGATATCCATGCTTCTGCGGTAAGTTCATATATGGAGCACGCGTGGCGTGGCTGGGTTCTGATCCTCTAGCTTTGTGGAACAGGACGAGATTTTTGGCTCTTCGTATGCTGCCGCTTACTACATCGCCAACGTACTCAAGTTCCCAAAGGACAAAAAGGTGTACGTGATAGGCATGGCTGGAGTGAGGGATGAGCTAGAATCGGAGGGCATTCAGTACGTCGAACCGGAGGTAGGGTACAAGGTCCTACATGTGTTCCGCTATGCTTTCATGTGCCTTACACCAGATGTAGGAGGATTCCAAGAACCTGGGCTCAATGGACGAGATGGCGACCATAAAACCGGACCCCGAGATTGGTGCCGTGCTGCTCGGATTTGACCTCGACATCAATTACAAGAAGCTCGCCAAGGCATTCACGTACCTGCATCACAACAAAGATTGCCATTTCCTGGCCACGAACAGTGATCTGACGTTCCCTGCAGGCGGGACCGTGTACCCTGGCACCGGAGCTCTCCTCTCTGCGCTGACGGCTCCCCTGGACCGTGATCCCGTTATTTTGGGCAAGCCGCATCAACCGATGCTTGATGTTATCATTGCCAAGTATCATTTGAACAAGGAGAGGACGTGCATGGTTGGAGATCGGTAAGTTGTGGGTTGGTCATACTGTCGGAAGTTCAAACGCATGCTAATGACAATGGTGCAGTCTGGACACTGATATCGAGTTTGGCAAAACGGGTGGCCTCAAGACGCTGCTGGTGATGACCGGTGTCACCACTCCCGCGTCGCTCGAGGCATCCAAGATTCAACCAGATTTTTACATATCCAGCCTTGGTCATTTGAAACCGTAGATAGGAACTGTGATATTATTACTATAATCTACCTATATATGACAGATGTAGATCTATACTACACACCCATTTACGCCGGGATGACAGAATGACAGTGACGCTCTAGTACACGTTTTTGGCTGACGTCTTCCTAGATCGAACGTCCACCAATAGTTGTTCACTTGCTCATTCCGCATAACGCCGTTGTTGCGACTGTCTACTAGGCATGTTTTTTTCCTGGGTCCTACTCTAAGCAGTCTTGGCTCTGGACGCACGCATGATCTTCCTTCTCTGAGCCATCATGTGTGTGTACATAAGGTACAGACCTTTACAGTCCAAGACGTTAGACCTGCACGACAAACCTATAAAAGCAACTCACGTGCCAACATACCTGGAGGGTACGTGAAAGCAATGGCCAAGTAGAGGTAGTACAGACGCTCGTCGTACAGCCGGACAGATTTCAACGAGAGAAGCAGGAGGATGAACTCGCTCCCGGCGCCGACCGGATACAGGATGAAGAAGAAGTTGTATCTGCAAATCCAAGAGCCTTCAGCGTCTCGGTCAGAGAATGGCTACGCAGCAGCGACACGTACCGGCACCAGGTAACCCAGCCAGGGACGGAACCCACAAGGCTGAAAGTGTAGTAAACATATCTGGTGATCTCGGCAACGCACCACGCGCCGATCATGGTGCTGACAGCCCAATGTTGCGTAACCTGCATATAAAACGCCGTGAGCCCACAGTCTTTCCCACCTCACCGAAATATGAGCAGCGTAACGAACCTCAGGAACAGGGAACATGAACAAAACGCCCCACACCAGCAGCAGACGCGAGGAGACTTGGATCACGGTCGTGGCAACTGGTGTCTTCACAAGGCCTAGAATAATCGATGAGATGTTTATGACATTTAAGATTCTCCATGATTTCCTCACTGACCAAACAGCGAATGCAAGATCTACGGACCATAGGATGTTAATATTAATTAGTCAGTCAACGGAGCGTGAGCCTCCGGACTTGGTGGCACCATACCTCCAGAATGGCGAAAGTCTGCACGGTTCTAGTCAAATCTCCGACAGCACGGTAGCTGCTGGTATATTCTCCATTTGTTTCCAAGAGATGATAGCCCAAGAGGTAAAGAACGTAACCCCAAGCAACGGCGGACCCAGCATTATACACCGTCAGGTAGGTGGTGACGAGTGCATTGGGAGCTTTCGTGGGACGAGTCCCTATGGTGTCAATATCAAAATCAACATCACTTGTCATGAGGCTTTGCATCCATTCTACCAATATCTCATTGACGATACCTACCGGCAGTGGACCTTTTTGCGGGAACTGACATTTTGTCTGTGAAATGACTGGCACCAGGGAAAGCGGCAAATGGCCTTTGGCTTTGAATGTGATGATGCAGCATACCAGATGTAGGTCGGGTAAATCCCGTCCAGCCCCAAATACGGCATCCCGGACCTGATCCCGGAAAGCGGTATTTCAGATATGGTTAGAAATTGAACCAAAATAAATTGAATATTCAGTGACGACAACAAATAATGGGGATGGGTATAGATCTCAAAAAGCCTATGATACGAGAATGAGAATGACTCGCGCCGTGAAACAGCGCCGGTAGCAGTGGGAACCAGCCCAGCCCTGCAATGGTATTCTAGCAATGCTGGGCCTGGCCGTTGACCACCCATGGATGGCTCAGGATCTCCTTGAAAGTTGGTCTGTCACGCTGCTGCTTGTTCAGCAGTTCGGAGATCAGGCGACGACAGTTGGTGGAGCACTTGGGTTGCTGGTATCCCTCGTAGGCCGTAGCATGGGCATCGGCGAAGGGTCCGCATCCTCTGTTAATCATGCTGTACAGCAAGACGCCGAGGCTCCAACAGTCAGCTTTCTCCGGATCGTATGATTGACCAAGAACGACTTCTGGTGGTGCGTACTCAAGAGTGCCAGCAAAGTTCTGGCCCATGCAGCGGTGGTTGGAATCGACTATGACAGCACCTCCGAAGTCGATGAGCTTTGCGATGGGTTTGGAGTCAATCCAATCTATCAGGACGTTCTCGTCCTTGATGTCGCCGTGGATGAGTTGGTGGTGTGCTTGCAGGTGGTCGAGACACTCCACGAGCTGGATGAAGATGTTGCGGGTTTCGTCTTCGCTGAGCTTCTTGATCTCCAGCAGCTCAAAGAGATCCATTGCCCGTCTGCGCAGTGGGCGGACGGCCAGGGGAAGGGGATTTTCATCCGACGACTTCACGGTGGTTGTTCGCCAAGATGCGCCAAAGAGCTCCATGACAATGACAAAGTTGTCTTCGTCTTGGTAGAGGTCGTAGAAGCCAATGACGGTTTTGTGTTTGATGTCCTTGAGAATCTGCACCTCACGCGGAATGAAGCCGTAGTCCGGGTCCTGAACCCACGACCACGGCGCGACGTGACGCTTTGGCAGAAGCTTGACGGCGACTTCTGTTCGATCGCTTCGTCGGACCGCGGAGAAAACATGACCGTTCGCGCCACATCCTAGACTGTCTTGAACGGTACCGTACTTTTTGCGAAACTCGATAGGAAGAGTATAATGTCGGGCCCGTTGCGCCGGATGTGGTTGTGTCGACGCTTTGAGCGAAACGAGAAACTCTCGCGAAACGTGGCTTGGTCGGCACTGACCCTTGAGCGGTTGGGCAAAGGTGCCCATCTCGACGGTGGTGTGGATACACTGTGCAGGCATTGATGCGGTGGCAGGTATAGAATGGTATGCAGGATCAAGAGGGAAAAGCTATCTCTGATTGGTAAGATTGGAGCAGGTTGTGTTTAGCTCGCGAAGTGGATGTTAGCTATGAGTAGCGTTGAGAAAGTGTGTTCGAAATGTAACGTTAAACGTTTAACGGAAGGCGAGGCGATGTGCCTTTGGTCCTCTTATATGGGCGTTGGAAAAAAGCTTTATGACTGCATTGTGGAATGAGTGTACTGTGTGTAATGCGAGAATTTCCACTACGTCAACTGTGGGGAGGTTGATATCTGAGCCGCACAAGGAAATCTCAATGGATGCGGGTAGGAATTAAGATTAGAACAATGCGATCTTGCGATTTGTTCAATGCGTCGATTCATTAATAAAATTCCAAAGGATGGAAGGGACGTGGGAGCGAGAGATGAGATCATGGAGATTAATCATCGGTGGGCACACGCGCGCATTCAACTTTCTTTTTCTAATTAATCTGCCGCCAAGTCCGAGGGTTTGTGCAGTTGCGTTTTCAAAGCGTCTGTGCCGACAAGGGTTAAATCACAAGGGTGGGTGGAAGAAACAAAGGGAACGCAGATGAGATTGTCGAGCACAAATGGGGTTACGAAAGTGACCTGACTGACTGGGTGACTGAGCGACAGACCCTTTGCGCGTGGAGTTGAATTAATGGATGATGATGATGTCACGCGCAAGCAAGGCAAGCACGCGCCTGAGCGGGTCAGGGAAGGAAGGGGTCAAACTTTCAATTCAAAGCACCCCTTCCCTATTAGGCAATCCCGATCATCGGTCCAATAAGATACGTCATGAACTCCTTGGACTGGGAATTATTGAGCACGTCCCTGCAGGCCGGATACGACTTTAAACTGTCCAAGCGGCCGCGTGTCAATGCTGCACCTCAAGGTTTTGGAAGATGCTTTCCATAGGCATTTGTTGGCGGCGCGGGGGGAGTCATTCATGTATTAAGTAAGCAGAACTCCGCCCTTCTTGCAGCGACTGTTTCCGAGATTTGCTACCCCAGATAGCGTCGAATATCTGAATATAAGTAGCGGATGGACTGCGATGAGCTACTTCCACGCAGCAGCGTTCGCGAGAGGACCTGGACACAGCCTTGTCAAAACTCTCCATTCTTGGAAAATTGATGATGACTTCCCCCAAAAAAATCTCTATTGTCGGTAATACCGAAATGACCGCCGGCGATCCCGAGAGTCAGCATCAAGGCGGGTCAGATTACGACCCGGCTACGTTGGCCGCTGAAGCAAAGAAGGGGAAATCGGCCCGGAAACCTTTCAGTATTCCTCTCTGGTTGATCTTGGTCTCCAGTATTGCTGCGATCATCTGCACTATTGTTGCTCCTTCGAGTGCAGTCTTTGTGACAAATGCCCGCGACAATGTCGAAAAGAACGCTCAAGTCATGTTGGAGGTACGTCAAGTCTCACAATCGCAGACTTTCTTAGAATGGGTCTAATGCTTTCTGTAGATGTCGGCCAACAAGTCGTTTGCTGATGTCAATAATGTGTTGGACAAGTTTGCACTCATGGCATATAATTTTGCGAAGCGGCCGTCTACCACAGCAGTAATCAAAAATGCCATCGCCGGCGCATCGCTGCAGGATCAGGTGGTAAGCTCGCGGGACTGGCCCAGAGAGCTAGTTTACACACTGATCGATTCTCGTCCCGTTTCCACGTAAGAAAATTAAATTCATACTGCACTTAAATGTACTGTACTGACAAAGTTCCCTCCCTCCCCTATCAGCATCGCGTGTCTTGGGAACTCAGGTAGGGAATCTCAGGCAAAACGAACTTATTGTTACTCCGATTGACAAGGCTTTATTGCAGGAGCTGCGAACATCACATCGATCGTGCAAGTAGCCATAGACATAGTGGCGGGTATTCCAGCCCTGGTTGGTCCACCAGGGTGCGAAGCGAACCCAATAACCTGCACTTACTATACACCCGGTCTCTACACTTTCGACTTTATGGATACTACTACTCTCGCGGACGGAGGAATCACGTATTGGAAACACTTCGTCGATGCCAACGGCAAACTGCTTCCAGCGGATGTGCAAGAGGCTCTTTTCGACGCGATTCTCGCGACCAACAACACGGGTTATATAACTTATTTTGCAGGCCCTGACCCGACGGTGAAGTCAAAGTACATATATGAATCGCCGAATTTTTATGATCCCTTTCAGGACCCGAATTATATGTACATGCAAGGACCGACTTCTGGAAAAGAGATTGATCGGCGATGGAATGTGTACGTAAACAATGCACCGAACTCCTTAAGTTTATTGTCAATCGATTCTGATGATTCTCGCTGACAGGGGTCTGCTGGGGAGTTCGCTATACGGTAGCGTTACAAGGAACGCTTATGATACGCCGTACCACCCCAAGCCATCGCATAACTGCCAAGCAGGGGGAAGTGTCACAACTTCCCTCAATCCGTTCCTTCAAGCTAACGTGCCTTCGGAGAATGGAGTCGTTTTCCTCTTTGACACAAGCCCTCAAAACGATACTACACCTAAGCTTGCCCCCGGCCCAATGATTGCTTCGTCTGTTCCTGGCTCCGACATTAGTAGCGGATATCCTGCCAAGCGATGTAAGACTCGATATGGACGCCCTGCCCGCAATTTTTTTTACTAATTGCGTCAGCAGATGCTGTGACCAGTAGTCCATCCCCAATTGTGGCTCAGGTGGGCAAATTCCTGGTTAGCCAATACTCTGACCTCCGCATGTCAGGACTGCAGACTTTCAAGACGAAATTTGATGACGGAAAATACTACTATGTCGCAACGATGAGAGTGACACCAGACACAAATGGCGCCGTCTGGCAGCTTGTCGTGGCGTTCCCCAGGGACGACTTCTTCAAGGCAATCGATTCTTCGATCAACAAGAGCATTGTTGTGATTGCTTCCCTCAGTGTTGCTGGGCTGTTGCTAGTATTGTGCATGTCATTTGCCTTTACTATCCCACTCCGCAAGCTTAGCCTCCGAATGGGCGAGGTGACTCAGATGAAGTTTAGCTCGCTCCAGAACGGCGGCCTGGAAGCGAGGAGTCTCATCAAAGAAATCTCCAACCTGGAGGACACGTTCCACATCATGGTTCAGGCATTGTAAGTTTTGAGTTTCCATGTGCATCGTCTTTCTGCTATTGATTTCTTATCGTCGCTACGCGTAGTGCAAGTGGAATCAAGAAGAATCAAAGCATTGTTGCCGGCAAGTCCATGGCCGCCTCGGCCTTGAGTTCCGGTCCCACGAAAAAGCTTGGATCTACATCGGAGTAGATCTACAAATGTGCTGCGATTCTGAGAACATGCGTGTGGGTTTATGTGTGATGAATAAAGATCCCTTGTACTCACAGTCGCCGGAGAGAAATGAGAAACAACGTATTTTATGCGCATGCCGGCGAGTCGCGTTCTGTGGCTTGCTACTTCATTGAATGGGCCCGTTGAATTCATGGCCGCCGCCCGGTGCCGCTCGTCCAGCTACGCCAACCGCTCACCATTTCCTTGCTGCGTCCCCAGAACTCGCCATGAAATCGTTCCTCCGAACAGCCTTCGGGATCCTTCTGGTGCTATTGGCGCTTACGAGCGCCTTTGCGCAGGAAGCGGACGATTATGATGACGAAGAGGATGAACAAGTTTCTGCCCACCAACGCTTGACCACCGGCCGTATTCAGTCACCTTTGACGCAGGGTACCCCCGCTGACGTTTCGCCCAGCTACAGCTGGAAAGACGTCAAGTGGCAGAATTTGAAGGTCCGTAGTTCTTTTCACAAGTGTTCCTAGTGGGAGTCCACGTTGGTGATATCGCGCGAATCATGGATGCTGCAACTCCTTCCCAATGCCGCGTGCGGGTGACCCCATAGACACCTGCACACTATTGGCTGCAGCAAGCCTAATATGCTCGTTCTAGATTGAGATCCTCATTATCTCAACACTCGTTGCGTACGTCCTGAACTACTTCATCGGCAAGAGCTGGAACAAGAAGCTTGTGCGGAATTGGTAGCGTACCAACATCGATATCACCCCGCGCTCGATTCGACATCTGGTTGAGGCATGACTTACAACAGGTACCAGAATACATCCAGCATTTGGGAACGGAATTTCGCACACGTCGGAGACGTCTCGGGTCACAAGCTTATCAATGATGGGGTCCGAACTTACGTCTTGCATGCGTCCGGAAGGTAGCAGGTCTTTTCACGGTAGCAAAACATCGAACCGATCTTGACCTTTGTGAACCAATTTTATCAGAGTCCACGTCAAGAACATCTATGGAAGGATCCGTGTATGCAAGGAGTTCAGCATGGTTAAGGGCTTTTCCGCAACATTACTGACCAGTCCCTTCTTGTAGCTTGCGCCTCGATATGATATGGTTCAACGCGCCTTGGCTGTAATTCAGGGACAAACCACCTCGCATGACAGGTTGACACTTACTGTCACGTTGAAATCAGAAGAGTCGGAATCGATGGTCTTCGCCATCCTCTTGAAGGATATGGTGAAAAAAATCATGGACGCTCGCTGGGACTTGTCTGAGTTCCCCAAAAAACGTGAAATGCCCACGCGTTCCGGACCTTTCCCTTCCCAGTATTACACCGTGTTTGCCGAAGCACCCGAATTCCTTTCCATGATGTGGGAAGACCCAGATGTGCGAAAATGTCTTTGGGCCTCTATGGGTCTGGACGCGGAAGGAAATGGGAGTCCCTTCCACTATCCTTTGATCGAGCAGATCGTTCTCACTGATTTGCCCAGAGAAAAGCCTCTCAAGTAATTCACCTGAAGCTTTCTTGACACCGAAGAGTAACTGACGGATTCATGCATAGATTGGACGAGTTGGACAACATCCCGAAAACCTTGACCTTCGTGATCAGGCTTCCGAATCTAGCCAGACTCAACGAAAGGGCGATCAACTCCATGAACGATGTTTTAGAGCTTGTTTTCCTCTTCGTCGACTACATTGGACAGCACGGGAAGGTCAACCCTGAAACAAAGGCTAAAATTGCCAAGGTTCGAGCAGCCGCTACGCAATCGATTTTGAAAGCAGCTGAAGAAGAACGCAAGGAGGTTGGTGCTCGTTCGTGGTATTCTGAACCTTGTTCCGCTTTCTGAGCTGGACCGTCGTATAGGAACTCGCGCAGAAGAAGTATCAAGAGAAGCGCGCCCGCGAACAGCAGCTCACAAAATTGAGTCCGGAAGAGCAGCGAAAGTACGAAGAGCGCGAACGAAAGAAGGAGCTCAAACGCGCACAGAACAAGAAGGTGAAAAAGATCTAGACTGAAGCTGATTGGCGTCAACCATGCCTTTTTTGGGCAGTCTCTCAATGGGAGCTTTCACTGTTATTCTTGTTACCAACCAATTTGGATTTCAACAATAAATTAATATGTCTCGGCGGCTGACGACATCGTCGAAAATCCTATCCGATACTGTCAGATATCACAGAAATCTCAAATATACGGATACAAACTCACCATCTTCATCCTCCGCATGTTGTCTGGGAGCGCTCATTTGATCGAAGGTGCCAAGCGTTTCAGCGAAGAAGTCCTGGATGTAAGGAAAATTCTTAGGTCCGGTTCAATGTGGTGTTGGAATTCAGATCGGCACTCACGGATATGCGCCTGTGAACTCGACGATCTGGCTTGCTTGTGCGCGGCATTCCCATACCAAAACCACCAGTCTAAATGAATAATCTCAGGATGGAGCTCACTTTCAAGGTTGACGAATGCAGATGGAAGCTCTTACCAGTCCGCCCACGGGCGCGGATTGCTGTGGTACCTTCAGATGCTCGCCTCTCTTGTGTCCAGAGTGCCCAGCGTTCGCAGAAACTGGGGCGCGATCCCTGTCGATTACCACGCTGATATTGCCGGTGATCTGACGAGTGGAATAGTGTCAACATAACTGCAGATTTACCCTGTTTCCCTGATTTTAGCAGAGACCGACCTTTGCATCCAGCTGAACGTCGATTTGGTTCCTGAAGAAACGGAAGTCGTGCAGATCTGCGCGACACTGCTGGTGTTTGGACCAATTGAACAGGAAGGTGGTTGCGTCGCCTTCTTGCTGGTACTTCAAGAACTCTTCAAGACGTTCGATCTCGCCAAGCTGTCGATGCAGTTCCAATTCATCGCCCAGCAGAACTGTCAACTGATGTTGCAGAATGGCTTTTCAGTACAATGTTCGAGGTTTCGATGGATTTATCAGACCACAAACCTTGTTCCTGACAATCTCCTTCAGGTCGCCCATTGCTCGCTTGTACATCTCCTCGATCTGCGCTTCGATTTGCGACCCCATTTTTTCCACTGCCTTTGCGCGCGAGTTCACTGCACCTATCTGGCTTGTGATATCCGTGCGGCGGTTTTGTAATATCGGGTCGTGCTGCGAGGACGTGACATGCGATGCTGATTAGGATGCAAAACTGTGAAAGCGAGTAATCAACGTGCGTCTCACCGCTTGTGCTTCTTGCAACACGGATGTATACGCCTCGGAGACGCTAACCAGCTGATGCCGGGCGGCTTCCCCGTTCGCGTGATTGCCGACCATCTTGCAAAAAACGCAGACCGGAATATGGCACTGAGAGCAGAAGAACTCTATCAGCTTGTCCGGGTGGTGACGACAGTGGCCGAAAACATCAGATCCCTGTTTGAAAAAACGATGCCAATGAGCGGCCAGTCTTCCACAGTGATGACTCCTGTGAGATGACGTCTGACCTTGCCAATGGGAGTTCGAATATGCCGACTCGATAACTTTGAGACGTGCAGCTGCGAATCGCATTTGTTGCATAGGTTGGCAGAGTCGGCGTTGCAGAAGACGGTCGCAGGTTCTTCTTCGCAATTATCGCATTTCGCTTTCTTGTATTCCATGATGATATTCATATCAGTCCAAGCGAATCATTCGACGGTCTTGGTTGGGATTTTCTGTGCAAGACTCTTACCTCTCGCGACTTGCGCTCCTTGTTCATGTCAAACTCGTAATGTACAAGATACACGGGCACTATCTGAGGATTTATGGATTGGGCAGCGAGATCAGCTCAGGTTCCATTCCTATGACAGAACGCAATCTTACCTGTGCTGTCTCCTTGACGTAGTACGCATGGTTGTACTGCTCGGCGGCGGTCTTCCCTTCCTTTGCACTCCACAGATCTGTGTCCGCAACGCCGCATCAGCAGCTGCATGCAGAGCGTGCCACAGCAAGTGTTGACAACTCCTTCCCACCTTTGAGATAGAAGCTGTCATAACCTTCCGGAATCGGTGTACTCTCTGCGGTGCCCTCATCGGCAACGTATGCTCGACCGACGCCAACGCGACACAGCAACGCCTTTCGCAAGGTGCGTCCCTCTCCTTTCCGATCTTCATTCCAAATGGAAGGAGATGAGAATTATATAGCGGATGCGTCTTCCTGATGTCATTGACTGACCTGGAGCGTTGCCACTACGTCCCATATAGTTCGGCATACCCAGCGAACCAACCTCGATTTTCATTCCTTGCTGATTGGGAGGAAACTGGAATCCTCGCCTTATGACATCTTCTTCGGTGTTGACTCCGCTTAGTTGAGAGGCATCGAGCCAAGATGGCAGGATGAGCATATCCTACAATTAGCTGTCGCGATAAGATATCTGCATTCATAATGGTATGGCTGACGATGGCTGACTGGCCGGGATACCAGCGGTCACAACCGACCTGGCATCGCTTCTCGAATTGCAGATTCAGATGTGGATTGGAAAGGGCATGCGCCGCAACAATTCGCGTGGTACTAGCTCGCAGAGCCAGCTGCAGCTCGTACTCGAGGGCACCGAATTCCGGGGTACCTGGCCCCAATTGTGTCTTGCCTCCCAGTTTTTCAGACATTTAGATACAGTAATCTTGTATGCGATGTGGGGAAGGCAAATGAACAAGATGATTGCCAGGTGATTGGGCTTGAAAACATCAAATCTGCTGCGCATGCCCCATTTCAGAAGGTAGCCTACTGCTGGCACCTCACGGGCCAACTGTTTGTAGCATCGGAGGTGCCTCCGGTCAATCCGGCAACTATACCAAATCACCGAAACGTTGAAAATACTGTGCTTTCTGACTATCTAATGGTAAATTAACCGACGCTCATGCTAGCTGCAATGTCTTTAGAAAGTTACAGCAAAACGGTTAGTTGCCTTCAACCGAAATTGATAACAGTTCACACTGACGCATGGCATTGAGGGGATTGACGGGATGCGGTCAATGCGCGCGGTTGCATGTAAGCGTCTGCGGCACACTCTACGGTTCGAGTGAGACGGCATCTCCGATCTTCCAAGTCCGAAGCTCACAAGCTTTGAGAAACTGCATTTCGTTCATCTTCCACAATGAGTGGTCCGACTCGAAGCGAAATCGCGCCGAAAATGACAGCAGCCGACCAGACTTCCGGATGTCAGCTATCCAAGCTTGTGCAATATAAATGCAAACTCGGCAACGACCAAATAGTTTGCAAACCACTGGCGCGATGGTTTCTCCGGTGTCCGGGCAGACCGACAGTAGAAGTGTAAGTGTAAAGGCTGTCGTTCTGGGACTGCTGCGGGTCAACCGTGATCTTATTATATCCCACCACTTTCAGAACGCCAGTGCCATAATGCTCATTCTATTCTACCGGACGGCACTGGATGGACAGCGCTTTCGTAACAACTAGTTACCAGTTTGACGACGATGCTGGCCTCCGTCAAACTGAGACAGCAAAGCAAGTAGATAACAAAAATCCTAGATATATATATGGACGGAAGCTCTATCGACTATGACTACATGTTGGATCACGGCAACTCCGGAACCTCCTCGGCGATGATGTTCATGGATGACGCTCGCCGAGTGTGACGTCTGGAATCTGGGCGCGTGGGAGGGGAAGCGCCGGTGGGAGATATGGGCCAATTCACGGGTTCGGCTGCAACTGACGACAGCCTGATGCTGGATGGGGACGTTGCCTCGACATCGGCGAAAGGCGGGCTGGTGAATGATGGGACGCGCTCAAGGCCGATGAGAGTCGATTTGCTAGCAGTCCCCTGATCGGCGATGGAGCGCGGGCGGTTTCCGTCATGGGGGCGCTTCGGACTGTGCTCTCCAGGGCTTCCCGTCGTGGCCAAACGATGCAGCGCATCCACCGATACTGAGATCTTCATACTCCTGCTGAGGGAATTCCCTTCCAGACTTTTGAGGAGCCGGCTACACATTATTCCACCGACCTCGCTGATCGGCACGCTACCTCGATCTATGCCGTTCAAATTGGACGTTGTTGGCTCCCATTCAATCTTCGTCGGAGGCGGTCGTTTTGTTGGCAAGTATGATGTGGCGAAATTCTCAATGGCGGCAGGGGTTGTGGGTGCAGAGAGGTTGCGCGTAGCCTTCTTATTCTTTCCTTTTAACCTGTTGATAATCTAATACCAAAGACGTGACGTTGTCTAATATGGACATCGGGGATCTGTATAAATTCTAACGATAGCTTACCTTGGTCACAAACATCATCGCTGGTTGGAACGCGTTCTCGACCTCCTCTTCTGTGACATCCTCGAAGACGCAATTCTCCTCGGTTGCCAACATTGGTTCAGCGCCATTATTCGTTATCCACGGATGCTGCTTCACGTCCTGCAAAGCGATCCTTTCATCTGGATCCTTCTTCAACATCCGAGACAGCAAGTCTCGAAGTTCTGCTGAAAGCGTTTCGCAAGGTTCTGCCGGTGTTCCGACAATCTTTTCATAGAGGAGAATGATGCTTTCCTCTTGCCAGGGCGCTCGGCCATGTACCAGACAATATAGAGAGACTCCCAAGGCCCATATGTCGACCGCAAATCCTCGCAGCTGCTTGGTGTGGCCTGTAATTTATTTAGATCAGAAGGTGTTTAATTTCCTCTGCTGTGAACGACTCACTTTGGCACGCTTCGGGTGGACTGAACAGCGGGGAAGAGTTTTTATCGTCCACGATGGGCTCCTCTTCCCCATCTTCAAACATATTCGAGATTCCGAAATCAGCGATCTGGACGACTCCCAGCGGTGGACCGGCTTTCAGAAGGAGGTTTTCGGGCTTCAGATCTCGATGGATGATGCGCTTGTAATGAACTGAGTGTGAAGAAAGAGAAATGAATGTTCGACGTCATGCAAAAAGTCAAAAGCGTATTATCTTACGGTACTCCAGGCCAAGCACAACATCCCGGAAATACTGTCTTGCCAAATCTTCTGAAAGTGGGTTGACGCTTTCCCGCACCTGGAGCTTCATCACCGGGCCATATTCGCAAAGCTCAAAAACTGTTCACAGAATTTTACCAATGAGCCTCGATTACTCCACTAAAGTAAGCAGTAAGATGAACTCACTCATGTACAAGTTGTCTTCCTTTCCATCATCCAGAACTTCTACCAGGGCGTTGATGTTCGGATGCTTAGAAAGCTTCTTCAGTATCGCAACTTCTCTTTTGATGGTCGCCAAATGGTCAACATCGGGACTGTCGTTGGATCCGCTTCGACCACCTGCATGTGACCACCGAAACTTTTTCCTCAGTCGTGCTTTCGATACGATTTTGCAGGCGTAGTAGCGTCGGTCTTGTTCGTTTCGACACAAGACAACTCGTCCGTAAGCACCTGAACCAATATCCTTGATAATATGATATTGGTTCACTTTGCCCTGCGATTCTTCCAAATCTCCAAGGTGACTAACGAAGGCGTGCGCTGGTTCGTGCATGGCGTAGATTGTTGACGTTTCTACCACCTGATGCGCTGCCATGTATTTCCGGCGGTCTCCATATTGCTTCACCGATGACGCTTGACTTTTCTTGTTTAGGTTGAAATCCACTGACCGCGATCTACTGTTGGCAAGGCCAGTCTTCCGACCTGGTAAGTCCGACGGGAGAGATTTGTGAGGTTTCTCTGGGGTTTGGAAATCTGAACACGTTGGCGAGGTTGGGGAACACGGAGTGGTATCGGCCTGTTCCGCATGTTCCGCCGCGGACCATTGGAACCGTGCCGTCCCAGCAGGAGATTTTGACCCATTGAAATTCCAGCCATTCGTATCGCTTTGTCGCATTCGATGACTGGAACGACTATCAACCCGATGCAGGGAGGTACCGACAACGGAATCATGTCCTCGGTCGTGCCCCATGCTTCTGAAAGCCAATCCAATGCGTGACAGTGATTGTGGCATTGAGTGCCTCGCAGATCGCTTTGCATCCATGCTGCGCTGATCTGATGCAAGCTCGAAGTTCGATCCACTTGCGAGCGAGCACCCCGATTCCGAATTTCGCATTGGCAAGCTCGAGTTGCTTCGGTTCTGGTTGAACAACCCAGATCCAAAGGAAGCTATGCTTTTCGAGAGCGACCGGATTGAGGTGGATGTGGATATGGACACTTTCTGACCAGCGGGGGCGATTGTGTCAGATGAGTGCAGGTGTGGACTTCCGCAGAGTTCACCAGAGCTGTGATGGGATGATTGGCGGGAGTGGGATGGGTTCAGACGATCAGTGCTATCTCGGGGAACGTATTTTCCAAATGATAACCGTTTTTTCGATCTCTTCCGTGTGACATCGTTATACAAATCTCGTGGGTCGAGATCTGGCTGAATTGCAATGGGAACAAAAAAGTCAATCGAACGTATCGGGGCCAGAATTTGTGAGCTTGCCGTGCCGACGGACTCCGAACTGCCACATGAATCCATAGGTCCAATGGCTGATAGTGACGAGAGTTGGCGCTCCAAAGCTTTTTT
Organism: Powellomyces hirtus; assembly: GCA_025526995.1. NCBI lineage: Eukaryota > Fungi > Chytridiomycota > Chytridiomycetes > Spizellomycetales > Powellomycetaceae > Powellomyces > Powellomyces hirtus. The sequence continues at coordinate 191,839 of JAHLKG010000027.1, read as the reverse complement.
TCGGGCTAGTTCCTCTTTGGCTTGTGCTGGGGATGAATCGTACGGAATGTGTTCTTCAGTCGTGCTGAAAGCTTCGAAGCCCGGCGAGTTTCGTAGACCCAACGCTTCCAAGACGGGTAAGGTCAGGGTAGGAGCGGGCAGTTGGAGGCCAACATTCATTTGAGACCCTGAATTGTGCATTGTATCTGCGGATTGCAACTCGTTGTCATTGGTCGCAGTGTGTTTTCCCTTTGGCTTGAGTTCCGCTGGGGCTGCGTCTAGCTCGTCGTCGTCAGGATACGCTCTGACCCAGCTTTTAACTTTGACCACCGTAGTCTCTCGGCTGGGAAGTTTGCCTTTGCGAGACCATTTGTGTGTCTTTGCATCTTTCCCATCTTCGCTGCCACTTCCACCAAGTTCGCTTTTGCTGTTTTGTCGTGACTCGGCAGGAGACGTTGTTGCGCGTTTAACATGCTGCAAAAAGCGATCGAAGAGACCGCTGGCTTGCCGTCGAGCGGGTATAGGCGCAGAAAGGAGTCCCCCTGCATCGGATGCGCGTCGCCGCCGGGCTGCTGCTATTTGAGCCGCGCTTTCTGGAGTGCGAACTGGCTCTGAACTTTTTTGCCGTGTTCGCCACCCTTCCTTGGCCGCTTCACTGAGCGTCCGCAGTCGACTGCTAACACCATCTTGTGGATGAAACGCCGCATGTCGCATTTTTCGCTCGACCGCAGGATTAGAGCTAGGTGGTTGTAAATTGGAACGCATCATAAGGGCAAAAATCTGGGCTGCGTAAGTCAAGGAGATGTGCTTTTACGCACAACTCCTGGAAGTGAATTTTGCACTACTTTGCTTTAGCCAAGGCTTCGAACAACTAAGCGAACGCCTCGTAGCGTGATCTATAGCTCAGATCCGCGGCTGGCATGCATTATTTATACCCTTTATACCCGCTAAATACGCTAAATGACTCTCCCTTAGGCTCTGGAGCCGAAAACTTGCGTGGAGTCTGGCCGGTCAGACCTACGCCTCTCTTGCCAATGACGTGTATCTCGTTTAGTGGGTGGATCATCTTTTAAGGTGCGCTTAAAATCCTTCTTTTACGCCTGTAGGGATCTCAGTTAAGACGAGGCTGAATGGACCTTCTATTCACTTACGGAGTATTGTCCAGAGGCTTCAAGGATTGTCTATTTCCGGTCTCCGTAGATTGTGATGTCCGACTTGAAGGAGCGGAGATCTGCTTACTCAGTTCTGGCTCCGGAAATAACCGGCTCGAGTGTAATGTCAAAGCGCGTTTACCTTGAGTCTCACTTGTCGAGTAGGCTCTCGCGGTGGTGAGAGATCGTGAATCGTTGCAGGAATCAAATCTACGGAATCTGACATTGACATTGGCAGCGAATAACTTTGCAAGAAGAAGCTAAGGATATAGCAGTCCGATTCATAGTCACGTCGCGAAGTGTTCGCGCTGGGTATCTGAGAAGAATATCAAGGCTTCGGTGTCAGTGCGACGAGCGACCAGCCTCGTGATCAGTTAGACTTGTCAACCAGAACAGCTGAACAACGTCTGAGGAATACAAGCCAGGAGCTTTACGTGCTGAAAAGTCTGCTTGCGGCGATTTGTCAAAAATGTTAGCGGCGACGGATCCTCAAAGCGGGGAAGACACGGAGAACTCTGGTGACCCCGCCACTCAGGTAGAAACTGGATTACCAGAAGATTGCCAGACGGTGATGCACCTCGCTTGTGGCTTAAACTAGAATTCTTAGGCGAGATGGCAAAAAGGGAGCAGACCAGTCAAGTACCATGATCTCGGTGTTCGAGGCCGGTAAGCGATAGGATGACCAAAAGATATTAAGCAGAAGTGTACTCAAATCAAGTTTGTACTGTAGGAGGACCGGGGTCACGGCACCTGAAAATGTACAACTGGACGAGAACGGACTTATGGAAATTGAAGGATGGTTCAACGACAGCGACACCGATGAACTTACAAGGGGTGAAGACGCGGCTGCTGGGAAGATTAGTACCCCCAAACCCGCTGCACCCGAGAACGGTTGGTATAATTTGACAGTCAATCATCGTAAACTTCTGCTTAATATGCCGCTTTGCATTGTGTAGGAGCGCCCGAATCTATCAAGCACCTTGACTCTCCGCTATCAGCAAAGAATATCCCTTCCGAACGCTCACCATTCCGCCGATCTCCAGCAGTCCATAATGCCATATCTCGTTTACCGAGACCTTCGATGCCGACCATTCATCCTTTTGAATCCCCAGGAGCAAAGGAGTCACTTCCCAGCACCCCTTGCCGATTCTCCAACATTTCTAAGTCGTCAGTAGTGGAGGCGTCTCCGCAGGCAACCCTCAGTCCGCCAAGGGAACCGCGCTTCAATCTGGGAGACGTTCGCATTCCGGCTGTTAGCTTAGATAAGAGTGGGCAGAGCAACAAACAAGCTTATTCTTCCGCCGCGTCTGTGCACCTCCACGAATCGCGATCGTATTCGAACGTTCAAGCCGCCAAGTCTTCCTCGCATCCTTTGGAACAAGGGGTTTACAACTATCCAGAAGCGGATATGGAACAGGCAGTTCAGTCCGAATACAGTGATCACATGCATGAAGAAAGAGATGATCAGAACCACTCTATTGGATCCGGTCAAGACCATTCACGAAGCCCCGAACGTTTGCAGAAAAACTCTCCACACGTTAGCGCAACTCCGGAACCCTCAGATGAGCTCATCGAACAGCGTTCGGATGGGAGAAAGCGGAAGGCCGCAGCTGGCTCTGATTCCGATGATGAGGGAGTGACGGAAACTTCCCAACAACGACGCAACGTAATCAACCCCAGCACGAAACACATGTCCAGCAAGAAGCATGCTGCAGCGGATGGGAATAGAACCGAGGCTTACAGAGAGAATAATGGTGGCAAAATTCACCAGGGGCACCCGCGGGCACAGACAGCACGCAAGGCGCAAACGTCAGGAACCATACCTGAAGTGACATTGGAGCGCCGCTCGACCAAGAAGGCCACTTCGGCGCGTACTGTATCTGATCCGCAAAGTGGGCGACGGTCCACCCGTATAGAACAAGATGATGTCGACGAGATCCCGTCGACCGACGATGTTGACATGAGTCCAAGCGTAAACCAGTCCCGCCGCTTGGAAAGAACCGTTAGGAATAGTGCGAATGCCCGTGCCTCAACTTCCAAAAATGGGTCAGGCCATAAAGCCCAGCCTCAAACACAAAAGATTGTAAAGAAGGTGTTGGTTTCCCGTCCAGACATTGATGAAGCTATCAAATCTTCACCAGAGATGGCCACGCATTACTCAAGACCTCCTCCGCGTCATGTGTCTACAAAGGCACGCAACGACAAAAGCAAAAGGAAAGTCACGCCGGAGCCGGAGCTCAGCCCTCCACCGAGACATGAAGCTAAACGCCAGGCCATAATGGAGGTAGGGTTGCAATAGCGTCATTCTGTGGGTATTCGGAAAACTAACCTTCGTTCACAGAGTGAGTCTGAGGACGAGGAAACCGCGCAAGATGAAGTTGAAGCGTCGAACCAGGAATATCACATGGAACAGCCTGAACTTGGGGATCACCAATTTCATATGCCAGATGAGGACGGTTATGAATCGTACGAACAACCAGCATCGGATGTGGGGATGGAGGTGGATGATGACAACGATAATAATGATCACAACAATAATGAGGAAAACCAAGAATCCGAAGATGATCGCGCAGAACCAGAGCCTTCTCCCCCTATCCGGAAACGCGCGACCATCAAGACATCAAAGAAGGGCAAAACAGCATCCACTAATAAAGCGCCTAAACCCAATCCAGGTAAATGTTTCAATTGATAGGCTTGATTTCTCGTCATTGTAAGACTGATATCTTCCTTTTGTAGCCCGTGGGAAGCGCTCAGTGAAAGAGGCGGAAACGTTCATGGCAGAGGACGGAGACAAAGAGGACGAGAATGGCTGTCGTCGAAGCAGGCGCATGAAAATATCGCCGCTCAAATTCTGGGCTGGCGAGCGAGTTGTTCTGAAACGACGGGAATCTGGTGTGTACAGTCAGAGAGTATTTTTGCGAAAAGAGAGTCTTGGCTGATACGGTCCGTCCAGGCTACTGCCCTGTGCCCGTTGTACAGGAAGTCATCCGAGTGGACTCGGATGAAGAGGAGGTGGACCGCAAAAAGGCCAGAGCAAGGGCTGCCCGCGTTAAGAGAGAGGCGACCCCGCTGGTCCAACCTGATGTGCCTGTCATCAACGTGTCTACTGGTAAAGAAGAAGATCAACGTAAGTAGGGAGACATACGCAAAATGTGAATTGTGGATGATGGCTAATTGATCCACCAGACATTGTTTTGACGCCGGAGATGTGGAACCCACGCAGTACTGGATCCGGCTACAAGTTTCAAAAGGTTTTCAGTGAAGGAAACTTCATTGCATCTGGCGTCCTGGTCATGCCCAAGGGCTCCGAGAAACCGAACAAAAATTCGCAAATGTCTGCAATGGTAATTATGTAAAGGGCAATAACATGTTTCTGCTGGATCTGACCAAGGTTTTCGTGCAGGTTTTCTACGTCATGTCTGGCGAGGTCGAAGTTCAGGTCCACAAAACAATCTTTGTTGTCAAAACAGGATCACAATTTTTTATTCCCAGAGGTATGTGTTGGAATTCTGTTGAAGTTGATGAGAACATGGGCATCTCATTGTCGATCGACTTGTGACAGGTAACCAATACCGAATTGCCAACCACGGAAATCGAGAGGCGAGGTTATTCTTTTGCCACGGCAAAGAGATCGTACAAAAAGCTGGAGCAGAGACGGATTAAGTCCGATGCCACAGCATACATGTCGAAATCACAGTAGGAACCCCGCCGCCAGGTTATGAACCTGGCTAATCAGTTTTGGAAGATGTATCGCAATACTGTATATAATACGACGGCCTCAATTTCAGTGTTTTCCTTTGATTTTGATGAAATGAGAGTATTCCAGATGGTCGATAGACTTTTCCGACGATTCAACACGGTCAACTCTAGAGCTTGGCGATCCTTGCTGGAGGAACATATATTGATGTGGATGTCCGACTATACCCTGTAGGAACAGCAATTTATCTTACCTGCAAGCTTACTTTGCTGCAGGGGGACAATCAGATTATACATCAGTTCAATAATCGAGGGTCAAGACGGTTCTCCTGCTTTCAATATCAACTCACAACTTCTCAATGGCACCTAAACCGAAAGGAAATAGATAAGCCCACTCCTGTGGACATGCACGCCTAAACGACATGGATCACGTACTGCGCTCTCCTTGACCAAGTCCTTGAACGGTCCCACTATGGCTATTTCGCACCCAGCCGACGACGCCAGCGGATACAGCTGAATCGACTACATGTTTTCTGAAGAAAACACCTACGCGGCGTCGCTCAACCGCATCAGCAATCGAAATACGGAGTTTAAGACTCATGAGGTGCTGAGGCTGATTACCTTGGACTTTGCCAAATACTTCAAAAGTGAGGCTGATCAAATCGGCCTTATTGGCCATTTCGTAAGAGGGGATAGATAAACAAGGGATAATGATTGACGGGGCGCGGCGCGATTTTGGTACTGTCAAGTTCGGACACTTTTGACGCGACGCTCCGGGTGGAGGTCAACGAGAAGAACGACAGATACTGTACAGTATATCGGGCAAGGTTTTCCTCGTCGCCGGACACAAAACCTAACGCCGGCTCAAACAAAAGAGAGATATTCGCACAGAGGAACCGAGACCATGCTCTCGCACACGAATCCCCCAATGTCCGCGCGCCGGCGATCAATGGTCAAACCGCCGGTTCTTCGCGTCCCGCCACCAACAGACCTTTCCCCACACCCACTGCCACCACCACCAGCACTACCGACCTCGCAAACCTCTCGCAATGCCTCACTCGAACTTATCACGGAGCAAATGGGCTGGGCACCAGTCTCTTACGTCGACGATGTAATAAACGCCATGAACGATTTGGCCTACAAAGGGATCTCGTCATTCGAGCAATGGTTACAAGAATATGGGTTGGATGAAGAGGAGGCGGAAAAGGGTCTGGCAGCGACTGAAACTCTGTTCGAGAACAACATCGACAAGCACTTTGACAAATTCGAGCTGCTTGTTCTGCAATCCATTTTTGTGGTACCGACAAATCTCCCAATAAAGTTGCCACACCACGAGGAGCTGGACTTCTCTGTAACCGCTGCAGACGAGGCCAATGCCGACATTGAGATAGAAGAACTGAGAAAATCAATAGCATCGGTAAGCATTTAGTGAAGAAACCACGAGACGTTTGGCTCATGTTGGATATCCAGGCAAAATGTCTACGGCAGAAACTCAAAGAAGAGCAGGCGTCGGCAAGTGAAAGACTGAAGTCTCTGGTACGAATGAAGACAGATCTAGAAAGCTTGGCAACATTGAGCAACGCGCTCCCCGGTATGTTCGGAGACGAAACTTTGAGGCAATGCAATCGAATGCTGACTGACGGATCTATTAGCCCAACCACTTCCGGTAACAATTCCCACTCTGCTTGATAATCTTCGAGAGACCCGGCAATTAGCCGCTGATGTCCAGGCTCGGTCACATAATGTGTCCTTCCAAGAGCTGATAATGCGACATGAGGAGGAAAGCGAGGAAATGCAGGACGCCATCGCAGCCGCGATTGAGAGAAGAAGGCAAAAACAGGAAGAGATTGCGAGAACACCATCACGACGGCGCAGAAGCTCAGTTGGATTTCAAGTCAGGACGGGCAAGGAGGGGTTGGAGTGCGCCATAGAGTATCGCGATAAGATAGGTGGCATTGGAGATGCTGCAGACATAAAGGTAAGATCTCTTTGATGTTACGTGTGCCCGAGTTTGCACGCTAAAATTCGTCATTGCGGGGAGGGTAGTCATGGCGAGAGTTTTTAGATAAAGAGTCTGTCGACTCTTGATGATAACCCCAGAGAAATCATACAGCCTGGTTTTGCCTCTCTGGTGACGGACGATAGAACCCTTTCGCGGCAGTATTATCATCAGCGGAAATGTCCTTCTGTGGGTGCTAAGATTCAAACATGTTTTGATCATTTTGGGATGATTTGTGGACGTCCTCGTGTTGGACGGTGTTGTTCTTGTATCCCCGGCCCTCCTGATGGAGATTACAACTCATGATTATAGTTAACAAAATAGTTAACCAAATGGCTATCTACGTAATTGTGACATCAATGGCCTCATTGTTATGCATATCGATGTGAACGAATGGATGGATGTTACAATCCTCGTTACGTTTGTGCGCGCAGGAGGAAATCCTGTACGTTAACGCGTCGCGTGCATTAGTCGCGCGTTCAACATTGAGAACAATCCGTTACTCACGAGCAATTGAGACTCTCAAAATGGGCTACATACATCCATTGACACAGAAATGGACCGGTACTCAGGAATGACAACGAGCTTTTTTGTAACATTTATCTTATGATCCTTAATATCTCCGTCATCAGATATCGGCCGCCCACCGCTGATTGAGCTCTTAAGCCGGCGGAAAGCCAAACCAACGTCGATTTTTTGCAGATTGTTTGTCAAAGACGTCAATGATGTGCCATCGGAAAACACCGACGATTTGATTGGAAATGTGTGTAGCCCACAAATGACTAGATAGCCTGGTTTTCTTTGTGGTGGTGCTCACCCATTCGGCAGTTAGCGCACGATACAGTTGACGCCTTGCTCAATTTGGTGGGACTGTCAACACACTATGAAAGCGCAAAGCAAGCGTATACTGTAGTGCAAGAGCAAGCAAACAAAGATGGTAATTTGAATCTCTCTCATTCCAGACTTTGGCCTTCAAGTAAGCTCATTAGCGGTTTTTTGTGCTACTGATCAGCGTCGTCACATCAGACGTTGGAGCGTCTTGGTGGGGTCGATGCCTTGATTTCGTACCTGGCAAGATGGGGAGCCCAACCGCGGGAAGCGGCGCGATGTGTTGATATCCTGCAGATGCTAGAGTCCTTGGACACTTCAGGTAGCTTGGCCACTGTTGCTGTAAGCACAGCATTCTTCCACATTGTTTGACACGGTTCTGCAGATCTCAATGGGCAGCATAGAGACCAGCTGGTCGATAGCTTCGCCAAGTGGCTCTCTGTCTACAAGGAATCTGAACTGCTGGCGATCGTTCCATATTTCAAGAAACGCATGAATGACGGTAAGCCAGGAATGTGGCAGACTGTGAATTGGAGAAGTCGCTGACAATCTGATTCAATACAAGACTGGTTTGCGCGCCTGTTTCTGGAACGCCATGGATTCTTTCCCCTCCTCCGGCTGGTCGACCCCACTTTGGCCGGGAAGCGATCTAGTGATGGGCTGAAAAGAGGACTTCTGGAGGCATGCCAATCCTGTCTTCATGGTGGTAAGTCTAAACACTAACTTGAACCCTTCGATCATTCGAATCAGAGGAGCTCAAAGCTTCTGCGGTGTTCCAGACGCCAGACGCAAACTATTCGCCACCAGTAACGGAATCGATGTCTTGGTTCGCTTGCTGGAACATAGGCCCAGTGGGGCAATGCTGAGAGTGCTGCTTGATCTACTCTCGGGGTTCACATTGTCAGGTTTGTAGGTACGATATGCCTGCCAACCGTTGTTCATACTCATAATGTCATTCTATCAGAGGACTATGTGGATATCTTTGTCGAGCGTGGCGGGATGCAGGTCCTCGGAAAACTACTCCAAACACGCAAAAGATTTAAAGACGACGTACATATCCCCTTGATCAAAGCGGTCCGCAGGGTCGCCACATTGTCATCTATACCTCTCCCGGCGAATCTGAGGGAGCGTCTTCTGGACTGCCTGGATGAGCTCAAGCTGGAAGCAGGGACACGGACCGGAGATGAAGAAATGTTTGGCAAGCTCATGAGCGCTGAGGTTGATCGGGCGCTCAATACTCTGCGGGAGAAGGGTGAGAATAGCAGTACACGCCATCAGCACGTTCAAATGGCATGCGTTAATTTGGTGCAGTTGACAAGACACGATCTGCGGGTTCCGATGGAAAACAAGCTGCTGGCACTGCCGCTGTTGACTTTACCACTGCAAGCAATGAAGAGTTGAGCGCATATGATCGCCCACCACCGCTCATTGGTGCGTTGATGCTAGCCACTGGCAAGGATTTGCTAACGGAACACTCATCGAGATTCAAATAGAATTTAATGTTGGATCCAGTGTGTCGGAGGAGACGATCTCGAGACTCATCACACTGCTTCATGCCCGAGAGTTTCATCTGCGAGCCGAGGCGGTGGGAATTGTTCGAAAGATCACGACATGGAGAGGTACGTTTCACGACATCGTGAAGCGATGAAGCCGTCCTCAACCTCCGTTCATCGTTCCCAGAGTTTGCGCCGAATCCTGTACAACTACTCACGAGGGCCCTTATCACATTAATGGATGATGATGGTACGATGGTCAAAAGCGTTGTCAACATCAACAGATTTTCTAACTTCTGTAAAGATCACATTGCTGTTCAGGCTGCCGGTTGTCTCGCCAACTTGGCTGCGTTTCCAACGTAAGCGGAAGCATTTGAAGAGAGTAGTGCACATCCAGCCTTTGACATAGTAATTGCTGTAGACACCGTCCAATCATGGCCGGGTGCAGATTGCTAGCACGACTGATTGCCGCTCTGTCATCCTACAACGTGACACTCATCGAACAGGTGTTGCAAGCTCTGAAGCCTTTTGTCTCCGATGGTGTGTTCAGTGTTCCGACAAGCATTCGCAACAGGACAGCGCGATTACAATAAGGCTGACCCCCAGCTTACTAGACGCATATTTGGCGGAGCTGTCAACCACCAAATCACTCCGACTTCTTCGGGTGGTCGTCCACGCAGCGACGTCCTACGGTGATTGTGCGCGATTCTCGTATCAAAGATTGTTGGATATCGGCGGTGAGAACAATGGCAAAACGGCGGTTGTTGTTGATATTCAAAGCTCACATGAACACAATAGACAACAATCTCAAACTCGATTCCCAGCATCTAATCAGCCAAGATCCATGGGAACAGGTCGTGACTGACTGGCGATCAAATGACTTCGTGGCCCACAAGGAAGCGCCGAATGTTAGAACGAAACCCCGTCGGAAGAAGGTCAAGAAGGTCAAGTAGGAACGAAGGAGTGTGTAGCACATTGGACGGGTGCGCAAGTCTCCGCAGTGTACAAAATCGAAGGAGAAGAGGCACACTGTTCCTTAGATATGATAGATGTAACAGCTTGTACTTTGTACAGATAACAGAAAAGCATAATACTTGATGCTACAAGAAGCCATGTCTATAGCGATGTGTATGGCGTGGCAGGTCGAAGGTCATTGAGCATTCAGCCACACCTTCGGTTCTGCATGAGCGTGGTGCAACGGTACGGGGTCGCTCAGACATATCTTGAAGGGGCCGTTATGTAGGAATTCTGTCCCTCACATCAATCCCCAGGGTCCTCGCCTTGAGTTTCATGTTGACATCGCCCGTGACCAAGACCACCTTGCTAACCGTCTTGTCCACTGCAGCGGGGTCAGCTTTCTGCTTGAAATGCAAACAGCACTGCAGAATCACGTCATCGTTATTTCTTCGTCGTTGGTTCTGCGCAACATGCGTGGTCCAGCTTTCGGTGCGGATCGTGAGATCGTGCAAGAAATTTCCTTGGCTTGTTTGCAGCTTCAGCCACGGCTTTTTGCGCTTTTGTGTTCGGTCTCCAAACTCTGCTTCAATGTAGGATACTGCCTGTTGAGCAGCTATGGAGGTTGAATTGTCTCCGACTTTGAGTCCGTCCAACTCGGTCAAGACTGTAATCCCAGGTCGAAAATGAGTCAGCGCTCTACCCGGCATGCGAAACAGATTTTGGAACTCATGTGGATAAAGTTTAATCACGAAACTTACCGACAAGAGGTATGCTCACAACCCACAGACCAGACTCAATAATTGTGATCACATGTTTCATGGAGTGCAGGAATAGATTGGTATCGAAAACAACCGTGGTTTTGCCCGGGACAAGTTTCAAGAGAGCGGAGCGAGCCCGGACATTGCCACCTTGTGATGCTAACATGCGGGTACGAGAATCATATGCCCCATGAAGCTGGTTCCGCAATGCCTAAAGAATTATCGTCAGTATCGAAGCGCTTTCACGGCTAAAGATCTTCAGTACTTACTTTCAGAGTGCGCATTGCTTCGTCATCTTCTTCACCCACGTCAAGGTCCTCATCGTCCTGATACTCGTCAGTCTGCCTCTCTGTTCCATATGGCTCATATTCTACGTCTTCTTCTGATTCAAATGAGCCAGGAGGCAACTATACAGGAACGGTTAATGTTGGACGGACCGAGGCAGGATCAACCACGGAGAGGGAACATACGTCTTCGACGGAGGGAACGAGCGCCATTGCTTCGTGCTTCTTTTGGTGTATGAATCTGTGCTGTTCGTGATCATATTCGAACACATTTGATTTCTGTATGATGGACTATGATGAGCAACAGCAGTTGCCTGGAATCATGTATTCGTGACGTACCGAAGCTATGCACCGTGCCATAGCCAAGATTCTCCACATACGGGCCCTGCTAATTTCAGGATCGCTCATTTGGAAGCAGCAAGCCCCAGAGTCGTTAATATGGGCCCCAACGAAGGAATCAATCTCGGAAGACGATCCGCAACTAATCTTATCAAACGCATGTTTGGAGTGGCTTGCAGAGAACACTAGAGAACAGTGGAGCTCCCAATCTTCCGGAACCAGCCCCCCCGCTTGCAGTATACCCTGAACAGTCAGAGGACAATCTGCATAGGTTCTATCTGCAACACATTCGCTCAGAGTTGTGCAGAAGATGGCCAGCGAAGACCAGAAACGATTGTATTTCTATCAGAAGCAGTGAAAAATTGATGAGTACAAGTCATTGTCCAAAGTTTGGAGGTCGTATGTTCGCTCACCGGAGTTTCAAGATAACTCTTCCAATCGTCCCCCATTGTCGCAATCCACATAAGGGTGGTACTTATGTACAGGAAGGCGGCATGGGTGGACGGGGTTGTTCTGGCCTCATAATGCTCTCTCAAGATCGTAACTTGACTCTTGATGCACGATTCCAGTGTATGCAACGTGATGGAAATGAGATATTCCTTCAACAGATCTGGATGATCCAGATTCTCTTCACGTTTGCTAAACTTGCCCGCAAGCGACATCGATGTATTGATTGCGGCAAGTCCAAACAGAAATCCTGCATCATCATTTGATCTTGATGCCATGACAGAACTACATTTACTCAGTTGTCCTGAAAATAATGAAAAAGTGTCCAAAAATCTCTCGGTGCTGTACGCGAACGGTTAAGTTATGGTCAAACATGGCTAGACGAGCCAACATACCTGATCTTTGTGTATAAGATGTCATGAAGTCTGATGAACAGCGACTGCAGGCGTATGCGTTCAGTTGCACCATTTGCAGGTTGATGCTTCCTCGACAATGTGTTCCCGTTCTCCAGGCGCTTGCGATTCGCCTCGAAAAGCAAAGTGAGCGCATCCTTCGCACTTTGAAATGAAAGCTTCACTGTCAAGCTCCGGAGATAGAAGTGAAATGCATCTGAAAACGATTCCGAGTACATTGCTATGATTGCTAGCTGATTGTAATATAGGCCTGTTGACATTGCGATGAGTATTGGAGGGTCCAGAACGTATGAAACAAAAACGTGCCATACCGTTGTGGCCCGCCAGTAAGGATGCTTCTTTGTACATTCTATTTGCAGGAGCCCAATTTTTGACTTTCGCGAGGGCACGAGAGTCTTCATGCAGATAGACGCTCTTGTAGCGGGCGAGGTCACCCAAATAATTTATCGTGCGATGCCAGATCGGCGATGGTGAGCTGCCGGTTTTTGAAGATTTCGAAAGCTTCGAGTCCCATGTAGCTTTCATAGCGAGGATGGCGTCCGTGTACAAAGCCTCGGCATTTTCGATGAAGTCCAGCCAGGCTAGTCGTACTTCTTGTTGAAGTGATGAACCCTCCGTCTGCAAGTTGCGTCTGAGCTGCTCTATGCCCTTATACACGCCGTTCCTCCAAAGTCTGGTCTCCAGGTCATATTTGACACCAAGCTTGTAGTCATGCTTGATCAGCGAAATGCACAGCTTGCAATACCTACATCATGCACATGAGGATTATCATCCAAAGTTACTATCATGACCGGGGAAATGCCTGAGATTCAAAGTTTCCTGCACTCACGCCAATTTCCGCGCGTTCTCGCGACGTATCGTTTCCACGCTGTACTCTGAGCGGGAGATGATTTCAGCTTGATGACTGCCCTTCAGCGCGAGTTCGTAAGCGCAAATCCGTTTATAAGTCTCTTTGAGAGTGGGAAGCGTATTCACCGGTGGGCCCTATAATTCTTCATCAACAATGTCATCTTGCTCATTTCATAATAATGTACCGACCTCCAAATCAGAATTGATTTCCATCGTCTTTTTCGATCGAGCCCCTGTCGCGTCGGCTTCATCGACCGTGCGCCGTCCCCTGTCACCTTGGCGCAGAGGTGACTCTGATCGTCGCCGGTGGGACAGCTTGTGACTCAAGCGTGAATCAGGCGATTCTATGCTGTGGACATTTCGAGTAGGAATCCGCGATGCATTTCCACTTTTGCCTGCGTCCTTCCTCTGTCTCTGGCTCCTACTTGGACTCTCAGAGATCTGACGACTACCAGAGACGGGTGCCCGTCCAACCGGTCGGGGCCGTTTGGGTGAGCTGGAGCCGCTCTTATAATCAAAGAGTCTAGGATGGTCGGTCTGATCACGCCTTGGGCGGCTCTCCTTTACGCGCTCATTTCTCTTTCGGGAGTCCGTTCTGAGCCCGTCATCCTCATAGGAAAGACAACTGTCAGAATCAGCGTACATTCCATGCCCTACAGCTCCACGTCCTCTGACCCTTCTAGTAGACGGAGGCGTTGGTTTGGCCGCTGTATTCGACGACTCCTTCTCCACTTGCTTCGAAGCACCGGCGTGTGACGTGATCGGTTCTTCGCTAGGCTTTTCTTCATCACTAGTTGAGCCAGTAATGGCAGGCGATTCAGATGACTCGGACCCATCGGACTCTATAGAATTAGATTTGCGTGATCCGGAATATTCCTCCTCACTGTCGTTTAAGGAGGACGAATCCGTGACAGCCCCGCCATCTGCGGAATCAATATCGTCTCCGGAAAACAGGCACGAGTCATCACTGTGAAAAGACTGCTTGTTAGGTTCATGTTCAGTAGACCACCGGGCACCAGGGTAATTATACACAAAAAACAAACCGAACCTTGCATCTAAGGTGCGGGCTTTCTGGAGGTACCCTCGCAAGCGAGGTGGGCGACGTGTAGTGATGTCTTCGTCCTCACGAGTTACAGCTGAGTTTCCAGCTTCTGACATGAAATTGCGGAGTACTCCAATGCCAACCAGATGCCACTGAGAAATTGTCAGTGTATAATGTGAATTTCCACTACTAATGATAACGGGTTTTTGTACGAAAAAGGCTGTCAAAGATTGATCGATATCCTGTCAATATCCTGTCAATACTTGCAAGACTGCCCCGCCGCCTAACTCTAGGCAAGATGGATTCAGTCTCGTGTGACAAAATCAGTTTTTTCATCACTTTGAGCAATCGGAACGAAAACGAAACGCTGACAGCAGGCTTAGCAACCATTTCTTACCCGTCGGCCCTTGCAGTTAACACAATCCCATTGGCTCATTTTCCACTTTCGGCCCAGTTCATTGGACGTTCAACACGTACATATATACATATACAAACAATGTCTTCCTGGTTCGGTTTCGGTGGTAGTCGCAAGGACTCAGCCCCTGCACAGCAAGAAACTCCAACTCCATCCTCCTTTGCCAATGAGCTTCCCAACGATGCGTCCACCACAACCCACTCTCCAAACTCCCCAATAACTGTGTCAGACATGTTCGCTGATCTGCAAGGCAGCAATCACCTGGAAAACGTCAAGCAGAAACTTGCGCCCGTGCCGCAGGACGATGTGGAGCTGCTGTACCTCTCGGACAACCCCTTCGGCTTGCAAGGAAACCAGCCCCCAACTGGAACGTTTGGACCTCTGCCCATGCGAACAAACTACGACAAACTGCTGTATGGTGTTGGAACTGCGTACCTTGGAGGTAGTTGTCGGAATGCTCGGTAGACGTTGTTACGCATGTTGCTGACGAGATGTCCCTTGTAGGTTTGAGTTTTGGAGGAGCTTACGGTGCTCTGCGAGGATTGCGGACAGCCCAAGTACCAAATTTGAAGGTCCGCATGAACAACATTCTCAATCAAACCACCCGATACGGTCCATGGGCTGCCAACTCCATGGGTATTCTGAGTAAGTGTTGGAATGAAGAAAAATGTCGCACCACGATGGCACGAGGTATTATTTAAGTATCTAATCTGATCGTCTTGCTTGTTAGCAATGGGATGGGCCTTGCTTGACAACACGTTTGAGATGCTCCGTGGAGGCGAGTCAGACTATTTCAATCACATTGGTGCGGCATTCACAAGCGGACTTCTGTTCAAGTCGACTGGTGAGTCCCGTCGTTGCAGCACTGAAGACTGTTTCACAATCTCTGACAATATCCTCCATCAGCTGGTTTACGACCAGCAGTCCTCACTGGCGGTATCCTGGCAGGCATAGTTGGGGCGTACGGAGTGTGGGACAACTTCAAAGATAATGGCTTGAAAATGCCGTCCGTAGGACGCCCTCAGTCGGCTTCAGCTTAGGGTAGGTATATATGCTGCACACCATTTATAGATTAGCGACGTTTAAGGGCCGATCGCCGGTGCGGTTGCCGAAGGCGACAACAAATGTACTTATCATTAAAGAGATAGCCCTGCCAGTAAAGAAGCGCTCGCGTTATATATGGAAGCTCTGAATACCCAAGTTGCATCTCGTTGAACGTTAGAAGGCATTCCGCTTCTGGGGCTCAGCTCGGTCTGAGGATGGATGGCGCGTCGGCTGTTCACACGCGTGCCCCCGACTTTTACGGCTGGCAAGTTTCTTCCCACAGGTCCATCTTGCCAATGGGGAAAGTTTGCAAAAAGTCATCTTCTACAAGTCTCCTCCGATCCGTCGAGCTCCTTTTGAGGACTACGTCCAGCTTGCTTGAAGTTTGCACCGCACGCGCACCGGAGCAGGAATGCACGGCGTGTGGAATGCTGATCGTTGAAAATGCCAGGGCCGAATTCTCTGCGTTTTATCATAAGGAATGCTTCACTTGTGCGGTGAGCAAATTCTGTGCCACGGGATGTGCCATTCAACTTAAAAACAATACTCAATGGCTTGATATTCTTGTTACGTTTAGCATTGCCACGGGGTTCCCTGCCACCAGTATCGGCCCCCTTGGCGGCCAGGGTCGATAATTCTGTTGTGTGATGGTGCAGTTCGCAAACAAGGAGTATCATGTGATCAATATCTAATATCTTTGGCCAGATGATTATCACCTCTGTGTCTTTTGGGATATATACCATGAGGAACATCCCGACACACGTATTTGCGGAAGCTGTTTCCACCCGGTGATGGTTGGCCTTCCCGTGGAAGTGTACACAAATGATGGTGTTGAGGACTGGCATCCATTTTGTTGGAAGTTGTATGAGGTGCGCCACCTAGTGAACTCAACTTGGAAAGGTTATTGCGATGTAATGTTAGAAAGGCTGCAGGTCTGGAACGTTCGACTCGACGAGTATCGCCCATTCCCACGGTCAGATGACGATCCGGACGTTGCAGACAGAATCTTTATGCAGTGGGAGGATACTGTGCAGATTATCTTTTCAAGCCTCAATAACCTGCGACTGGGCTTGAGTAGATCTCATGATGAAATGTTGGATTGCGTCCGCCTGGGTCTGAGGAACTCAGCTCCACTGGTTTTGGATGCAATCCGAGCGCAATATGACTTCCTCATCGAAGTCTCAGGAAGCAACAATGAGGATCTGTTCAGACTGGCTATCGATGCGATCAATGCATTTGGGAAATGGGCAGCGTTGCCACAATGTCATGACTGGGGCCCTGTCGACGCAGACGACGACGACATGTACGCCGAGGAGCTAATCATGCGGTTGGAGCTGTTGCAAGTGCCAGTGGAGCACCTTTTGCTGACAACCCTTTACCGCTTATTGCATCGGGTAGGAGCTCATGTATCATCGTTGCTGTAGGATCAGGATGTAACTGTTAATTTAACAGGACACAAAGAGATACGTCATCGACCAGTTCTCTCTGCACGTCGGTCTGCTCTTGTGGGCGTTGAAAGAGCGCTTATCCTGAGCGTTGCTTCTATTATGCTTAGTAGAGCTCTTCTTTGCCTACTGCGCGGGCGCAGTTCAGATTAGACTTTGTCACAGACTCCGACTTTTGACATCTAGCGTAGACTATCCATCCCAAAATAGACTGTACTGCTGTACCTGCATTTCTCGTCTATTCTGAATCATACATTCTAGTCCCGCTGACAATAATGATTACCGTTTATGCAATGATATAACGTTTGCTCTGAAGTGCTTGGCTACTGCCAACTATCGCCGTTCACGCGCCTCCCGCTCTTTATATCGTGAGCGAATGTCTGGTGCAGTGTTCAACAGCTGCAGCGCGCGGTGGTTACCAGCATGAACTGATGTAGCCATACCATAGAAAACATGGGTACATACCTCATCTTTACTTACGCCGTCCCTAATACTGATCATGATCTTTTCGTACGTGTTGATGTGGTTGGCATGCGCTTTGTCATCACGGAAACGAGCAAATCTCCATTCGGTGGCCCATTCAGGGTCGTAGCGACATTCAATAATGCGACCGTCCGGTGGATCTTGGAGCCAACTAGCAACGCATAAAGTATAGCACATGAATGGATTTGGGCATGATGTCTGATTTCCTGGACATCGAGTCTGTACCTTGTTGCTTCATCCGGCGATAACTTCAGAATACCATGGTCGGTGTATGTGTCATTCCCTTGCCAGAGCTGCAGGACAAATATTGGCTTATTGTAGTCCCCGATGACTTTGACTTTGAAGTCAACCGTGTTTTCGTCAGCGGGCTTCCATTTCAGCCTGCCGTGGGTCAGTCAGTCCATGTTACCCTCAACAGCTTTCATCGCGGCCAGACGCGCATGGGCGATCCCGGCGCGATAATCGGCTCACCCACATCTTATCACACGTTCCAAGCCCATATCTTGCATCTTTGGATGTGAAGATGATGCCATCTGACTTGTGTTTGAGCGTCGGGATTTCGTCAAATACTGCTTGCAAATGGTATGCTAGCTGCAGCTTTTTGAGATCCATCCTTGGATCGAAAGCCAATAGCTTTGTTTAGCTTCCGAGCTTTTAACATGTCCCGTGCGGATGTAGCCGTACCTGAACGGTTGCCGTTGCGCGTAGTTCAGATCGGCGCGTAGTAGCTCACGATATGGTTTCAGTATGAACTCTCGCAGATGCTGTTGTGAGACCTGATGGTCAAAGGCTGGACTACTGATCGACATATGAATTCGCAAGAACCTTACCCCCAACCGTTTGTGATATGGTCGGTCAACCAAGCATTTTCCGTCCACAGCCATGCAATCGAAGAGCAGAAACCACAGAAGCTTCTGATCATGTGTGTCAGTCCAACGAGGACCTTCAGTCACAAGACATCCCGACGAAACCTACTCTCCCATCGTCATAAATGTCCAGCACTAGCTCCCCGTCCATAAGCGTGTCATAGTGAAATTGCCGTGACCGTTCCATCGGGAGTCCAAAATCGAGTTGGTAATAATCATTATGACGATCAATCTATTTTGCATCAAAACCAAGGATGTCAGCGTTCCAAGCAATATTGAATAGCGCAGAAGCATCATAGAAGGTGGTCTCACAAGGTAAGTCTCGCCTCTTCCTTGGGAATCCGTCGTCGTGAACATCAAACATCGAATTCCATCCGCCTTCTCGCTCACAAAGTAGTTCTCGTTCTTGAGCTCCTCCAAATGCTGAGCACTAAAACTGATCGGTTGTGCCCCGGCGAACCTATCGATTGATTGCGGTGTGAGTTTAACGTCAGAAGTGCGACACGGTGTCATTGGCCGCCGCTTGGCTAATTGCAAAGTGAGAGATCACTACCCAGTGCTTTTGGAGCCGAGAAGCCGAGAGACGGTAGTACGAAGGCCATGCAGTTTTGAGCCATGCACTTGATGTCCAGGAATTTCAGGAAGCATCGTTGTAGGTTGAGCTAAATCGAATGGTTTGGAATCGAAATTCAGGGTTAGGGTTAACTGACGATAACTTACGTAACCGCGCGGGGTTAGACTGACAAAAAGTATGATTTGTACAAGAATACATGTGGTCAGATCAAAAATGATTCTAGGATGCCCACCCTAAGTTATGAGGTTCTTCAAATTCTCCGAAAACGGATCACGAGATAATGCAACATCCTCCTGAGCCTTTCGGTTTCGCTGGGGTGTTGGAGAGTTGTGCGCCAGTAATAGGCTTCACGGTGGATGGCGGGGCGGTTGGGGAAGGTGTTGATGAGGTGGGACGTTTGAGAGAGGCGGAATGGCGCGGCCTTTGCTGGGAAAGGGTGAGGAGAGATCGCACACTGGGTCGTTTAGCGAGCGACGCTGTTCCGTCCTCTTCGGGGCCTTTTGAGAGTGGTGCTAGAGCCGCTGATGCAACTGATAAAGCGCCGACGGAACTCCGGCGCGTCAAGCGACTTGGTCTCCGGCTGAGAGATCCCTCGCGGGTTGATTGTTGATCTCCGGGAATGGATTTTGGAGCCGATTTTCGCGATGAGACTGACATGGCGCCAATGGAACTTTTGTGCGTCAACTGGTTTTCTACTTTTTCGAGGCCATATGGTGGATCGGTCTGCTGGTCTCCATTGACGGTACTGGGAGCTGACGCTATGCTGGCACTGTCTGATGACGTGGCGGTAGTCTCGCTTTGCAGTGTCGAGTGGCTTGTTTCGTTTCTCAACGATCGTCGAGACTTAACCGAGTTCTCGATCAGACATTCCATTGAAATGTCTGCGAATCCTCCTTGGCCGTTGGTTTCAGCGATGGACGGACCAGCTGTCACCTCGCCAGCTTCTGACGTACGTTCATTCAGAGAAGGCGCTGCCGATGACATTGAGCTCCGCCTTCTTCTCAACGTGGATTGTTGTTTTGATCCCTTTGGCAGATTCCTGAGTTCTACATCCATTTTTTGTCGATCTCCCTCATCCAGAGATTGACGCATCCCTTGGAAGACAGACTCTATGCCAGAATTGAGCTTTGCACTGCATTCAACGTATCGATATGCTCCTATTCGGTTCGCCACTTCCATGCCCTATCAAAGCCGATGTTCCGTTAGCGACTAAACCAAAATGGGGTTAATTGGCTAATGTGTACCTACCTCCTCGTACTGAACTGGCTTCAGCTGCTGGCGGGCCAGCTTACGGATAGTTTCTGGGTCGGACCTCAAGTCTCTTTTCAAGCCGACCAGCAGAATGGGAACTTTCGCGCTGAAGTACCGGACTTCATGAACCCACTAAAGTTTAACAGGATCAGCACTATACTCAGTGTTGCGACATCGAAGGGCAAGTCAGGCCCTTCGTGGAATGCTGCGCACAAACCTTTTCCTCCACGTTCTCTAAGGATAGCGGATCGTCGATACTGAATGCGATAAGGAAAGCGTCCGCGTTGTCATACGAGAATGGTCTCAGCCTGTCGAACTCCTGCGTGCCCGCTGTGTCACATAGTTCGTAGTACTGGGAGTTGGCATTCGTATAGGAATCGGAGACTGTGCTGAAATGCTGTTCGGGAAATGGTGCTCCACAGTAGACCAGAAGCAAGGCGGTCTTCCCAACTCGCTCGTCACCGACAACCACGAGCTTTTTTCTTTGTCCGCCCATGAACGTAGCAATCTCTATCGATACTAGGAGAACAAAATACGAGAGTGCAACGGACGTTTCCTGTATTCGAATTTGCTCTTTGGAATTAACGTTAATTTTCGGAGTGGATACTCAAGCCCCGCTCCGTCACACAGTGTCACATAGGGCTCAAACGTTTGTTATAACAATGTCACACAACTGAAATACTGCGCAATGCAAACAGGGTCTGTCATTCATTTTACACTCTCCGATCCCATTTAGCGAACAGACAAGATATGTACTACTTGCATTTTGATCTTTTACACTGTGCATGGACATTAAAAGGTTTTCGAGAGCAGCCGTGAACCCGGTTGAGCTTTCAATATACGAGGACAGGGAGGTTATCCGCCCGAGAGGATACTGACAGCATGGTTTTGGTCCTTTGCAGTGCGGATTGCATGCGATGTTATGGTTGTGCGGAGCCTAGAAGCTCGCGATTTTCGATTCGAAGTCTAAGCGGCTATTTGTTGTTGATACTCCTGCTGCAGTCTCATCACCTGGAAAGAAGACAAGGAATGGATGAATTTCGTGCATCTTCGAGAGTTCCCTTCCCGACTTCCGCAAAACGAACCTCCTCCTTTTTGGCGTCTTGTTTCTGATTTAAGTCTTTGATTTGACCCTCTAATCGCTTACTGTAACAACACTCATTAGTCACGGACATCAAAGGTAAACGTCACATGGCAGAGTGCCGGAGCCTTATCATACATTTCGCTTGTTATAAACTCAATCCTCTTCTTGACGTTGACTGTCGCTTCTGGTTTGTCTTGCTTCACAAGTACCGGTCCGATCAACTTATACACCGTCGCGTTCTCCTTCAGCAGCTCAAACTCCTACATCCGCCAGTCAGGTCGGAAACTCAGCACGCGTAATCCAACAGTTATTTCGCACCTTGGCCACCATCTCGTTTTCTTTCAGTTGTGACTCCAGCTGCGCTCGCGACTGGATAACTTTCGAGAATTCTGCGTAACGAAAAAGTATTAGTCACTAGGAGCAATTCACAGCGCAAGCACCGCAGACGTCATACCTTTTTGCAAGTTCTGGAATGCAGCCATCTCCTTCTCTAGCTGTTGTGCCACGGCCATGGTGTGGTATATACAGAGTTGGGTTGATGTGTTTGAGAATGTAGTCGTAGATCTTGAGAGTTGGTCCGTGGACGGACTGTGGCTGGTGCGTGTGCAGTGGATCCGAATCCATCCACGCGGGTGAGCTTGTCGCGCCTTCCCGTCCCTTCCCCAACTTTCCTCCTTTCTTTTGTCGCTCTCTGAGAGAAAGTGTACATTGAAGAACGTGTACATTGCGGACTTGATATATCAGCACGAGTGTGAAGAGCATCAACGAACAAATATGAACACGCCGGGTGGATTTTACTCCGCATGGGGTGGCAGTGAGCCGCCGTCAGCTTCGTTGCGCCGGCAGTCCGTCAATGTGCCGCTGAAACAGCGACTGAACCTCAACTTCTGCGTTGCACTTTCGTCCTCGTTTGACCCCGTCACATATACCCCTCGCAACCAACTCGTTCTGAAGAGCCAGTTCTTGGATGCCGTAATGAATCCGGAAGAGACCACAGTCAAGCAGTTGAAGCAACAAACATTAGCGACATGGAAGACCGTAGAAGGGTCGGCTTTCGATAGAATAGTGGACATGTAAGCACGCATGTTCATGTTGTCATTGACGTGGAATTGATGTTTCTTCTGTAGATCACAAATTCTGAATGTTATATTTCGCAACTCCGACAACAGTACCATTCCAGAGCATTTGTCAGTTGCTGACGCATTCGACGAGCGTGAATCTGTCCACGTCGTGGCAGTAGTGGATCCGAATTTGAGATACAACCAGCTGGTTATCAGTGAGGAAAATCCCTTGTCAGAAAAGTGTTCAGAGATCAGCAAACCTAACCTCAATGGGGTTGCCAAACGCCAACGAAGTTATGATAGCCTGGCAGATATACCGGTTAAATTTGGCGGAGAAATCAGTACTTCAACGAGCCATCATCAGATCGAATCCCCGAACAAAAAGCGCAGGAAAACGCGGACCAAAGTACGTGCATTATATTGTCATTGTCATTCAATGATACCTCACTAACACTCAAGTTCCACCCAGAGAACTGAAGCGTCTCAGGTGGAGGATCCACAGTCGGCGATAGCATCCATGCTATCAAGAGTCTCGGAAGGAATCCATGACGTCAGTCAGCAGTTGATATCGCACCTGGCACTCGAAGACGGAGACGAAACAATGGAAGAAACGAAACACAGTGCTAACACCTCTGAGATGGACGAAGTACCTATCTCAAAAGTATCAGATGAGGCAAACGATGAATCGGGGAATGAGGATGAATCGGGGGATGAGGTAGATGGTGCAGCAAAATCGACACCCATGGAAGCGTCTGATGATGGCAGGGATGTAACGCCACAGGAGGAAGTAATGTCTGATGTTGAGGCAGACGTTGACGACGTGGATGGTGTAGACGAAGGAAGCGAAGACGACGAGGAAGTCGAATCCGACGGGGTAAGCAGAACTCGGGAAACGATGCAGAGTAAAACAGCCATATCAAAGGGAGGTTCTGCGCCCGATGAAGCAGACTCGGAATCTGACGAATCGGAGGACCTTATTGAACCAGCGGAAGAGGAGTCGGACGCAGAGCCGTTGACGGAAGATAAATCAGCCGAAGTGCAACAGCGTATAAGCCTCGTTGCATCTGTAAATGAGGACGACTCTGCGACTGAGGATGAGACGGCCACCAACGTTGTAAGCAACGACAACGAAAGCCTAAGCCGCATCACGCCTGCTCGATATGAAAAAGAAGATTTCGGCGACCAACATGCAGCCCTCTTCGAAAATGGCCCATCACCGAAGAGTCGGTCTGGTGCACTAGTATCACCCCCAACGTCGCCTAACGACTCCGACAATAAGGACGAGCCAAACATCGACAAGCTAGTCGAAACCACTGTCCAAAGCACTGGGGTGGAGAGTGACTTGGACGAAGAGGATCCGCCTGCATCTCAGCTCTTATTCTCGCAACCAGCGTCCCGAACTACGCTTCCGAAACGACCCCAACAAGACTTTTTCTCACAAACCAACGAAACAAAGAAGACAGGCTTAAGTGGTAGTGCAACAAAGAAGATCTTCCGTGCTCCCATTCCAGCAGGGCCGAGGCGCATGCAATCGTTATCCGACATCGCGAAAGCTACAACATTTAGTTCGTCTGCTACCAGTCTGAATGCTTCACACCTGAGCAAAAGCTCAATGACCGCCTCTGAAGCTGCAGACTCGGAATCCGACGATGAGGAGGACGCAGACAGCAGCGATGCAAGTAAATCGTCGAGTTCCGATAGCAGCGATGATGATGACGAGAAGGCGAGTCAACCCTCCGTGAGACTCGCCGGCCAAAAGAAGAAACGAAAGAAAAAGTCCCCCTTCTTCGATTTGGCACTGACTGGTATGTGTGGGCTGTGTTCCTCCCAACTAAAACCTTGCTTGATCTGACCCTAACTTTCCAACACAGTTGACAAAGCTCCACCTCCGCGTAGCCGGGCATCATCCATAGCCTCCTCAGTTCATTCGCAAATGTCCAAACGCCCGACAAAAGGATCCTCTCAACCAGTCGCGTTCAAGCAACCTTTGCCAATCACTACCCCGCCAGCCTCGCAACGTCTCGCCAAACCCATCATGACCGAAGCTCTGCGGCGGCAAGCTCTAAGTATAAAACATGTGAAGACACAGGAAGAGCTGGCACGGGAGCTCGATGGACTGGACAGCGATTAGACATTGGACGTGATTTGCTTTTTTTTTCAAAAAATGTGACGCGATCTTTTGCAGTTTTTCCTTGGTTTCATTGAAATGTTTCTGCTAGAAAAAGTAGTTCCCACCCAATTTGTGAAGTCTCTGATAGTCGCAAAGAAATCGATTTTTACAGGCCCAGGATGTTTGATAACTACAAGTTCGTGTGCTATGGTATTCTATTGTGCGTTTTTGGTGGCCTCGGCCTTCTTCTCCTGTTTCCACTTCTGTAGATGTGGGCCCAATCCTTTTGGTCGTCCTTCTTCTATCTTGTGCCTAATCCTGTTCGCCGAATTCCGTCCAAACGATGCGCGAGGCGGGAGCTTAATGGCGCCTTCACCCGACGTGACGAGTTTCGCTTCCGGTACTGGTGGGAAGTTGAAGTCCTCCTCCATTGTGACGATAACCTTTTTATAGTTCGCTCCCCGGACCCGGGTTCCCAGTCGGCCCTTGTGTGTTCGACCAAGGTAGTTCATTGTTCGCACGTCCGTTATGGACAGATCGTACAGGTTGGTCAGAATGGATTTGATGTCGATTTTGTTGAGTTGTTGTGGGCAGCGGAAGACGCATTGCTGAGGTGGGAGGTTAGAGCGCAGGAGGCGGAAAACGACGTTGGGGAAGTAGAACTTGGCTCCCGCTGTGAGAGAAAGAACAGATAATTAGACTACCAAGCCTTGCTCATTGTCATCCCCATGGAGACATAGACTCACGTTGTAGTGGAAACGGCATTATGGCGAGAGTGTCAATGTGCAACGGGTAATTCTACGAAGAAGATCTTGCAACGAAAGTTCGCCACAAAGCGAGAGAGCGATCGGAAGAGGTCTAGACACTCCAGCCGAATGCAACCTCTCCTTACTGCGCACTAGACTGAATTTAGCATGCTTGGCGACACTTGAGCGGAGTACCGTAATCGTAACCCTAACCTTAGCTCCGAACCCTCCATCCTCCCCCTCACAAAAAGGACAATGTTCTCCGCTGCTTCAGCTCGCATCCTGGCCGCTTCCCGATGTGGATCACGCATAGGACTGTCCTGTGCCCAACGGGCCGTCCAACTGCGACACTCTTCGAATGCCGTGCGAGCTGCATCGTACCCATACCCATTGTGGATAATCCCGCAAGAGACTGATCGTAGCGCAATAAGCGTTCTTGCACCCGAAGAGCTGGAAGGAAAGAACGGCAATGTGATTGTGGGATGGGCCAAGGGATTGCCAAAAGACAGCACGGATTTGAAGCCAGCTGGATTCACAGGGAATTCCGAATTCGAAGGTATCTTCACAACGGCAGTTTAGGCCGCGACCCCGCGTGTAGTATTATTGCGGTTGAATTGCTGAGGCCATCATATTCAGATGTTCTTCACGATGTGCTCAAGCAACACATAAGTGAGGATGTAGGGGCGCAAGGTACTTCAACGCTACAGGACGACGCAAGGAAAGACAAGTTCCTGACAGGTGGTTTGTCTCCACAGGATTGGCCATGCATCAGAAATTGGGTTATTTGAACATCAACGATGAGAGATCCTATGCGCCATTTGGTCGCGTAAGGTAAGACCGCACAACCCTCTACTTTCAATTCGATGAGAGTGCAGTGCTAAGTGCATCATGATGCTCAGCGATCCGGAAGACATCTTGGGAACTTGCCGATTGGATGATGGCAAGATTGTTCCCGGCTCGTACGAACGTATGCCAACACATCGAATAGTTTCCGGAAACGGTCTATTCCAGTTAAGCGAGTATATACATGAAAAATTGGTTGCCCGACTACGGAAGCAATAGGTGCCTATAAAAAGCATATGTAGAGCGGGGCCCTCATCCCCATCCTCCTATCCTAATGAAGTATTTGCTGAAGAGGATCTAATAACTATCCCCTGAGATCCGCCAATCGGGTGTGGTCAAAACAATCTGCCAATGCAATGAATTGCGCCCTCCATCCGTTCGTTGGCGCGCTTGCATGGCATTATATGTGGCTTTATCTGCCAAGGTGCAGGCGACGTTGCCGAATCCTGATAGCACTAGCGGGGCTGTTCAGCTGCATCTCCTTCCAAAGGGGTCTTGGAACGGCTTTTATCCGTCCGGCACGATGTATTCTTCAATTCGCTATTCTCGGGGGAAGTGCTCATTGTATCCTTCGATTCGTCATCCTCGGGAGAAAAGTCAATCAACTCCGGTTCCGGCGTCCTCTTTTCAGAGTGAAATTGAGCCTCGTAATCTGAGGCTTCTGCAGCAGCCACGTTCCTTTCACTTGCTTCGTTCGCGCTGGCATTGATCTCTTCCCAACTGCTTTGACAAGGTTCGAGACCAGTGCTGGCCCATGTGGTATCAACGTTCATTTCTGATGCTTCCGAGATGCTGTTCCCATCTTTGGGATCCTGCACAGCTGAATTTTCAAACTTATCCTGCGGGTATACCTCCATCGCAGTATTCCAGGAGTCGGCGTCACTTCCGTTTTTGGATTGTTTATAGTCATTTGAGTCGCCGGAGCGCTCCGGTGAAGCTTCGGTATCGACCATAGTGATCGAACGTGGCAATGCGGGCGCATTTTCAGCAGCAAACATACTGATCGAGGGTGTCGTCGATGGCACATTTGCATACACGCCCGGTGACTCCGGAGAAGGTGACCGAGTGCCTTTTCCATTGTCATCCGTGGCCGTGGCTTTGCTGTCGAGTGCCATCTGCTTCTGCTCATGATCTCTGTCTTTGGACTTCTCGCTTGTAGAGCCAGATTCTGCACTGTCCTTAGCCTCCTCCGGTGCTCTTTTCCGACCAGTCAAATCCAGCTCACGTTCCCCGCGACTTTTCCTCTTGTGGGATTCGGGAGCAGGTGGGAAGTAAAAGGGACAAAGATAGTCATAAAACTTCTTGTCGGTCTGGAGAAAAATACAGAAAATGATCTTCTCAATTTGGCTTTCTTTGTACATAAGATAGGAACGTGCGGTAGTGAGGGCGATATTGGCCGCTTCCCGGTTGGGGAACCTATAAGATATATCAAAGTGAGACAGTCAGAGAGATATTTCTCACGCTTTATCAACCTTCCTTTGACACCAACCCGAATATGCCAGTGGAAATACAGCAAAACGCGACATCCCGCAACTCGTGCTTATCACAAAGCTCCAAACACCTCCAATAGCATTTTCGCAGAAGATCTGGTTTGAAGCCGATAGGACCGACAGCTGAAAGTCATTTGCAATAATTAAAATATGAAGATCAACGTACGTGGATCTCAAACGGCATGCAGAACGAACCGTGGATAACTGTTTTAGCAGGTAGATCATGGCCATGAGTGATTTTTGCATCCCCAGTATCACAACCGTGAAGGAGTCGGCACTCTTGCAACAAGCCCTTGCCAGCGGCCCTATGAATTGCTCCGTCCACTTAAGTGCAACAGATATTTTCCAGTGAATATAATGGATTGGTCAAACAAGCCGGACGCAAACCCACCTCCCCCGCCACCAAGCAGGGACCCGTTCGCTGCATTCACAATGGCATCGATCTCGAGCGTTGTGATGTCACCTTCCCAAATAGCAATCTTGTCGTTCAGGTCATCATCCGGTTGGAAAAGAACCAAGTCCGGGTTGTCTTCAGCAAAATCCCTTCGGCAGGCCACTGCGCTCTGTGCGTACTTTGGAATAGCATAGAGATCTCTCAGCGTGGGAATGCTGGACGCCTTTGTCGTGACCGGCTTGCGGCCAAAGTTCTTGAACATGGACAGAATCTTTGTGAATCTGGAATTGAAGTGTTTGCCTGAGAGTATGGGCCTGAGTCTCGGTCTGGATAAAAGCAAGAGCATCAGATGACAGGTGGAGAGAAGTCTGGTGAGTCTAACTACAAGGGCGCTCGTATATACCAATCTGGGTACCATGCGATTCAAGACCAGAACGGGGTATGCAAACGGTGGAGAGCTTAACCCTGCTGCTTATCAAGCGCGTCAGAATTCAGAATTGCACGCGTCGGGAGCAGCTGGTCTCATCACTCCTCGAAAATCGGTACGACGATAAGGAAACCAAAGGGCCTCTCTTCTCTCTCTCGCACTCCGTTTAGACTATCGCCATGTCCAAAGGCTCGAGCATCAAAGACGCCATCAAAGCATGGGAGGAAAAGACGGGCGAAGTCGCCGCCGAAGCGACCAAAGTCAAATTAATATCATGCCAGCCCTTCATTTCAAAAATGGACGCCTCCCTCGCGACGCTAGTAAAATGCGAGCAACTAGCCCTATCCACCAACCAGATTGAGAAAATTTCCAGTCTGCAAGGTCTGCCGCATCTCCGGATCCTATCCCTCGGGCGCAATTCGCTGAAAAAGATCGAAGGACTCGACGCTGTGGCGGATACGCTGGAAGAACTGTGGATATCATATAACGGAATCGAGCGGCTGAACGGGATCGAAATGTGCAAAAAGTTGAAAGTCATCTACGCCAGTAACAACAAGATCAAAGATTGGGCCGGCCTTCAGCCCTTATCATCATTACCGGCGATTGAGGAGGTGCTGTTTTATGGCAACCCGTTGGAAGAGAAGGCGACGGCCGACGGCAACTGGGTCTCGGAAATGACCAAGCGGTTTCCCACGTTGCGGAAACTGGATGGGAAACCTATCATCAGAGAGGATGCTGGAGGTGGGGATGATGAAGAAAAAACTGAGTAAATTATGTGACCTAGACCGGGCTTTGTGGTTTGGAACCACATGGAGAGATCGAATTGTACGTTTCTGTAATATTATATGCTCCGATAACGAGAACGTCCGGGCTATCAGGTCGCGATACATTTGAGTTTGACATACACATATTTACAACGTTCCAGAGATATCTTACAACCGAGTGGGCTACTCATCCGCACCCATCTACTTCCATACTTTCACGACTCCATCCCGACCAGCGGTGATAATCAGCGGATACGGCACTTGAGTCACCACCATATCCACGATTGCGTCTCGATGATTTGTCAGGCTCGGACTCGTGAGAAACGTTGCAGAGCCACTGGTGCCAGGGCGGCGTTTGGATGATCCCGCTCGACTACTGCTCTGCGGCGGGGTGCCTGGTAGGGAGGCCGATGAAGACCGCTGGGTATACCGAGAAGGGCTGCCAGTTTTCCCGCTCGCAGCCGGAGCAGCAGGTTCGGATGTGAAATGATGTGTCGGTGTATACTCGAAGTTGAATTTGATGTTGCCGTACAGATGTGAGCTGTGAAGCAAAGAGGGAAAATAAGAATGAGAAGCCGACAAGGCATGGTGACGATATTTCAAGAGAGGCATACCTATAGCGGGGAGCGGCTTCGCTCAGCTGCATTCCTACTACGACGTACGATGATTCCAGATTTTCAGTCGAAAGCAATCGGATCTTGCGATCGCTGCCACAGGTTATGATAAAGTTGGCATCCGGAAGGGCCTCAAACGCATGTACACTCAAAGAACTGCTGGCCTCGCGCGCTTTCAATTCGTTATCAGTGGATTCAATGAAATCATCAATCTCTGGTGGAGATACCGGCTACGAACAGGAGAACGCGGGATTCAATGTGATACTCTTCTTCAAAACCACAATTCGTAGGACAATCAGAACGCGTACCTGTAAACCGCTGCCGTATATTTTATGCATCTCCTCCTCCACATTCCGTCCAAACGCGGCGCCCGTAATCGCACACCAGATCTGTTTGCATTCGCCTGTGTCGACATTCCAGACGCTGATTTCATTCGTATTTCCCTCCACCGCCGCCGCCACACTGGTCGCTTCTGATGAGTCCCACCATTTCATTCGATGGATACGCTTGCGAGACGGATGCACGAATGATTTGACTCTGAGGCCGAACCGAAGATCCCAGATGGTGAACACGCCTCGGTGCGTGCCGGTAACGAGATAGGTTCGGCGCCGGTCCAGAAGCATGGAACTGACTTGGCCAAAGTACGGTGGGCATTCGAGTGACCATGATTCTGTCATGGTTCGCAGGTCAAATCCGCAGATTCTGCCTTTCGCTGTAGCGTATACCAGGTTCGACTGCGTTTCTGCAGATAAGAATTTCAGATCAGGGGTAAAGAAATAATGGGACGTGCATGATAGCCATACCAGTTTCGTAATGATCTAGCAAATGAGCATAATCGTTTTCCAAGTGGATGGTGCGGACGAGATTGTATCCCATGTACCGATTGGTGGTACCCGTCTTGACGCAGTCCACTCTGAAATAGCATTAGTAATCCATTCTGCTTTGATGAGCAAAGTGTTTTCTCAGTTATTTACCGGCATACGTGAATGCTGCCATCATCTGCCGCAGAAGCGATACTATGAGAGCTTTCACAGAACGTGATAGCCTTCACTTTTCCATCTACAGGGCCGTGTCAGATATATGAATGCAAGCGCACATCGAGCCGGGCATTACCATGTCCAGAGTATGTCAACCGTGCCCGATTCGTGACATTTCTCTCTAACCGAAGCGTATCCCAGATCTTGACAGTCTTGTCATCGGAGCAGGTGGCAAAGAACGAGTTATCCGCTGTAATCTTCATGCAGTTGATGGCCGCCGTGTGCTCGACCAGGTGAGCGATCAGGATTCCTTCCGGCCGCCACGTCTTGAGATCAAATGACGTTATTTGGGGAGCAGTCCTCGCGCGCCGTTGTCGTTGCGCGGTCGCGCTACCAATTCCTGTTGGGAAGGAGACTCTTGGGCCCAGTTCTACGGAAGATGAAAGATGATAAGTAGGCTGCAGGCCTTCAACGAGTATGTCGATTCATACCAGGGATGGGAGGGGGGAAGAATTCTCTTGTTTTCTTGTCCAGCAAGACTTTGAGGTACATATCCTTGCCGTCAACTGGATATTGCATGAGTTAACTTCCCTCGATGGTAGGGACGTCAAAGTACCCTAGATGCTAGGGACTATGTCTTACCAGCAAAGTTGCTAGCTGTAACATCTCTTCGCTTGCTTTGGACTCCAGCAGGATGCTCATTGACCGTCATCAGCGACAAACGATCTGCATCTCTGTTTCGATCTTCAGCCACCGATGTGCCCAAGCTACTCGTGACGCTCTCTCTTCTCGAATGTAGACGGGGGTCACGCGGTTCCGGGATTGGGCCCAATGGTGAATTCGCCACCGAAGCAGGACCTGCATATTTGGGTCGAGCAGGGGACAGCAACGCGGCTGATGAGCTACGGTGCATGATGACCGGTTTGTTGAGGTTTTTGGCTTCCGTTTCGCCGCCACCGAAGTTGCTCGGTGTGGGGCTCGAGTGAGCAGTGTAGGCGCCCACGTCCAAATTGGATTTGGTCGGGGTTGGAGATCTCGCGTCGGGCCATGCGCCGTAAACGATCGACGTCTCGGACGCGCCTCTCCTATGATTGGTTGTCCGCACCGCGCGCAAGGACGGGGGTATGGGAGATGGACTGCGCATGTTTGGGTCTGTGATTTGCGAGACGTCAGAATCGGAGATGGCGCGTGTCATTCGACTGTTGTCTACAGGTCGCTGGAGAAACTAGAATGGACATGTCAATGACCTGATCCCACCGCTTCAGACTTTTCTTGGATCGTTGCTTACCGGAGACGGTAGTTCTTCGCCAAGTTTTGTTGATGGGGACAGAAACAAAGTATGCGGAGTTGTGCCAAAGTTCTTGAGTGCGACAACGTCAGACTACAGAGAATCAGCGATTAGCAGGCTGACCTCCCGAAGAAGTGACTTGAACCATTTCTCACTTTAATCTCCATTTCATCCGGATAAGCCCATTGGTTTTTGGAGTCAGCAGTTTGCTTCCTGGAGAGTACAATGTCAGATAGCCCTACTTGTCAGAGCACAATCCCTTGCAAATGCATACAAACCGTAGACGCGCTTGAGCCAGTTTCGATATATAGTACTTCATAGCAAAGAGCTTTTCCTTGTCCTCATCAGTCATGCCGAGCTCTCGAAGCCGCTGCAGCAATTCATTGCTGGCAAAAGGTATGATCAATTAGACGGTCAAGTGCGGGTTCCGGATAGAAAGTCACACCTTTCGGTTGGCTGTCCATCCTTCGGTTTCTCACTACTGGTGTTTTCACCATGGCCTGAGAATCCCTGGGATAAGGTTGAACCGCGCTGGGTTGTTGGCGAGAAACTACGCTCTTTGTCCCATGGTATCACAGCCTTTGAAGCGAAGGTCAAAGTTTGATCATAGAGAATGCGGCTGATCTACAAAACCCGTCTCATCAGTCAATGATTTGGGGAAAGGCGGACCCACAACCTCTAATGATTACCGGAGCTTTGAGACTCTCTAGAAGACTGATTTGGTCTATCTGCGCAATGTTAGTTTGCAGATACGGCTTGACCATGGGATACAGCACGCATCGAACATCGATTGGTGGGAGTAACCGAGCGACACAGGCGACAAATGCAACGGCCCCTGCAGAGAATGTGAGTGATACATATAGGAACTTTCGATTGTTTAAACCCACCATATCGAATCCAGGTATTCGGGTGACATACAAGGGGGAGGACGATTGAGGCCAACTCTTTGAGCTTCGGTTTCTGCAGCAGCCCGAGTTCTCCCAGCGATGTGAGCGCACTCAGGACTTTCTCAACCACAAACTCCTCCGCATCTAACACATATTCAAAATATCAGTACGAGCTGGTAGCAGAAGACATCAATCAGCTCTTTGTCTACCTGTCAATGCCTGAACCATCAATGGCAGGATGTATTCCTCTAGACTTTGGCCTCCAACGAAGGTTCCAACTCCCACAATGCTTTCAAAAAATGCACTGCCACTGCTATGTTAGATCTGAAATGCAGAAGCTGATTTTATCAGCCCACAATACCTTCGCAGCTGCCAGTCTGTTCCATTCAAGTATGTAATCATATGGGACAAGAGCACATCATTTGCCTTTTGCCTGCCAAAGATGATACAAAGACGTGGCATCTCCGACAGCAATGCTCTTTTGACTAACGGATCCGGATCGATCAAGAGCGTGATCACTTCTTCCTGAATAATTTCTTGCAGGTCCCGCAGGCTTGTGTCATATGACATTTGCTATTTAATTAGAAAAGAATGAGTGAAATAGACGCAAATTTCCCGCCGACAGAAACGAGGTACCTGGTACACATCCCCATCGCCCTCAATTTCCGGATGTGTCTCGCTCTTCAAGAGCTCCGACAGCTCCAAGACAGTGAGCGCACTTTCAGCTATAGACGAAGTCATCAAACTGGTAGCTTGCGCTCCGGCAACATGTGAGCCACACCTATACTTGCAATGCACTGTGCATATGTCGCGCGAACGAATGCATCAGGATCAGTGGTAAATCGTCTCAGCCCAGGTAATATGTATTCCGGGAAGATGTTGCCGTCGGGAGCGGTGATGCTTTCCACCATGCTCAGCTGAATAACAGTTCCGATAAGATACTTTACTTTAAGGATGCTCGGCGCCTCGGCACTTACCAGCTGCGTCAAGGTCTTCACTGCATTCGCACGGACAACGCTATTTGTATCATCTAAGAGCGACATGACGTACGGAACCAGCCGATCGAGGCGAACTTCGTCGCTCAGGTGTATGCCGAGCGCGAGAAGAAGATCCAGGGCGTGAATTTTCGACGAGGGATAGAATACGTTCCGCAGCGCGGAGCATACAATAGCACTGAAGAGCAAACATCCGTCGGCTGTAAGAGTGTACATGAGTATGTGTCGGTATCGTGGGATTGTCGGTATCGTGGGATTGTCGGTATCGTGGGATAGCGGGTGAGGTTATGACATACTTGCTTCCGCCCGTCTCTTCATGTTACTGAGATCACTCGGGAAGTTGGGAATATTTACTGTGAGTGTGAGAATACTCTACACGATGTGTCAAGGAGTTAGAAACCATTTATAGAGACTGGGGAATCATTAAACCCTTACCGCAGATGGCACTTCGGTTCTCACAGTTTCTTCATAAGGGACCTCGAGTTAGTTGTACTAAGGTTAAGAAAAGCGTTTCATAAGATTTACCTCGTAGTGAGAGACGAATTCCCGACGTAGGCTCCGGGCTTTCATGCAGGTCATGATCCTCCTCTAAAGCTCCAATGG
This sequence comes from Powellomyces hirtus, assembly GCA_025526995.1. NCBI lineage: Eukaryota > Fungi > Chytridiomycota > Chytridiomycetes > Spizellomycetales > Powellomycetaceae > Powellomyces > Powellomyces hirtus. The sequence goes on along the minus strand of JAHLKG010000027.1, from coordinate 157,243 downwards.
ACGAAGATATCCTGGCGAAGTCCCGATATATGCGATTAATCTTCGCATCTGACGCTGGCATTACAGTACGAGATATCGGATTCGCGGAGATCGTGACGGGAGATGCTGGGACTGGAGTCGTCATTGCCAGGTCCGTGAGGGAGGCAAAGTAGTGATGGAGAAACGAGTAAAAGCTTTCAGGGAAGGCGGCTCCTCTCCTTTTGTCAAGTTTCAGTACGGAGCCTGGCGGCGTGAGTGAAGAACACTCGTTACTGACCATGCTACTAGGTAGTCTTCCGCCGACTCCCGTTTTGACGGATCCAGCTGAATCATGTGCTTCAGCAATGACTGTGCAACGATAGATTGAGCTTTCGTGTGAGGATTTCCCGGTACTGGTGCCAGTAACCTCCGCATCTGACCTTTATGTGCACATCTTCGATCTTATCCAGTTCCGGAATCGGGTTATACTCTCCACTCCGGTATCTAAGCAGCTGCGATAGGGAGAAAAGCGGGGTTCCCTCTAGGAAAAGCTCGGCAATTGTACATCTGCGCAGAGACATCAACACACCAAGATCTGGCTGATAGTAAGGGATGAAGCTGCGCCTCACCCCAGCGAGAAAATGTCCATGGACGGCCGCAGTTGCCCGTCATTATCGCTGAACAACGTTTCACCTGGAGCATAGAAGCGCTCGGGAGCAAGATAGCATACTCGCCGGGAGGAGGTGTCGAAAAAGAAGGAGAAGTCGCCAGGATTGTCCTGTACATGGAAATGCCATCAGACGTTGTCCATGCTCATCGATGATCCCATTTTCGACATGACCTCTGGCAGATATGTAGGCTTGAATGAACTGAAATCAATGAGATAGGCCCAGTTCCAGCTGGTTACAAGGACGTTCTCAGTCTTGATGTCCCCATGATAGACCTGAGAGCATCTGTTACTCGTCTGCTGCATGAGATCTACCGACAATGGCTCCAGCACGTACTTGACGAGCATGGGTATCGGCCAAGCCCGCAAGTAATTGGAAAGCAATCCATTTTTTCTCGCTGAGAGTCAAGAAGGGACGAGTGCTGACGGAAAATGGAGATGGTCAAAGCAGGGTTCCAAGCCGACACATCTGTGGAATGCAGCATCGGCTCATTCCTATCATAAGCCAAGTTATACCTGATACGATCATATAGGTTGCTATAGAGGTGCTGCCTGATCAGGTATGCGGCACGATCCGTTTCCAATATTCGCTGATATGGAAATGCATTTGGAACTTCAAGCAGAAGGTCACGTTCACCTGCAAATTGCAATCAATATCAGAGTCTGGATGGACTGGGGTAAGTGGATAAGGATTCTTTCGCGACCTTTGAGTTTATTGACATGTTCGCGCAAGGATATGCCGGTGTCCGGCTTTATGAATATTTTCACCACTACCAATCCATCCCGGTGTTTGCAACGGATGGTCTTCATAAAATGACCACTTCCCAAGCTTTGTGCAGACAACAATTTAGAATGAAACGAAACACGAGATGCCATGTTCATTTGGAAAAGCGGTATGTGGTGATGTAAACCTTTTCTCATATTGAACGTCAGATAACTCGCTCACATAACTGTCTATCCCGGCAGTCGCCGTGCGCGGAGTTGTGCTGGAGACAGTGTTGCCCATGCGAGATGCCGATGGTTTGAACTGAGCTGGGGGGTTTGGTTATTTGGCAACTTGTTCCCACCGTCAATTCAATCCCTCAATCAATGCCGAGTTAAGAGTGAGTGAAGTGACGTGTACGCGCCTTCCCCCCAGTTGTGAAACACGGCAAGAAAGAAAGAAACGCCTCCACTTTGACTTGACAAGCCACGAGAGAGCCACGCTTTCGGCGGTGCTGCAGTGCGTGCGTGTCCCCCGTTTGCCCGTCGCCGACCAAACCGAGGTTGGTGAGATACCTGTATTTACTACAGTAGACAGACCAACTCTCCCACGCACATTTCATCTCAACGCTCATTACATATATACTTAGAGTCCCTCCTGTTATAATAGTACTTACTCTCACTACCACCCATACCGCAACTTACTCCGTAAACGTATTCACCAACAGCCAAAATGATGGGCGAAACGACCTCCCACAACACCCCCTCGGCTGAGAACGAAGTCAGGATTCTCATTATCGGTGGAGGCGTTGCAGGTCTATCTGCTGCCCTCTCCATCAAGAGAGTCGCCGCCGCCACAGGCTTGAACCTCAGGCCCATTATCTTCGAGGCGGATCCCACCCACTCGGCCTTTACTACCAACATGACTCAACACTGGATTCTTTGGAAATGGGCTTATGAGCTCCTGTTGGAAATGGGACTTGGCAAACGCCTTTCCACGATCGCAAATCCTATCCAGAACACCAAGACTATTGATGCCGATACGAGAGAAACGCTCGTTTCGTACCCTCCGGAGGAAGACTCTGTTGCTCCGAACGCCACTGACGTACGTACAGAGAAGATTAAAGAGCGTGGGACCATTGTGGTCTTCTCAGAAGCACATTCTTACTGTTCTTCCCTTAGGACCCCGAGTTGGGCGCCGCTAGGGCTGCGCCAGGAGCGCCACCTATGATTGGATTGCGCAAAGCTGACCTCGTCCGAATGCTTCTGCTGGCTCTTTCAGGCATCCGTGATGATCTGCTTGACTCTAACGAGTTTGTCCCATGTCCTCCCAACCCAGAACTCACTGGGCTAGAAGCAGACATGGCGGCAGACAACTCCTGGTTTGCCAGTGAAGGATACGCTGAGCTTGTTCCTGATCTGGTTCTGGGTTATGAGCTCGACTCGTTCATGGTGTCGGCCAGCACTGGCAAAGTCACTGCAAGGTTCCTCAATGGGGCCGTTGAACAAGGAGACATGATCATTGGAGCGGATGGTACACACTCCAAGGTGCGAGACCTCATTGGAAATCGCAGGTTCCCCATCCAACATGCCGGCGCAGCGGTCCTCCACGGAATTACCCGCATCGAGGACATTCCTGAAGGAGCTCCCGAAGTGACTACCGCGGACGGGACGGTCATCCCACCCGTTCTTCGCGACACAATTTTGAAGCTCTGCCCGGACAGTAATGCTGTGTCATTCGTGGGTAGAGGTGTGGCATTTGGTGTCAACAACCTCGGAAACGGAATGCTTGGATGGAACCTGGTGGTTGCTCAACCAGAGCCGCACTTCCACACCTCGCAGTTTGTAAACGACCAGCGTGCAAAGGCTGCTGTGGACGCTGACGGTGCAGCAACCCCAGCAGGCCCTTCTAGCACTCAGGGCAATACTTCTACCTCTTACTTCCAGCTGGAACATGTCACCAGTGATGGAATTGTTGAAGGGGACATAAGTGAAAGTCCTTCGCGCAGTCACTCACCGTCTCCGGCTGCCAGTCTCGCAAGTATTGACACTCTGGTTGATCCAGTATCGAGCGCCCTTTCAGCCTCGTCGCTCACCGACAGCACAGCTGCACCGACCCCGGCGTCACCGAATACTTTGTCTCGGAGCGGCACCCGCCGCAACCGAATGGAGACTGCTTTTGAACGACAACTGCGTATTCAGCGTCAGGAGATCCTGGCCGCCAAGTCAGCTTCTAACACCGAACCCTCAAACCAGACTACACACCTCTCGGGTTCCCGTGCGCGGGATCTGGCACTGAACCTCGCTGCGCGTCACCCATCCCTTCCCGCATCGGCACTTGGGCTTATTGCTCTTGCTGACCCGAACCAAACTCACGCAATGGACATCCTCGATATGGCCGACCAATATCCGGAGACCTACACTTCGCCCAAGTTCCATCCTGGCCGAGTGGTTCTTATCGGAGACGCTGCTCATCCTGTTGCGACCAATGCAACAGGATCTCTTGGGGGCAGTCTCGCCATTAGCGACGCAGCTCTGCTCGCCAAGCTCATGGGCAAACATCTGGCGTCCCACCACCGCCGCACAAGCTCCCCTCACACAGCCATCTCCATTTCTGATGGCAAGTCGGCGAAGCCGGACCTGGAGGCTCGCTTCAAGGCTCTGTCGGAGGCATTCGATGCCGCCCGCGTGCCAGTGTGCAATGCCATCATGACTGACGCGAGAGCCGAAGGTGGATGGGGTCGTGTCGAGACTAACTGGGTACGATCGCTCTGGCGCCTGAGCTGGAGATACACGTCCCGGAACTGGGTCCGAGCCACTTACCAGCAGATGCTTGAACGGGGAAGTGTAGAGAAGGGTTTGATTAGTTTGTCAAAGACTAATGCAGGACTAGTTTAGATAGGGCGTCGTACTAGTGTTATGTCAAACACCCCCTCCCTCTGTATTGTTGTGGGACTATGCAATTTTATGAATTATAAATGGAAACCCTTTTCCTGCCAAGTGCCTTTCATTGAAAACTTTTGTCTAGGATGGACAATGTGGCTGTGCAATTCATTCCTGGACACTTGAAAGTCTTAACCCACTTACCACCAATGTCCGAACTCCAGCGACTAGAGGAGGGCAAAGACTCTGTGATTATGGACGGCCCTATGGAGACCCAAAGAATGACTGTTGAAGAGATATTTGGTGAAGACAGCGCAGGCAACGAAAGCGCGGACGAAAGTGACGAAGACGATGTCTACGTGGTCGAGAAGATTGTAGACTTCAAGATGGAGAAGGCACGAATCAGCAGTGTGTTTCCCTTTCAGAACCAATTCATTAAGGTTGACTTGGTTGGAGCTGATTTCTTATTTGCCTGTGTTTGCAGGGTGTGCCAAAGTATTTGGTCAAGTGGGAGAAGTACAGTAGTAAGGATAACACTTGGGAATCATATGACAATGTCAAAGATGTATGTGGTGGAAAATCAGCTGTCCGCTGGTTCGGTTGATTGTGTGGAATCTGTCACTGTGGTGTATCAACTGAAAGATGATTCCCACCCTGCGGTTTCTCCTCGCTTCAGTGCGTACCAGCCCTCGAATTATTCTGGCGCAAGACCAGACTACGGCGTCCCTCCATAACCTTCTCGCACACACCCAACAAGCCACCACAACATATGGGACAGCCAAGAAAACGCGGGCGCCCTCCGATTGCAGCTACCCGACCACCAAAAGACCCGGTCACTGGCAAACCACCCGCGGTTGCAGAGGATACATCACGGCAGGGAGGACTGGAGACCTGGGATCATCTGGTTGAGCGCGTTGAGGATGTGCAGGTCGCGGGGGAAGAAGAACCGTCGGAAATGATTTTTTTGGTGCTGTGGAAGGATGGGAGACGCGAGCAACATGAAGCTGCGATTATGTATCAGAAGTGCCCGTTAAAGGTAAGGTCTGTTTCTGATTCCCGTCAGGCTTCAAAATTCGTGCTCATCTTTGTTGAACCTCTGATATCAGATCATAGAATTCTTTTCTCAACGGATCGAGCCGCTTTGAGCTCTGTGAGGCCGCATATAGTATGCAATTTGATTTTGAATCAAGCAAGCAATCAAGCGCGGGCGACAGCACACGCCATGAAATCCGAAAGGGTGCGGAGGAGGCGACCCGATGTGCCCGCATTTCAATAGAGTTCCTCCAATGCCCAGGACGCGTTCGGAGACGATGGTGTTATCAACACACCCCACCGCGCTGACTTTACAAAAAGGTCCCACGCTCCTCTAATGGTCGTCCACGCGGTCATTGAATTCCCGTTCCGCAGGCGGGAAGAAAACGGAGAGGTCCAATGGCGCATCCACGTCAAACTGCTCCTGTCGAGCGCGTTCCGGGATGGGCAGCTCCAAATGGTGCGCCGGCAGCGGCTTGCTGAAGAAAAAAGCGTCCAGCAAAGCCTGTATAATAAAAAGGGAGTGAGCACAGAATCAACAGCACGATAGGCCTGTACCTGTAGCGTTACTACGTCGCTTTCGTTTTTAATGGACCTACCTCCTTGGCGGGTATCCGCGTTTTGCTTGAATAGACGAGGAACCGTTTCAACAGATTCACTGCTTCTTGGGACGCGTCGGGGCAGACAGATTCTAGCGGTACGGGGTCCATTTTGGGAAATTGGATTTTATTGTAGTCTGGCAGCGTTTCCAAATCCTATCCGACAAAACAAGCATTTGATGAGCATTATCCATCAGGAGGTCCCTCTCAAATCATTTTCCCACACTCACCGGCCAGCTTTCCTTTGTCGGCGTCCCCAGGATATTCAGGACACAAAACAACTGATCAATATCATTCTGCCCCGGAAACAGCGGCGAATGATTCAACAGCTCCCCAAAAATACACCCCACCGCCCATAGGTCCACTCCCGCATCATACATCCTCGCCCCATACAGCAATTCTGGGGCGCGATACCACCTCGTCGCGACCTGATGCGAGTAAGGCCGTTGTGGGATATCTTTGCCCAATTGCTGCGGCGCCACTGCTCGATGGACGCGGGCAAGGCCGAAATCCGCTAGTTTCAACACTCCAGAGGGACTAATGAGGAGGTTGGCGGGTTTGAGGTCCCGGTGCATGATGTTGTTTTCGTGGCAGTAGGAAAGACCCTTGAGGAGCATCACCATGTAGGCTTTGACTTGGGAGGATGTGAGCGGGGTGGAGGTTGTGCGTAGGATGTGGGAGAGATCGGAGAGCATGTATTCGAAGACGAGGACAAAGGAGGGGCCGGAGGGGTATACTGAAAGAAGTTTGACTAAGTAATGCGATTTGCAAAAAGAAAAAAAATCAATAGAAAGAGAGAAAGAAAAACATGTTTGTGAGCAAAATCTGCAATGCAAACCGCCCACAATCTTTCTCTCGTTTCCCCCACCAACCAACGTTCTGATGATCGATTTCCTGCAGCGCTTTGATTTCTCGTAGAATGGTATTGGGTATGCCATCTTCCAATCGCCGCAGTGGCACTTTCTTCAGGGCAACAATTTCCCCCGTTTCTACCGACTTGGCCTTCAGGACCACGCCATGAGCTCCTTCTCCAATCTGAAAGCCCACAAGCAGAGATAAAAAATTTCAGAAAATGCCGGATATCTTCTACAACAAAATGTATGTGGCTTACCTTCCCCAGTATCTTGTATCGATCCATGTTTGGGCGTCGTCTTCAGTGCATGGGGACTGGAAAGCCCATGCACAGCAGAATGGAACGCGTCACGCGAGAGTTAATTATCGCACAGCCACTGCGCAGCACGCGTGTCCAAAACCGTCCTATTGAATGTCTACAAGCTACGCTAAGTCCTAAATCTTAGACAGATACATGTATTTTGATTTTTTTTGATACTACGAAGGTTCAAGTCTTAACGCGAAAATGGAAACTCTTGGGGCGCGTGATGTGCTCGAAACTAGGTAAATTGCAAAAGGTTAGCAATACCGCATTTTCGAACCATACCAATGCGATATATCAAAAGCATACCCCAGCGGCGAGAGCGTAACGCCCCTTCCTGAGTTTTTCACGCCCGTCCACGGCAGCGCCGGGTCCAGATAATCACAGCGGTTCATAAACACCGTTCCGGTCTGGATCTGATCGCCCAGTGCCAATCCCGCGTCGGCATCTTTGGTCCAAATGGACGAAGTGAGACCAAACTCACTGTCGTTAATAAGCTTGATTGCTTCCTCGTCGTTTTTCACTTTCATGACGCCGACGATGGGTCCAAAGGACTCCTCGGTCATGACGCGCATTTGGTGCGTTACATTGGTGAGAATCTGGGGGGCCACGTATGGAGTGCCGGCCTGAGAAAACGGCATCCTCGGTGTGAGCTGTTTCATGTTAATATAAGAGACATGTAAGTATAACATACCTTCGAAGCGGGGAAGAGGCATTCATCTATATGCAGTTTGGCTCCTTTCGATACTGCGCATTGTGTCAGCTCGCGCATGCATTTTTCATCGGACGCTCTGAAATATCCATACCAGCATCTTTGATGTGTTCCCGCACGAGGTCTGCAGACTCGGTGCGCACGACGGGACCCAGATTCGTCTCTGGCGACAGAGGGTCTCCAAGTTTGTAGTTCTGCATCTTTCAGAATCAGCCCATTACTGCCCTTTGTTAGACCCGACCATTACGTCACAAAACCAACCTTGGTGACCTCTACCATTTTCTCGACAAGTGCATCATACACCTTCTCATGCGCATACACCCGCTCAATTCCGCAACAGCTCTGTCCAGAATTGTACATTGCGCCGTCCACCAGATTTTCGGCCGCGTAGGCCACATCAGCGTCTTCACGAACGTACGCCGCATCTTTCCCACCGAGCTCAAGCCCAACTCCTGAGAATTTAGCGGACGATGTCAGCACAGATATGACTTAAGCCCAATGGGAGACCTCCACTTGTGTACCAACCAATGAAGCGCTCAGCGGCAATCTTGCAGACTTCGCGGCCGCCGCGAACTGATCCTGTAAACAAAACGTGGGCAATCTGCGGGTTTTTGATGATCGATTCCGCAGTAGGGTGGTCCACATGCAGGTACTGTCGATCCACAAATCAGCATGATCATGTTGCTGGCAGCGAGACACTTTATCTTACCTGGAAAACTCCTTCTGGCAGTCCGGCCTCCTTGAACGCAGTGCCAAACCGCTCTGCGCAAGGGAAGGTCTGTGGCGCTTGCTTCAAGATTACCGTGTTGCCTACATACACAACCAAAGCACATCCATAAATAAAGGCGCTATACTTCAAGGTGCCTCGCGATCTAGCTCACCCGCCAGGAGAGCTGGAACTACGCCGTTGACTGCGATCAAGTACGGGTAGTTCCACGCGGCAATCACAAAGATGACTCCAAGCGGTTCACGGCGAATAAAACGCTGCAAGCCTTCCTTCTGCGGGACAGCGGGGACATCGCGCAAGGAACTTTCCGCGATCGAAATCATATGGCGTGCTCGCTCTTCGAAGCCCTTGACTTCGCCCCCGTTCTGCTTGGCGGGTCTAAAGATGTCCCATTCTTAGATCCTCTGACTCAACCACAAACACGTAGCCTTGACCCCATACCTTCCCATCAACCAAGCGAGCTCTTCCGCAATCGCATCCTTCTGTGCCACAAAAGCGTCGACAAACTTCTCGACGACCTTGATGCGCTCCGACAACGGGGTTTGACGCCAAGATGGGAAGGCTTTGACCGCGCGGTCTACTGCGGTACGTGCATCTTCGGCGGACGAGAGCTGTTTGGTTACGTATGGCTTGCCGTTCGCAGGTGAGATAATTGTATATTCTGGCATTTTCAACTTGTTGTACTGTATATCACAGTTTTCAATGTCAACTGCGTGTCCGTATCTCAGCTTGATTGTCCAGCATGAACACGTCACGCGCGAAGCGCCGCGTACCGAGCGGAGTACTGTAATAAGCATGCACTTGGAAACAGCTCCGTTCTTTCCATCAATCGGCAATATTATCTGCAAGCAAAAAGAACCCTGCATAGTGGCGCTACAGGGAATCTCAAGAAAATTCATTTCCAGATCGGTACGGTGGTAGATTTCGATTGGATCGATTTGGTCCAGTTCTTCAGCCGATTCGTTCACACATCAGAAGTCAGATGGAGAAGATCGACAATTCGCGGATGCAGCTGTTGGAATGAGACAAGCACCTTTCGAGTGTGATTCTGCAGTGCAGATCGAGTGACTGGAAAGACTCCAGAGCTCAGCTCGTCAGGCGTCGCCCGAATGAGGTGAGGAATGCGTCACCTCTTCCTTTGCTTTCCTCAAGATAAGGGGCATGCATTCATACTATGCCCTTTGCATTGGTATCAGCCCTGTCCGTAAAGCCCCCGATAAGTTCACGAGCCACCGCTAAGCTACCACACCCGAATACAGACAGTCACATGCATGCGATTGGCCCCCACACGAGCAATGTCCAGATTGTACCGCAATTATGCTTATCGACCACAGGGAACACTAACGAACGAATAAATCACAGACAGATTGGAGGGACCGTATATTATACATGATGAACGTGGTTACATGGCGTTTCGGCCCATTTTACACACGGGATGGGTACAACATCTGAAAGATTCAAATATCACATTTAGCACCAACAATCTTTCGAGATGAGAATACAATTGCGGCTGTAAACTTACGATACGGATGCTGGCACCAAAACTCTTGGGAGGGAGGTTGGACCTGAACTTGGCCCGAACAACTCCGTTGGTACCGTGGGGACGGGTGACGCGGCCCCAGATGACGCGGATCTTGCTGCCATCGATAACACGCTTGGCCTTGTAAACGTAGGCAACGCGCTTGCCGAGGTAGAAGTCGGCGTCCTCGGCGGTGCGAAGGCCCTCAATCTGGAGCAGCGAGGTGTGCTCACGGACGTTGTGCTTAGCACGACGGAATCCGAGGACACGGCCCTTGGCGTAGAGTCTAAGATGGGGGAACACGCCCGTTAATACAGGGCTCCGTCACCACAGCTACTGTCCTTCCAAGAGTTCTGCACCAGTCCAACAAGATCAGCTGGACGTGACCATTCTACAATCGGGTCCATTCCACCATTTCACCACGTCGAAGTCCAGTGTCCCACGACACGCAAAATGGTCTTCTGTACACTATGCCCCTGTCCACCTCCACCGCCACATTGGCCTAAGAGAAACCAGTCGCATCGCAGTGGGGTTAAAATCGGTTGACGTCGCTGATGATGCAGTAGTCGGATTGGCACGTAGAGGAACAGGTGTGACAATAATTTTCTGCGTCCCGTTCCGAAAATGTTGTAGTCGCTGTTGTCGTTGTTGTTGTTTTTGTTGTAGTAGATGTTCGGTTTGCCATTTCGCCATTCTTCGTCCATTCTTCGTGTCCCAGCCCATCCATCGATCCATCCATCCATCCGTCTGGTCTATCATCCTTCCGTCTTGGGCATCTTCCAACATCCATCAAGGGTTCCCTCTGCATTTTTTCGCTGATACACACCTGTGGGGTCGAGTGTTGACCATTTTGTCGTGCTGCGGAATTCTGAGGGATTCTTGCAGGAAGGGCGAAACCACCAACCAATGCGCGGTCCAGCGAGCGATGGGGTCGCCGGGCGGACGGGGGGGAGCCAGCAATAGGATGGTTCGAGTGCACGGGGTTTACATGACTGTGCCCTGGAACCTACTCACTCAGTCGGTCTATTCACAATAGTCGCAAACAGTCTCAACGCGCGCTCAAAAGCCCCTTGCAAAAGCTAAACAGCTAAACACGAAAACTTTGCAGGCAGAGCGGCGGCTGGGAGAACACCCCATCATAATTATTTCTCTCTCCGCTCCTCCTTTTCGGCATTCCGCCTTTCTCGTTCGCTCGCTTGCTGCCATTCGCACCTTTGCGTTTGGTTGAGACGTTTTTTCCGGTACTTGGACACTCCGTGTTATCGACGGGAAAGCTTGTCGCGCACCAGGCCAGCGCACTCTGACCTCCGGTGATCTCGACCTCCGACACTCTCCCATTTTGTGAACACCGCAACGAGACATCACTTTCAGAATTAAAGAGCCCGTGAAGAAGAGTTCCAAACGCACGTCGTCTCCCTAAGAAAAGTATGGCCGCCGACTCCCCACCCCTGGCGTTCCAGCCAGCGGGTCTCTACCCGCAAGTCTCGCTTCCAAATGTGTTACTTCGGTTGCTCAACTACAACCCCGAGAAAGGAACGTGCACAAAGTCGTGGAACGATGTAACGGTGGCAATCCTGATTGCTGCCTGCTATGTGTTGCTTCGCAACTATTTGTACAAGCACGTCTTTCCTATTCTTGCCGACCGCTGGCACGTTCCAAGGAGCCCGGGGGCGCGTTCAAAGTTCGCGGAGCAGACTTGGTTGCTTATATGCCATAGTTCCACGTTCATTGTTGGCGCAATTCTTATGATTGGGAAGCCCTACGCTTCTTGTCTGTGGGGAAAACGAGAAGGTTATCACTACTTTTGGATTGGATACCCCCAGACCCATCGCGAGTTGGATCCCGTTTTCAAGGTCAGCGGCCCTGCATGACAAGGTACCTGCTTTCGGTTTATCTAACCTTTCAGCATGTTCCGCGATGATAGCTATTCTATCTCACTATTCTGGGCTATTGGCTGCATCATTGTTACGAGTTGGTTACGGAAGGCCTCAATCGTCGTGCTTTTGAGCGCGCCAAGGCGCAAGGGCAAACAAACATTCCATATGCCCACAACAGATCCGACTTTTGGGCTCTGGCTCTCCATCATGCCGTCACTGTATCGCTTGTTGTCGTGTCTTACTTCATGAACTGGACCAAAGGAGGTCATGTCGTGATCGTTTTGTTGGACGTGGCAGATATTTTCCTGCCGCTTGCGAAGGTCAGTACATGCAAAACTGACTGTCACCGAACGATCCAGGTGCACTCTGGTCACATCCATGTACACTTGGCTAACTCTTCTGCATTTCCCCCTCGATGTAGATCCTGAAGTATGCTGGCCACAGTACTATCTGTGATATTACTTTCGCCATCTTCACGCTCTCTTGGATCGTGACGCGACATTGGCTTCTCCTTCTCGTATGTGTGACCATCTACAGTGACTCGCTCGTATACATTCCCGAAGGATCGAGGCATTGGGATCCATGGGGCGAGGGCTGCTTCTACTCCATGAAAGTCTACTGGCTGTTCCTGGGCTTCTTTGGCACCCTGCAGGTCCTGCTTATTTACTGGCTCGCCATGATTGTCAAAGTCGTGGTGAAGGTTGTCCGAGGTGGCGCCGCCGAAGACATTCGAAGTGACGATGAGGACGATGAGGACTTCGTGCTGGAAGACAATGTTAAGCAAAAAAAGCCACGAGCGCCAAAGGCACTTGGGATGGGCCAATCGGAGTCGAAAAAGTCTGCTTCCGCCCGACCGAAAGCCAAACGTACGGGATCTGGTGTAGAACTCCGCAGTGGACATTGGGACACAGTAAAGGAAGGGGAGCTTCGAAGAAGACACTGATACCGGCGAGTCTGCTCCGCTGCATTGCGAAACGGGACTGCCGGAATAGAGGCTCAAAAAATGTCGTCCCTGGCCACGCTGGGCCTGGAAGGAACATGTCGAGCGACGCTGACGGCGGAGCAATCGTACAAATAGCAGTATATGTATTACATCACCGCATTTTCACTTAATGTAACATCTTTTTCACACGTTCTGCTGCCCAAAGAACTAAATGATCGTGAATTGACATAGTCGTGTGTGAGTCGTTCGTGTATAGCTCTCTTCTGCGCGCCAACGAGGGAGACGCGTTCGGTGCGTGGCTTGGAGCGGCATTAAGTGAAGGGGGGCTCATCAACTTCCGAAACACAAAAGCATAAGCCATGCCTAAGCCATGCGGTCAACCTTGTGCCCTCCACAGCCCAGCCCTCCCCCACCGCGCCATTTCAACAAAGAAAGGATTCCCCCAAACTGCACTCACGCAGTCCGTTGTTAGCTTAAAACTCTTGTCGACGCTGTCGTAACGGGCCCTCTTCTTTGCCACCAACTTGGTCCTAGCGGCTCGCACGCTTCCCTTTCACAATGGACCTTGACTCGAGGTCGCTACAGCGAATTCCTTCCGGTTCCGATACTGAGTTTCACCCACAGAGACATCAGAAGTCATGGCGGTCACGGCTGGTAAGCTTTCTCGAACTTCCTCCATGCTGGGAATTACGAAGATAGAGCGTGTGGTCGGAGCTCTCACCTCCTCGTAATGCAACATGGTTCGTTTGCCACATAACGCGAGTTTCGAGCTGACGAAATGCTACTTCTTGAACAACGCTTGAACAGACTCCGCGAGACCGGTGGGGAAAAGCTGCGATTATCTGGGCAACACTGCAGCTGTTGGCAATTGTCGTACTTGAAGCAATAATTGCCAAAGTGCACAAAGACTACCATGAAGCCTTGAAAACCAGCCTGGGCACAGCAGCAGACCAAACACAACAGAACCCAATTGCCGATGCCAATGCCCTGACCATATATCACTCGTTGTTCATTGTTGCACAAGTGACCCAGTGGGTGCTGGTTGCGGATGCGGTAAGCAGCTCGCAATGAACAGTCCTGATCACCTAAATAAGGTTGCTGATGTTTCCTGGCCCGTCCTCTTTACAGCTGTGGAACTCATCCACTATCCAAATGATTTCCACGACAGTGTTCAACTTTGCCCTGTTCGCCTACTCGGCGCTGCAGTTCCGACAAGCTGATGACATTGGCGAGAAGAGTATCAGCCTAAACGTTCCCGGCCTTCCCGCTGCGCATCCCACGAGCACGTGGGAAGTCGTAACTATAATCGCAATGGGAGTCTTCTGCCTGGGATGGTTTGTCATCACACAACGTCTGTACCGTGTATTTGGATGGAGTATCTTCAAGAACCTCGGGGCCGACATATCCGTACGAAGTGAGTAACATCTCGAGGCAGAGCCTCTGTGTGGAAGGCAAGAACAGCCCGCTCATGAGCAATCCCTTCCCAACCAGACCGATTGAAGATGTATCACGTCTACATGATGCTTTTGAAGCTCGACGTGTTTTTCTTTGTGGGTTTCGACATCCAGTTCCTTGCCTTGGTCATCCTCAACGATGCGGTAACTCAGGACGAAAGCGACAAATGGACACATGGCCTGATCGCCATCCCTCTCACCATTGGCCTGCTCGTTATTGCGTTCATTGCCGTGCGACGAGAAAGCAAGGTGATGATGACAGCCACGTTACTGGGACTGTCAGGCGGTATCGGCTACCTCATCGCCAAATTGGTCGATGTGGCACAAAAGGGCGCAACGTCAAAGTACTCGGGGAGCAGGAAATCCCTGACCTTCTTTGGTATGTATTCAAAGGACGTTAGAAGAGTTCATTTGTGCGGACCTGTGACTGACCATGAGTCGGCTTTTCTTCGTGAAATCCCTTAGAATCTATAACACTGGCCCTTAGCATCGCAACTTTCATCGTCGCGATCCTCAACTTCCGAAACTTTGGGAAGGGTCTCAAAGAGCAACGTAAGCATCTCGACTTCTCTGCCCCAAATGACCGTTCCTCTTCGTCGCTGTGTATTTTTTTCTTTTCACCTAATCCACCCAACCTGCTTCCTCCTGCAGTCAACAAGGCCCGTGGCCGTGATCTAGAGCTCGATGACATTCACCATAATGCACACAAGGAGGCTCCTCGCTGGTCGCTCGAGTAACCAAAATTCGCATTTACGCCCACCACCCACGCCATCCCCGCCCCTACGTCATCCGAACCTTCATTTTCCTCGCCGACCCTGTTTCGTTTGTAGTATACTTTTCCTCCTTTTTTTTTAGTTGTTTTATTTTGATAGGTTTCGAGAAATAGTCTGTAGACTAGTACTTCATGCTTACAGATGAGACATTATCATACCGGTTGCCTGCTTTGTGCACTTGTAGACCTTCCTTTTCAATGCAAGATGTCGTAGCCATGTGAGCCCATGTCGTGTACACAGGACAATACGTCAACAAAGAAAAATGATACAACTCTATTTGTATTCAAACACACACAAAAGAACAAAAAGCTCCAGTTATGCCACGAGCAACCAATTGCCCGCTTAGCCCTGTATCGCTCCAAACAAAGCCGAAAAGGCTCTCCAGCACAAGGGTTCACGAATAATAAAAAAGGTTGTCCGCTTCGTGGGCCAGCGAAGAGTGCCGAGAGAGTGAGTGGTCTCCGTTTTCTTTTTCCTCCCGTGTGGAAGGCTTTTTTTTTGTGCGAGTTCCAATTTCAGCTTTCTTAGTGTCCAGTGGGACCACCGGATGTCGGGCTTTTATTAGTCGCTTTCTGGGTGGTCAGTTCCTCCAGCGACTTGTGGCGCGAGAGTTCAGAGAGGACAGTTTCGTCCACGGGGAGAACGGACTTCCGACGGAAGCGTTGTGGAGTGGGTCGCTCGTCGAATTGTTGCTACAGGACGAAATGAGCATGAGCAGGAGAATGGATGGTGCTTAGCTAATAGAGGAGTTTTACCATCTCCTGGTCCAGAGCATCATCTTCCGGTGCATCCGCTCGAATCGGGGTGTCATCGAGCCCCGATGATGTGGCTATATGATTACGGCCTCAAGATTAGTCTCGGCTGATTTCGTTCGCCCAGCAAAGAAACGGACCCAACTTACGGTTGGAGGTAGCCGCCACGGTGGGAGCGGTTGAGACTGCTAACCGAGTGGTTCCTTTGGAAGGCAGTTTTGTGGCGTTCTGACCGGCAAGGAGTTCCAGTTTGGCCCACGTGTCGTCTCGGTCCTTCTGCTTTTTACGCTCCCTATAAAAGTGAAGAAGAGTATCATGAGACACAGGCTGGTCAAGGTGAGCAACGTGCGTGAGGTATACTTACAGTTGCCGGTTCTGCTTGTATTTGTTGGTGCAGTCATCGAACAACTTGGGGCTGATCTCCATAAATAGTTTCAGCGCATTGTAAACCAGACCATGGATTGTCCTACAGTCAAGGACGTGTTAGCCAGCACATCGCATATACGGACTCACGAAATGAATGGCGCGTACCTGTTCCAGTGTGTTTTCGAATTGCGGTACAATGATGAAAACATAATAGGTAGGATGACAGTGGCATTGTCACCAATCAGGTTGATTATGTAGTCGTTGTTCCAATAATATAATGCCCGCTCCGCAACCTGAACAACCGCAGATCCAAAACGCTGTTGGCACTATGCGCCGGTGAAAATTGAAGCCCAATGCAACTTGCCTGGAAGTGCGGGCTCGACACACAACGTGATATTTGTTGGAAAAGTGGGACCTGGATTTTAACAAACTCCTGAGGTTCGATCACGTCCAAAATCTCCTCGACTTCGTTCAGGAACATGACTTCCTTCGGGCTATTGACTTTGGGCCAGAACCGCAGAAGACCACAAACAACCTGTGAGGTTAAGACGACGCGTAAGCTGAGGCGAGTCATTGCATTTGAACATGGCTACTGTATGCTTTACCTCCTCAGTAAGCGCCGGATCCTTCTCCAGGAACTGCACAACACAGTATGCCAATTGGGGATGGTACAACGTCAAAGACTTCGCTTTGTGTAGAGGAATCAGAACTCGAGTGAGGAACACTTTGTGCTCCTCTTTCAACGGCAGAGCAAATCCGTTGATAATACTTGAGAAGACACGTCAGTGCTGCAACAGTTGGAGCTATGGTGCGGCCTGGTTGATGTAACATACCTGCCCAAAATCTCCAGGAGCTCAGCAATGCCATTGTGCCGCTCACACTCATATATGAATTGGAAAAACACGTTGTTGATCGATCGCCTGATGAATGCCCGCAAGTTGAGGAATTTTCCGTAGATTCGATGCAGCGTAGTCTTGAGAAAATCTCGCTCCCTTGGGTCTTCGCTGTCAAACAAATCAAGGATCTGTGGCGAATGGTTGAGTTTATGGCGAGTACAGCAACAGATATCCACAATTGCATTCGAAATTCACCTGCAGAATGAAATGCTGATCTATGTACTTCTTGGCGATGTTGGTGTTGAAGTCCGGGGATTCGATGAATCTCAGGAAGAATTCGTAAACGATCTGGAGATGAGGCCATGCCATTTCTAGCACTGGCTCATCCTCTTCAGGGTCGAATGCGTCTCCGCTCGGGTTCACTTGGGGTGGTATTGTCCGGAATAAATTGACCCCGAACTAGGCGGGCCGAAGGTTAGCCAGAATCTTACTTGGGTTTTCCATTCAAGAACCTTACCATGTTCATAACCTCCGGATAAACAGGTTCCGTGATCACCCCCCGGTTGTTGCTGATGTATTCGACCAGTTCAGTGAGTGCATGTCGTTTAATCTCTTTCCCCTTAAGGTCGGACAATGCGTCGTTGAAGTCGAATATGACGCTGCATTGCTGGAGCTTCTTAATCAAAAGTTCTTGTCGTTCAGCAGGTATGACATCTAAATCCAAAATGAGAGTTCAGCAAAGATCTGCTTTTTCTTCGTTTTTCATCAAGGCGCACCTTTGAAACCAGGTAGTTTTTCGAGTTCAACTCGTTCCGTTACGTGAAATCGAGACGATCGCTGACGACGAGGGACTTTGCTGACAGGAACCGTGTCCTTTGGCGTGTTCTTCAGACGATTCAAAGGCCCGCTTTTAGGAACCTCCTTGTCGGCCTTGTGACCCGGTCCGCCCTACAAAGTTAAAGGGGTGAGCTCCACTGAAGAGTAATTACACAACAAAGATAAATCATTCTACTGACCATTCCAGAACTGTCCATCTTCAATTCGTCCTTCTTGGAAGCAGATCCCGTTTCTTTTCCTGATTTGTCCTTGAGGCCCGATGGGGCTTTGTCTGGCTTTGGCTGAGAAGGCAGAGGTGCGGCGGCTACTTTGTTTGACGCTGTGGATTTGGAAGTTGCAGAGGTACCGCTGGAATCAGGACCTTTATTTCTAGACAGCTTTTTACATGATCGTACACGTCAGTCATTTCCATTGCCGTCTGTTACACGTTGAACGGGAGTAGCCGCTATTGCAAAGTGGTGCGAGGGGATACGTACTACGCGGTTCTTCAACCCTTTCATCGCTGAGGCCTCTTAAAGAGTCCGAAGATGAAGATTGGCCACAAATTGATGGCCGTACACAGGTTTCTCAAGAGAGGGAACGTTTGTAATAATGTACGAGTCTGTGGGAAACAGAGCAACGAATACGTTGAGAAAAGCGCGCTCCGTCAAAAGGTCGACCCGATGCCTAACGACATCTCGGAACCAGCATCGCCGTATACACCACCACCAGCACCCACTGCCAGTTGTGTGGTATCCACATACCGGTCTGCAAAGTCGTCTCAACAAAGAAGTTCTTGATGTCCACAACCCTTGTGCGTCCGTAGGGGCGTGAAACCAACGAATGTAAGTGGAGGGGAAAGGCTGACAGGCGTTTTGGATGGCTTCAAGACTTTTCCGCCAATCGTTAGGCTATGCCCCCGACGTTATGAATATGGGCTTTTTAGTATACTAACGGGCACGTATCCGAAAATAGAATGTCAGTCACAGCGCCTGGAAGCGCTCAAACGAAACCAGCTGGACCAAGGACGCGTATGACCGTCAGTCAGCCCTGATCCCCGATCTGGCATCGCGGGCGGAAGGGGAGTACCGGTACCGGTTTATCCATACTTTCTTTCTGATGCTAGTGATTTCCCAAAGCATCCTCGTCATCATGTTAAGTGGAAATCTCTAACTGATACGAGCATTGGGACATGGGCTCGCTCATTTATTGAGCAAACGGAGCAGTCTATGCTTCAATGCGAGAGACATCCTTCGTGAATCACGAGTGATTTTCGCTGGAGCGCGTCGGGAATTTCTTTACAATGTTTCAAACGTTAGTTTGCTGCAAGCCGAAAGTTAGCGAAGAGAAGGACTTGGTATTCTGCACAAAATCTCGATTGGGCAAGCGCCGAACTAGAGTGACATACAAAAGACCTTGACCACCAAAAACATGCAATTAATCTCGATCAGTGTGTGCAAATGTGAAATCAGCCATATTTTTTCGCCCTCCGCTACATGGGATCCAATCTTATCCCACAGGCAATACAATCTATAAGCATTGCCATTGTAATTGTGCTGGTAAATATGTGTCTAGGCTACGGTACTTCGTGTCAGATATAGGTGACGCTTTGTGTTACCAAAATTGTTTGCCTCGTTCCGAACTTGCAAGTTTGCTTGTCGCTTACTGATCTCACCTGTCTGCTCGAACAAAGATGGGCATACCCAACCCGCTCAAGAAGCTCCAAGACGCTCTGCCACTCGTCAGATACCCTGCAGTGTACACGCCACCAATTTGGCCCGCCGAACCAGCCAACATTCCGATTCTGTTCATTTTCCCTCCCAGCAAACAAGCAATCACCTCTCTGGATGCGGAGTGTGTCAAATACCAAGCTTTCTTAGCATTTTCAAATTATGAGCATGTTACGAGGGAATGTCATGAGCCGGAAATGTCACCTTCTGGTTAGGAATTTTTGAGACTGTTTTGGCAACGGGAAAGCAAGTACTAAACGGCGGGCATTCTTTTCAATTCTGCAGGACAGTTGCCTTTCTTGATGGCTGCTGATGGACGGATATTGACGGGTCGTCAAATAATAGAAGAAGTGAAAGACAAGGTATGACCTATTCCCATACCTTTGGTCACACAAAAGTGTGCTTCCGCTGAACAGGTTGTCATAGGCAGGAGACCTTGAATCCCGACTAACAGATGCCGAACGGTCCAATCTAACGGCTTTCACGCAACTGGCGGAAACGAAGCTTGACTTTGCATTGGTATGCTTAGAATACCTGCGGAGGCCTTGCATCACTGGCAATCCTCTAACAGAACTATACTTTCCCACCACAGCTGTTCACAATGTGGTACGATAGCCGGATACGGGATCGCATCACCTTCCCAATGTACGAGTCCCTCTACCCATGGCCACTGAACAAGATATTGAGCCGGTCGCTGCGCTCTGAGAAGACTGAATGGATGCTCAGCCGAAGGGCTGTCCTGAAGAAGGATGAGGTACACGAATGTCCCAGACCTTTTACCTTATCGGCGACTCTGTCCTCATGCGTCTACAGATTTTGGATGATGCCAAGCGAACGCTAGCTGCACTATCTACCCTTCTTGGGAGCCAGCTATTCTTCTTTGGAAGCAAGTAAGTCAAAACATCTCGCGATCAAAACCTGTGCGAGATCAAGCCCTAACAAGCATCGGCGTGGCAGAGCATCATTTTTGGATGCCGTGGTCTTTTCTTACCTCCACATCATTCTCTCCTTGCTCGCCTTGCCCTCCCATGAGGTGCCGTTACGAGAAGCAGTCATGAAACACGATAACCTGGTGCAGGTAAGCGCCGTAGAGTCAGGGGAATCTTGACGCTGATTCTGAATCTCTGGCTTTACCTTTCAGTACGCTCGCAGGGTGTTCAACACTTTCTTTGCCGCTTGACATCTACTCTCTAAAAATCAGAGATACACCAGATACACAGCGTTTTTCTGGCAGCAAAACAGGAATGGACAATCAAACAGCTATATAGAAAAGAGCAGCTGCAATGATCGTCCAAAGCTACCTTAGCGCCGTTTGCTTGTAGTCTCATGCTGCACACAAAGGGCAACAGTTACAAAGAAGCCGGTATATTTATTACGGTGTATGAGCTACACCCTGTTGGGAAACAAGAAAACTATACAACATGCAATCTCAGGATTGCATAGGAAAGGTTGAAGTCCAAGAAGATACTTATCTTACAGCAACGCTGGAGGAAGATGAAAATATCAGCAAACATGCCTGATCGAGAGGATCAATGCACTGCAACTTACATGTCGTCGATCTTCATGATCATCTTCACGGTCTCAGCTGCGAGCTGAATAGCGCTGGTGGATACCAAAAGAGGCTGCACGACATTCTCTTCCAGAATGTTGGAAATGGTTCCCTTTCGCACATTGATGCCGGCGTTGATCTCTCCCTTGGCGTGGCGGTTGCGCAGCTCAGTGACAATGGCGATGGGATGCAGACCGGCGTTCTCCGCAAGAGTGGTCGGAATGATCTCTAAAGCTTCGGCGAAGGCCTGGAAGCAGTATGCCTCCATACCCTTGAGGGTGCGGGCGTGTTCCATTAATCGGCGAGACGCTTCAATCTCGGGGGCACCACCTCCAGCAATGAGAGCACGCTTCTTCACCAGGCAACGGATGACGCAAAGAGCGTCGTGCAGGGACCGCTCAGCCTCCTCCAAAACCAGGGGGTTTGATCCGTGAATCAAAATAGAAACCGTCTTGCCGGCGTTCTTCACACCCAAAGCCTTGACCACCTTGGAGCCAGCGCTCTCCACTTCCTCAACCACGTCAGCGTAACCAAGCTTGTCTTCCGTGAAAGAGTCGATGTCAGCGATGGGTTTGCATCCAGTCGACTTGCAGATAAACTCAATTTCATCACGCTCGATGTCGCGGATAGCCAAAATCTTCAGCTTCGAAAGGAAGTGTAGCGAAAGCTCGTTGACAGCATCTCGCAGGATGGATTTCTGAATCAGCAGCACATTGCATCCGGTCTTCTTGATCTTCTTGCAGATATTCAGCAGGTATTGCCTCTCCTCCTTCAGGATTTTATCCATTTGACGGTAGTCATTCACAATGACCTGGTTCTCCATCTGAAAAAAGGGGAGTCAGACCGCTGACTCGATCGCCTGGAGTTAAATGTTCTAGCTTACATCCGGCTTTGGTGGCGACAGCTGAAATTGAATGAGTCCAATCTTCGCCTTCTCCATCCGTGTTGGGCCTCCAGCGGCTTTGATCACGTTCTGTGTCAGCACCATTCCATCTATCAGCTCAGTGTCGTCAATTGTTCCGCCCAGCTTCTGCACTAATCGGATGTCTTTCAGGTCCACGTTATCGGAGATGGCTGGATCGATGACTCGCAGGACACTGTCGACTGCGATGGGAGAAAGGAGGCTCGAGTATTGAGACACGATCTGTAATCAAGTCCAATGTCAACTATGGACGTGTCGCGCAAAAGTGCACCAGTTCCAATATGCACCTTGGAACTGAGGGATGTGGTCGCGCTTTTGAGGAGAGATTCACGGTCGTTCAAGTCAAGGACAGTTGACATGTCAGTGAGGTATTCAATGACTTTGGTAGCGGCCCTCTGGAAAGATTCGCCGACCACAGTCGGGTGGATGCCTGGAGAGCGTGCATTAGACACTGAGGCCACTTCGAATTGTCTGGAAATTCATGAATCGAGTCTCTACCTTTGTCAAGAAGTCTCTCCGCTGCGGTCAAGAAGGCCCCGGCCAAGACAACTACGGAAGTGGTTCCGTCTCCCGCTTCCACATCCTGAGCGGCCGAGAGGTCTACCAACTACGCATCGTGAGCAACCTGGTCCGGAATGTCAACTCTGTCGAAAGACAAATACCATTCGCGCAGCCGGATGCAAGACCGCCATGTGCTTCATAATCGTGGCTCCATCGTTTGAGATGACAACGCTTTCTCCAGCTTTGCCAGTTTGGATCTGCACGAAGGAGATCCCAGGTTCAGCATCTACTGCGCTCCACAGCCTTCAACGTCGGCTCCGTACCATTTTGTCCATGCCCTTAGGGCCCAGACTCGTGCGAATAGCATCTGCGACGGCTGTAAGAACGGGGGAAAAGGCAAATCAGATTACAATCAACATCATCTCTTGTCATCACATAGATCTACAATGAATCTGCGCATTTCCGAAAGCACGCGCAACGCTTTAGCCTGCGCCCCAAAGACTGTCGCTTCAAACAGTTGGCCGTTGTAGTTTCGTTTGCTTCCACTCAGGGGCAATAGCACGCGTGAAAATGGCCATCTGACGTACCCTTGCCGGCGATGATGTTGCTCGTTCGGACTTCAGTGGGCTTCTCCTTGTCCTGGAACTGCTTCGCTGTCGCGACTTTTGCGACCATCGTTGATTCTGATACAGGGGTTGAGACGGTGGACGGCTTCTAACTGATGGATGACGAAGGATGGATGGATGGATGGATATCGTTGTCGTCGTGTCGATGGATGGATGGATGGATGGACGATTCTGGTTGAACACGTCAATCGCCGCCGACGCGTCCGAGAGGCCGGATGAAATTTCAATTTGCGTTGTACAGTACACCTCTGGTTTGTCCGACTTCACACTTAAGGATTCACCGACTCTCTCAACAACCATGTCCGAAGCACCAACTGGCAACCAGCAGGCGTTGGAATACGAGCCATCTGGAGGCCAAACCGAAGACACTGTGAAACTGGAGGCGTTGGGACCCATGGTTGTCAATGAGGTACCGAGAAATAGTGACCAAAAGATGCAGTCATTTTGAGGTATTCAGGTATTGCCTCGCTGTCGGCTTATCATTTCTGGCATTCTCGCTATGAACTGGCACAGGACGGAACGCTGTCTCGCATAACAAATTGGGAATCCATGGGCGAAGCCGAACGCGCAAACGTCATTCGAGTAATTGGCAAGCGAAATGCGAAGCGGCTCGAGAAGCTGAAGGCTCAAGCTGCCGATGAACCACTCCGATGAAGAATTAGTTTAGTGCCGAGCGTACATCACTGAATGCCCAAAGCAAAGACCTATCACATATGGAGTGGGAAATTTTCTGACGTATAACATACTGTAGTTAATATCGCTTTTTTGGTAACGGCGTTCATTTGCCGTCCGCAGAGGTCATTAATCAAAAGAACGTTGCGCAAATGTAGCTTATCCCACAACGTAAATGCGTCCAACGTACATGCATATCTACATGTACGGTAGCGGACGTCCTACTAACACAAAACCCTCCGGTCGACCCGGCCGCTCATGCTGCATACATCATCGTACGCTATAGCCCGCAGGCTGCCATAAGGTGATTGATTTTTATCAATACATCGTATACGGTACGACGCCGGAACGCACAGGGATCAAGTGTGTTGTTAAAAACCTCTTGCAACGATGGAACTTCATCATTCGAGCATAAGGAGAAAGCCACGATAAAACCGGTGCACAAACGGAAGCCCAAAACGTGAGGTCAACGAATCTTCCATGTGAGATCCGGACGCCTGGCTGTCGGTGCGCGTCCCCGAAATGAACCCAACTTGAACCAGCCATCGCTCAAAGCGGGCGGGCGGGGCGTGCCGTGAGGCGCCGCGCCGACGGGCATCCCCTCACAGGCTCACACTACATTTGCATTTATATGCACTGCGCATTCCCTTCGACAACCACAAACCCTGCACCCCTATCCTGCACGGTTCTCGTACTTTTGTTTGCACAGTGAGGCAGAGCGGCGGTATCTCGATAACCCAGGGACTTCACATTTTTGCGGAGGAGACATGGGAAACTCCATGACGCGCGAGAAGATAGACTACAATGGGGAAAGTAGGTTTTGGGAACAATATCATGGTCTCACTTAATATATCACAGCACGGAGTAACAAATGGTCTTCCAGTTGATCTTCGTCATTTTGAGCTTCTTCGATGTGTCGGCAAAGGAGCGTTCGGGAAAGTGAGGATTGTGGAGAAGAAGGACACGAAGCAGCTCTATGCTCTGAAGTACATCAACAAAATGCAATGCATAAAGATGCGGGCAGTACCAAACATCTTTCGAGAACGAGCAATCCTAGAGGAGATTGATCATCCGTTTGTGGTCAACCTGCGATTCGCCTTCCAGGATGACGAGAACATGTTCATGGTGCTGGACCTGATGAACGGCGGCGATGTGAGATATCATCTCGATCGGCTAGGAGGCTTCTCACCGGACGTGGTGCGGTTCATTGCCATGGAGCTTGTTTGCGCGTTGAGCTACTTGCATAAGAAGCACATAGTACATCGGGACCTGAAACCGGACAATGTTCTTTTCGACAAAGATGGACATGTACATTTGACTGATTTCAATATTGCTGTGCATTACAATATCAAGAGGTACAGTGAATAGGAAACTCCCAAAAGTCTGCTAACAGATCTAATCATTTCCAATTGTGAATAGGTTGACATCGCAGTCTGGGACATTGTCTTATATGGGTATGCACGCGCTGCTGTTTGCATAACTATGATTACTGACTGGTATGTACGCCCAATCGCAGCTCCGGAAGTGTTCACAAAAACAGGGTACAGCTGGCCCATCGACTGGTGGTCATTGGGAATCTTTTTGTACGAGGCCTTGTTTGGAAAGCGCCCATTTCGCGGGCAAACTGATGAGGAACTCCGAGACAACATCTGCCACCAAGATTTGCACGTCCCGATTGTCAATCTAGTTACGAACAAGCCAGTTGCTCTCTCTTCCGAAGGGGAAAACTTGTTGCGGCGATTACTTGAGCGAGACGTGCGAAAACGCATTGGATGTGGCACTATGGGGGTTGAAGAGATTGAAGCACACCCATGGTTCAGAGGGATTGATTGGGACACGGTTCAGCGAATGAAATATCAGCCGACATTCGTTCCGGACCCGAACCAAGCAAACTTCGATCCTACGTTCGATTTGGAAGAGCTCTTGTTAGATGACAACCCGCTCAACTACCGCCCTCGAAAAAAGAAGGTTCCTAAACAAGGTCAGCAGACTGCCGCGTCAGTGGGACTTTCCCCAGCAAACACGACACCAAACAGTCGCCCGTTATCACACAACGGGCAGTCCAAGAAGGGGCAGGGACCTGAAGGAAAACGCAAGCTTACACCCAAAGAACGACTTCAATTGGATTTGGACTACATTGATGCCAATTTCAAGCTGTTCGACTCGAGCGTTTTCGAACGGTACAACGGCTTCGTCGACCCGTCGACAATGACGGTTTCAGATGAGGTCCCCAGCTGGGTTCGGAACGTCTCTCATCAAGCGGTAGAAGAAAACCCGCCACCAATTTACTTTGGGTCCTTACCAGCAAGTTTAGTGGGATCCCCAAGCGCGACACCGCTTTCGCACAGCAACATGGGAAGTCAAGAGTGGAAGCCGCCGCCGCCACCGTCCGCAGAACGATTTCGAAATGGCTCACGGCGGCCAAGTGCTTCCGGTCCGTCACCAGCGCCCTCCCCTAAATCTACACGACGACCAAGTTTCCCCGGTCCCTCCGCAG
Organism: Powellomyces hirtus; assembly: GCA_025526995.1. Classification (NCBI taxonomy): domain Eukaryota; kingdom Fungi; phylum Chytridiomycota; class Chytridiomycetes; order Spizellomycetales; family Powellomycetaceae; genus Powellomyces; species Powellomyces hirtus. The sequence goes on along the minus strand of JAHLKG010000027.1, from coordinate 130,977 downwards.
CGCCGCCTTCTCCTCGTATTGGACGTTCCTCACGAACGACACGCAAAAATTCGCACCCACATATCGAGCCCTACTCTGGCCCTGTTTCGACAAACCCTTGGTCACAGTACGCAGCCGATCTGAGCGATCACGCCATACATTCCCGCCCTCGTCCTAGCCCTCCGACATCCTACAATCATCGTAGCCGATCTATGACAAACCTTCAAGGTGGCGGTTCCCGTCCGGGAGATGGGAGACCAAATGAAGGCAGGAGCAGAAATGTACTGGAGCAGGACTCCATAGACATGGGCACTGAGTGATAGTGGTAGACAGGAACGTTGCATCACATCCATGTACAGAAACATAGGTATATAGAACTAGACTTTTGATAAGTTAAGTTATTCTCTGCGACATTGGATATTTGGTGATTTCATCGGGCACGGGAAGTGGGAGATACCTACCGTAGGATGTTCGGACAAGTCACCCAAACGCGTGGGTGTCCGAAGAACACGTCCAAACATACACTCGGCAGGACGTGTTCTGCAAGCCCTTCCCCTCAAGATTGCCCGCATCGCGCGAAATCAATCAAATCTGACGTCGGGCGAACTCCAATCACAATGAACAGAGGAAGAAACCGCTCTCCCATAAGGGTCGAACAGGAAAACCGCTCTCCGAAACGGAAGAGGAATACCAGAAAGTCCAGCCCTGCCACGTCAGGACTCGCTAAGTCGAAGAAGACCACCGAAACAGAACCTCCCAAGAAAAAGCTCAGGCCGTCCCTCAACTCTAACGGTTCGGCGATCCCAGTTCCCTCGTCGTCTTCTAGACGCGAGAGCCAAAACAACGCAGACACAGAAGCTCTCGAAGAGCAACTGCAATCCCTCCGCGCTCAACTTCAGGAAGCAGAAGAGAAAGCGAAGGAGGCGCAGGACGCTGCAACTCGCACACACAATGAAATTCTCGAACGCGCCATTGTCGATATCAGAGAAGAAGAAGAGCGGTCCCGAAATTTAGAACTGAAGCTTGCGGAGTTCAAGAGTCTGAGAGAAGAGAAACTTGAGGTTGAGACCCACGTCCACCATCTCGAAGCTACCCTGACAAAAGAGCGTGCGCGTGCCGAAATGGCAGAGAACGAGAACAAGGAATTGAATGCTTTGCAAGAGGAATCCAACATTAAAATCAGGAATATCGAAGCCCAGATCGACAAGCAGCGGACCCGAGCAGAGAGCGCAGAAGCAGGAAACGAAGAACTCACTACAATTATCGCGAACTTGAAAACAGAATTCCTAGACCTTACTACAGCCAAAGAAACTGAAACCGCTCGTGCTCTAGGCGCAGAAGCAAGAATAGCCGAACTCGCCAAATACAAGGAAGATATGGAAAAGCAGCTCCTCGTATTACATGAACATGTCGGGAAGTTGGAGCTTACCATCACATCCATGAAACACGAGAAAGACCAGATTTCGACTGAACACACATGTGAGCAGGAAGTTTCGAAAGGGTTACGAGAGCAAATACAGCAGCTAGAAGCTCAGGTGGTGACTGTCACGACTGAGAAAACGCAAATGGAAAGCGATGTTGAAAAGGCCAAAGAGCGCGTTGCCATGAGCGAATGCCAGTTGGAGCGGGACATGCAGAGTTGCGCAGAAAAGTGGGAGATGGAACGGAAATGCTTGATTCATGAAAGGGACGATGTCGCTGCCCAGGCAGCCAATGCACAAGACGACGCAGAGAATTCGAGAAAGAAGGTCAAAAGTTTGGAAGACACTGTGGAGAAACAGAAGGTGAACATTGTGGAGATACAGAAAGAGCTGCAATCTGCCGTCGAAGCGCGCGATAAGCACTTGCAGGACTTCGAATCTGCGATGACCAAGTTGCACTCTGTGGAGACTAGTTTGGAGAACGAGATGGCGACAAATGTGAAGATTCGAGGAGAGCTGGAATCTGCCGTCGAAGCGCGCGCTAAACACTTGCAGGACTTCGAATCCGCGATGAGCAAGTTGCACTCTGTAGAGACTACTTTGGAGAACGAGATGGCGGCGAATGTGAAGATACAGGAAGAGCTACAAATGGTGATCGAAGCGCGCAACAAGCACTTGCAGGACCTCAGATCCGCGATGACCAAGCTGCACTCTGTAGAGACTACTTTGGAGAACGAGATGGCCGCGAATGTGAAGATACAGGAAGAGCTACAAATGGTGATCGAAGCGTGCAACAAGCAAGCGCAGGATTTGGAGTCAGCGGCCGCCAGGTTATCTACTGTGGAAGCAGAAAATGTGAAGATTCAAGAAGAGCTGCACTCTGTAATCGAAGCGCGCGACAAGCACTTGCAAGACCTCGAATCTGCGATGACTCAGCTGCATTCTGTGGAAGCCAGTTCGGAGAGCGAGATGGCCGCAATTGTAAAGATACGGGAGGAGCTGCAATCTGTCATCGAAGCTCGCAACCAGTACGCACAAGACTTGGAGCTGGCAGCTGCGAGGCTCCACTTTGTCGAAACGGAAAATGCAAAGGTACAAGAAGAGCTGCAAGCGGTCATCGAGATCCGCGACAAGCACGCGCAAGACCTGGAATCGGTGGCGGCCAGGCTGCACTTTGTGGAAGTGGAAAATGTTAAGGTACAAGAAGAGCTGCAATCGGTCATCGAGACCCGCAACAAGCACGCGCAAGACCTGGAATCGGCAACGGCCAAGCTGCACGCTGTAGAGACTCAGCTAGAAGCCGAGATGGCCGAAAGCGTAAAGATCCAAGAAGAGCTGCAATCTGTCACCGAGGCGCGAGACAAGCACGCGCTAGATCTGGAATCGGCGACCAAGAATCTACACTCGTTGGAAACCACACTTGCTGAGAGAACGAAAATGGCCCACACTCTCAATACTCAGATCGAAGAGCTCGACGATGTCCACGCCCGTCTCGAAGAAGACAAAGCGTCCCTGCAAGACAGTCTCGAGAAAGAGCTGACGGAAAATGTTAAGCTTCGCGAAGATTTGCAGGCAGTGGTTGATGCGCGGGGCAAGCAAACGGAGGACTTGGAAGTGGCGACCACTAAACTCCAAGAAGTGGAAAACACGCTTGCGGAGAGAACAAAAGACTTGGATACGATTAGATCGCAACTGGAGGATCTGGAAACTGCTCGGGCTCGCTTGAGTGAGGATAAGGCCATTTTGGAAGAGAGTCTGGAGGAGAAGATTATGGATAATGTTCGTTTGGAAGAAGATATGAACTCGGCAAGCGAGGCCCGCGAACAAGCGGCGCAAACGGTCGAAAAGCAACTTGAGGAACTGAAGTTGGCGGAGAGCAAAGTGCAATCGCTCGAGACTGCGCTTGCTGAGAAAACTGAGGCGCTGGAGGCCGCATCGCAGCTAATGAACGATTTGAGAATGAATGAAACTAACGTCCACACAGCTCTCGCTGAGAGGACGCAGGCATTTGAATCTGCACTCACCGAAAAGACGCAAGCATTGGAGGCAGCACTACAGGAAGTTGAGAATCTGAAAGCGGCTGCGAGTGAGATGCAATCATATATTACAGAGAGAACGCAGGCACTTGAGACAGCTTTGGCCGAGAAGGCGCAAGCTGTCGAGGCTGCCATGCAGGAAATCGAGGTCCTGAAGTCGGCACTGACTGAAGCACACACATCTCTAACTGAGACGAAACAAGCATTCGAAGTTGCTCTTGCCGAGAAGGCGCAAGCTATGGAGGTTGCCATGCAGGAAATCGAGGTCCTGAAGTCGGCACAGACAGAATCGCACGCATCTCTAACTGACACGAAACAAGCATTCGAAGTTGCTCTCGCCGAAAAGGCGCAAGCTATGGAGGCTGCCATGTTGGAAATCGAGGTCCTAAAGTCGGCACAGACGGAATCACACACATCTCTAACTGAGACGAGACAAGCGTTTGAAGTTGCTCTCGCCGAGAAGGCAACCGCCTTGGAGAACGCCTTCCAACATATCGAGTCTTTGACACTGTCAGCAAACGAAGTGCACGCACAAGCAGCCGAGCAGAAGACCGCCCTGGAAACAAGACTGCAGCAGGAGATCAATGAAAATGCACGATTGCAAGAGGATGTGCAGGCGGCCTTGGACGCCCGCACCAAGACGATCGATGCGTGTGAAGAACAGGTCGCGAGCCTGAAATTGACAGAAACCCAATTGCGGACGGCAATACAGACGCTGACCCACAATTCTGAGGCTATGGAAGCCGCGCTGGCTCACAAAGCAAATGCTGAAAAGGCATTGAATGAGCAACTCGAGAACCTCCGAGGCGCCTTTGATCGGCTGGTCGACGATAAGACCCTGCTGGAAGAGCGGCTGGAGAAACTTAGTACGGAAAATTTCACAATGCAAGAGCAACTACAAAGCGTCATGGATGCCCGCAGCAAACACGCCGAGGACTACGAAACCACCGCGAAGAAAATTCTTGAACTCGAAGATGCCTTCCAATCCTCCCTGGCCGAAAAGGCCGACTTGCAACAAATCGTCGAATTTGAGCGCGGACTCAACGAAGACATGCACGATCAAATCCCCATACGCGAACAGCAGCACAAGAAAACGGTCGAGAAACTCAAAACAAAAATCAAGACACTTAAAGAGAAACTCAAAGAACTACAGCAGCAGAAAGAGGAGCAACAACGTGAAGCGAACGAGTACCGTGAAGAAATGTATATGGAAGAAACCATTTTCAATGAAAACCGAAGCTTTGAACCGGCCCCGTCTCGCCCTAACAGTGCTTCCGTGCTAACCGCAATACGCAAACGCACGACGATCGAGACCAATCCGGACAACAAGAAACGAAAGACGGATGCCCAGCTGTGAGGCAAGAGCCGGTGCTGGTGTGGCGCGAGAGATACACGGGGACTTTCTTTATCTGTCACAGAAACCTTTCGCAATGTGTGACTCGAGAACTGGACGGGGATTTTCGTCCCGTCGCAGGAAAGACTCAATTTTTTTTCCATTCATTGTACAAACTATTTTGCCGGAAGTAATGTTTTTACTACATAATAGATGTCTTACGCAATACCACAAACTACAGTATTTACCCAAACCATAATGAAATGATTCCAACGATTTCTAAGCGAACAGTGTTATTTCCAATTCGAGATTAGCGGCGGTTATGCAGAGGACTTTTCGTAAATCAATGGTTTCACGCGTCTGCCACGCGTACATTTCTTCCATGCACTGCTCACGTTCCCACGCGCAAAAGCAAAGAAGGCAGATCGTCTCATCTCTTATCAACGCAATTACTATTATCGCTATCTATCTCGTCTCGCAAGATCGCCACGAAAACCATGACCACGAAAAAGACCACCTATGGAAGCCGTTGTCGTCATCATCGAACATCTATGGGACCAAATCATAGTTAACGTCGATGCGCCCTTGTTTGGCGCATCCCTTTGTAGGATGCGATGAGAGGACGGTGGAGGCCAAAGTTGCGAAATTTGACCATAAATTGTCAACTAGGGATTTTTGGGGTTATGGAAGAGGAGGATTCGTTAAGGTGCTTTTCGCAAAATGTTTCATAGAGAAGTTCCCAGAAGACAGCCAGAATCGTTGTTGGTGTTGATAGCTATTGCGAAACTACTACCTACATTATGTACAACAAACAATAATGATGTGATTTACCCGTCCGATTTGTGACTTCTATCTACAAGGCGACAAGAATCACTCATGCAGAGGACTTTCGTAAACCAAGGGCCAAGCTGTCTCGCAGAGCCGCCAACGCTCCCAACTGCTTTCCGGACCGCATCACGCGTATATTCCTCCATGCATTGCTCACAAGCCTCTGGTCTTGTTTGACTCGCTTGTCGCGATCCAAAATCCACGTTTCCAAATCGTCGATTGTTTCGACGCCACTCCAAACCGCCTTGCCGCACTGCACATCAAGGCCTTCGGAAACGGATACGACCTGCACATGAATCCATGAGCTATTCATCTGCTTCACATGTTTGTGTACGAAGTGGGTGTGCGCGTACCTTGACTTTACATCTGACCGTTATTCTCGGTTTCGAGAAGGTGCGCTCATAGATCAGCTCGTCGTTCAAATGCAGCACATCGTAAGTGCACAGGTCCGTCAAGGACATGGTATTTTTGATGCTGCCAGGGGTTCAAGATATCAGACAACCGGTGCGTGGGGCACATTATGATAGGGCGAGGTCTGTCAGTTACGTTTTGAGAGTGTCATCCGAGTCTTCCCGGTCAAATTGGTCGCCCCAGTTCTTTTCGTAATTTTTCAACTGCAAGTGCCATTCGTGAGGACTAGTTTCTCAAATCAATTTCCAATACGCTGCACATACCTTCCATCGATCATACTTTTCTTTGGATGCTTCCACATCCGCCTCCATGCGCTGCAGCGCCACCGGCTCGTACAACCCCGCCCCGAGAGAATCCTGAAACTCCGCGATGCACTCCCGAAGATGTCTGTTGTTTCTGAAAAAGGTTTCAGGAAGATACGGCGCTGTATCTCTGCGGTCGATCTCAGGGACTAGCAGCGCCAGCGCGGTCTGTTCCTCGGGTGTAAGCAACTTGTGGTAGATGTCGGGCGTGAAGCATTTCTTGCGAGGAAGGGTTCATACAGTAGTTCTAGTCAGCGAGCTGCCTTTCTCGTGCTGGGTATAGGTGTAGCGTTCTTCACACCCAGATCTTTCTCTCTTTTTTGCCGGGGTGCGGGTTCAGGGCGATTCTACCTTGAGGTCTTCCCCGACAGTGGCTAGCACGGACTTCTTCGAGGTCAACGCATCTTCTCCTGTGCTCTGCTTGCCACGGGTTCTCTTAGGTGGCGTTGACGGCGGAGGTTTTAATGCAGCTCGAATGCTTTTCCGCCGGTTGCTTCGGCGGAGAGGTACAGCGTCGTCGACGTTAATTTCGGTATCCAAAGGAATGTCGTCAGCTTTGCGTTTGACAGCAATCGGAGTAGCGCGTTCCAAGGTCTCGACCGGCGAACTTGCGGCTACGACCTCGCAGAGACTATGGGTATCCCTAGATCCATTGTGGTTGGTGCTGTGAAGGGTATCTGCGGTTATCGTGTCTGGTGTCATTGAAATGTAGAGTTTGGACACCCCGTCGAACGCGATTTTCAACGCGCGAAGCACTCTCACGACATGGACCCTTTCGTCCATTAATCATTGTTCTGAAACTGCAGCAGTAGGAACCCGAGCTTGTACGGTGCCCTTTATCCAACGATGAAAACAATGACTGAATGCATAGAAAATGATAGGCTCTTGTATTCTGATGGGCAACATCTTTTTCTATTCTCCCAATTGCCGAAAGAATGGGCCTCTGCTTGCTGGAATCAAGCAGAGAGATCAGCTCGACGGTTATGTGCAGTGATACAGGTCTCTACAGAGAAAGGGCGGCGACTGCCTTTTCTAGTTCTGTTATCTCAGATTCTATAGCAGGCTTTGTGGATATCTTCTCAAGCTGCTCAGGAATCAGCGGTATCGTTGCAGATGCCTGTTTGGTCTCAAGGTCTTCAATCTGGCGCAACTTTTTGCGCAATGCCTTAAGTCGCTTTTCGGGCTCAGCAGCAGAGCTCGATGCCGGTGGTGTCGCAATGTTTGTTGCTGGCAATGAAGCTGTGGCAGGTTTGGTTGATGGTGTTACTGTGGATAGTGAAAGGTCTTCAGGGTCGGCCTCCGCGGCTTTCTTTACTTTTCGCTTGGCGTTCTTTTTAGCAGATTTGGAAGCAGAAACATCGACTGAGGCGGAATTGGGGGTGGTATTTTGAGTCGGCAGACCAGGTACGTAGCCTTCTGGAACCTTGGTGGCCTCCACTCTTGCGTTGGAGTAGCGGGTTACGTCTTCTTGAGGAACAAAGCCCGGCCGAACTTTTCGCTCTTTGCGGACGGTGCCGTCTGGGCGCCGCGTGGCGGGAATTACTCGTTCGCCGGTTTTCGACTCGCGGATTCCCGAGAGTTGCGGAGATGAGGGTGCTTGGGAGGACATTGCGCCTGCTAATGTGATGGTTCTGTACACGTGTGTTTCGTTGAATTGCGTCGGTGGTGAGAAGTGACTTTGTTGAGAAGGGGGGAGACGAGGAGCGTGTGTGGCTTAGGTCGTTGGTTGGAATGCGGCTTTGTCCGCGCCACATTGCTATATTCAGGCGCGCAGTGGAAAGGTGAGACATTTCCGAACACAAAAAAAGCACACCCCCTTTCTTTTAACAACGTTGTTGGATGGTGTTCTTTTCACCCCTTTTCCTATAGCGTTAACGTCATTTGTTTCTTTTACCGATATTAATTTGTTACGGAGGAAGTTGTTCACAGTCACAAAGGCTGTGTTGTTGAAGTCTCTTCAAGTTGTCGTCAGTTTCCCGCCTTCGCCTTGACTATCCACGTGCGAGTGTGTGACGACGTACTGTCAAAATCATTTTTGTCTTTCTTTCGCCTCTTTCGCGCCCAATCCGTCCGTGCGTCCACTAAAACCTGCTGGAAGCTCAGCTCGTCAACATATTTATTATTCTTGTTCCCGCTCTCGAACTCGACGTCCGTCCGTCCAGCTTCTCACTTTATTTATCGAACGTTAAAGGGAAGGACAGAAAGAAGCATAGAGATAGAAGTGGAGAAACACCACCCGCGCGCACACAGGAACCAATAGCGATAGGCAACCCCAGACGGAATGTCCACAGAACCCGCCAAAGAATCTCATGCACAACGGACAGCTTCGTTGCAGTCTCCGTCTCCGTCTCCTCCGCCACCTGACGACGATGTGCCGTCTCCTCTGCTTGCCGACAGCGATCTAGGGTCACCGGAAGACGTCCTTTCGCCTCAGGACTCGGGCACTCGAGCATCCGCAGCACCTGAGCGTACCCTTTCCAGGATTGCTCAATTGGGAGGCGGCAGTTCGTCACGAACACCCGAGGAGGCGACCAGCACCAGTCGGTCAACGCCCTCAATCACTCTTAACACCAGCAAATCCGCAACAACGCCGGCGATACGCTCGCCACTGTCATATGGAACCGGGTCGGTGCCCGAGTCCCCACGGCCAGCCAAGCGACGGAAGAAACAGTACTATCTGCAGATAACCATCTCGGAAGCGAAGCGAGGCGCTCTGCCGGGTTATGAAGGCGATCGGCGTGTCGAGTGGGCAGTGAGCGACGATGCCACGAGCCTGGTCGAGTCGGCCGAGAAGACACGCGATGCCCTTGTGACCTTGAAAGAGTTTTGGGACGATGTCGCTCCCGAAGAACTTGGATTCTCAGAGTTTGTCTGGTGCGTTTTTGGCGACGATTTTGCTGACACCGCAGTCGAAACCGACCCTGCTGCTCCGGCAAAGCACCAAACACCATCATCTGATGCTGCTGCAGAGTTAACCGCCCACATGGCCGCCCGTCTGGCCGGCAATACCATGGCGTTGTCTGCATTTCTTGCCGACGTAAGAGACTGGGATGCATTCCGATTGCTGATCCGCCGACGAGCCGGACGACTTCCTGTGACTCTCGCTGCGCGAGGACAGGAGCGGCGACGCCGAGCCAAAGCTGCCCGTGAGGAACAAAGTTCCCCCTTGCCGTCTACCTCTTCATCACACCGCAACTCGGCTTCGATGCGTGATGAAGCGGTCCGGATGCTGGCCTCAGAGGCCTTCTTTTACGTGCTCGCGGAAAAGGAGGCGGAGTGGGACGCTCAACGCGTGGCGCTCGAAGCTGCGCTTGCGTCCGCCGAACGTAAAGTTCAACGCATTGTCCACTCCGTTACCGGCGCCCTTGGCGGTGCCATCGGCGAGATCCCGCTGCATCGCACGGCTCACCGAACAGACAGCTGTGTCCGCCGCTCGCTCGAAAGCCTGAGAGCTATGGATCACACCACCAACCCGTATGAGCTATTCTCGCCGGCACGCCCGACACCGAGTACCTTCCCCCGCCAGTACAGATCGGGGGCCCCCGTCACACCGCCGGGCACACCTAAAGCTGCCCGGAAGAACGCCCCTCCGCCGCGCCTAGCCAAGAAAGTCAGCTTCGACATGGACACGCTCAAGCGTGAGGAAGTCAGAGACGGCCTCCGAACCACTGTCTCGGACGATGAGGCGCCAGTGCACCACCAGCACAAACGCCCTCTTCCCGTTGACACTGCAACTCAAACATCTCCCCTATCCTCGTCGTCGCCCGCGAGAATGGAGACAGGCTTCGCCACGAACTGGCGCGGTTCTGCCTCGTCGTCCCTTGATCGTGATGAAGTGGTAGACGATCAGTATGAGGATGACGAAGATTACGACTATGAAGAAGAAGAGAATCCATCCACCCCCCATCGTCCCGACACCGCCCGCGCTTCCAAGCAGCCGCCCAATCTCGTCATTCACCCGCCACCGGAACCCGGCTCTTTGTCCAAACTCTACAGCACCTACAGCAACACCAACGCCAGCACCAGCACAGCAACCAGCAGCAGCAGCAACAGCACGGATGCCAACAACAGCACCACCACCACCACCGCCCATCACGGCGGGCTGTACCAGCTCGGCAACGCAAACTTCACCATCTCCCCCGACCGCCGCTCGCGCCGCTCCAACGAGTCGGCAGAATCCTCAGATGCCAGAGGTCGAGCTTCGACATCCTCATCCACCACGTCGCCACCCCGCAAGCGCTCGTGTCTCGACTTTGCCCGCCCGCGCCGCAGTGGCGAACACGGCCGCGCGAGCAATGAAGAGCAGGCACCCCACAGCGCTCCCGTCATTAGCCACCGCCACAATATTTTAGATACACGAACTTCCTCATCTTCTCTATCACCACGACCCCGCGACGAGCCCTACGAGGAACCACCCACCTCGCCCTCGTTTGGGCGCAAGGTCGGCCGCTTCCTGAAATTTAAGGCATCGCGAGACGGTTTCAAGTGATTTCATTGTCACTAGCCCCCCGCCCGCTCTCCGCCCGTCCTCAAATTCCACGACCCCTCTCCGGCCACCCTCCAAAGTTCGCGCCTCCTCTCCCGTCCTCTGCCAAATTAGCCGCCGTCTCTCGCCGCTGTCCAAATTCAATGTCCCTCCCCAGTTATCCAGTCTCTCCCAAATTCAGCGCGCGGTTACTGCTGGACCGTGACCTACCTCCCCCGCTTCTTGTTTTTATTCTGTTATATTCGTTTCCCCCCCTTCTTTTCGTTCCTTTCGTCTTTTCGTCTAACCTTCAATCCCTTTTTGGTACTCCGAACATGTAATTTTTCTTTACTACTTCTTCTTCTTGTTTTGTTTTTTTTTCTTCGTTTTTGACTGTATATAAGTTTTCCCCCAGTTCGTTTTGTTTGCGTGATCGTCCCTTGTATCATAGTTTACAAACTGTTTATCTATCTATCATTAACTCACCGTATCATCTATTTGCTATCTCCATCATGTGGGTCCACAGACCACGGTCCAAGACCCAAGCACCACGCCCCCCCCCCCCCCCCCACCCCCGCGGATTCGCGAAAGACGAGACACAACGACTCAGCTCAAGTCGCGGCTGGGTCCATATGAGTCAGCTTCGAATGGATGGATGATCTTTATGAGCGATTTCCAGTCACCATCCCCACCAATGAAGCCGCCATTGCGTTATCAATTGCATAACATTCAAGATAAAAATTCTAAAACTCAACTCGCGCTGTATCCGCTCATTAACATTTCCGCCATCGGCAACAACTCAGTTCTCTATTTGGTTGCGCACAAGATATCAGGCTCTCCGTCTCTCATATCTGGGGCTTCGCGTCGGAGTGTGATTGTGATTTCAGAGGGTTCCCCGCCTAATGCACGGCGGTCTCTTGCGCCACTACTCATACTTCAGCCCTACTCCCACATTGCTTGCCAGATTGGATCACTTAATGCCATAGAACCGAGTTTGGCGACCCACCCCCGAGGTTTAGGCGTCGCCTCCAAAATTTGGGCTTGTGTTATGTCCCATGATCATCATCTACGAATTCAGTTTGCCCGGCCCGCCTCCGGCCGGGCTTCGTATTACTACACAAAGAAACCAACATCAGCATCTCCACTTCTTTATCTCGCTCATCCATTCCCGCGTTTTACCAATGAGATTCTTCGTCCTCCGCCTCCTCAAGGATCGCCAGGATGCCACACCCAGACGGGCTAATCGACGCAGTTGTCGAGTCCTTCAACGCCTCCAAGACGCTCGGGGCGGCGCCGCCGAGACTGTGCATGGCCGCGGTGTGCTGGTTGATGCTGGCAAAGATGCGGGCGGCGGGGTCAATGCCAATACCGCTGCCCATGGCACTCATGTTGGCGGCCCGGAATGCCGCGGACGGTTTCGCGCGCCGCATGGCCCGGGCGGAGAGATGTGTCGCTGTGCGGAGGAAGCGCATCGTTGTTTACTGCAGGAAGCGAAAGTCGTATATAGAGAGACTATGAAAATGCCGATCCGTGAGGATTTTGGCAAATGTTGGAATGGATGAGGGTTGATTTGGGTCGCGTTGGCACGGTAACTGTAATGAATGGCGCAGGCACTTGTCCTCCCTGCCTCGCGGCTATAAAAGGAGCGCACATCCGCCAACTCTCCTTCCGATTTCTTTATCGTCCGTGAGGTTTAGACATTACCACGCATACAACCCTCGCCTTTTACTAGAGTTGTCCGTGTGTAAGCCTCGCTATGCGGATTGGAAACAATTTTTTGTTACCTTCCTCTCCATTATTATGGGATGAGGAATTACTTTTTAAAATAAGGATGAAAAAAGACCAACGTGATATGAATGACCAAAAAACTGTCATATGAATGGGTCATTGACGTGTCTGTCTGATGCTGGATGGCACTGGGTGATGCATGAGAAACATGCGGATGGTGTTGCCGGGGAGATCGGGAGAGTTAGTCTAGGAGGTGGCTGGCCATCATTTCGCATCTCATACGCCAGCGAAACATGCCGTCCGGGATGACTGCCAGTGGACATCTTGAGCAGCAGTATATCAACTGTATGACGTCTCTATGTCGAAGCTGTTACAGGAAGCAAGCATCTACTGTACTGTTCACTCGATGCGACGATGGTTCCATCGCAATCTCAATGATCGCTGACCACTACTGGCGAAGTAGACGTAGCGCAAGTACTGTAGCAACGCATTATCCTCGACCGCGTGAATGTTTGCCCACAGCCCAAAAGAATCGCAATGGTTCTCAGGTCTTGCGCATTCGCCGCATTCTTGAGTGTGTTTCGGTTTCTACCGATGAGCAGCTGTATTACTATCGGTACACGGTCCAAAGCAGAGGGACTTCTCCTGATCTTGTCCCGGGTTGTGATGCTGCAGTGATGAGCGATTTTGGAGAAGTCTTGTTTGTTGAGCAAAAGAAGAAACTGCGAGATTACCCATCTGCCAATATCAGTCTCAATAATATCAACCTAAGCATGGTAGGAATGAAGGATAAGACCAAGGACGTATATACATATTGATTCAAGAAAGCAAAAAGAAGGAGGAGCGGTACAGAAAGCAGGCTGGGGACCAGCGGCACTAACGGTGGGGATTCAGAACCGCCGGCCAGCCCGGGAACAGAAATTTTTTGATACATGAAGGGTTTCGCGAGCGGCAGTTTCAAGAAAACCCCATTCTCCTGGGGACAGATGGCTGTCACGTTTCTTCAGATTGTGCGTTGGATTTCGTTGGAATTTTTTATCCAGATCTTGGGATGATCTTGACGGCCATCATGGCGCCGTCGCACTCGGGAGTGATATAGACCTCCGAGAACGGGTCGTGTGGTTGTTGCTCGCCGTCTCCTCGTCCGGGATCGAGGAGCTCGATGAGCAATTGTGGTTCGTGTGCGGCGGCGGCTAAAGCCGCCAGAGAGGGCGTTTGCATGGCTGCTGCTGCAGCAGTGGCAGCTGACGATGGCGAATTGGTTCGGGATTGGGATTCGGGGGAGGAGAGGTGGATAGTACTGGCAGACAGCCAGGGGAATGTGGCCGCGCTGGAGGCGTTGAGGATTTGGAAACGTACATTTTTGGGAGCACGCGCGTTCCATTCAGAAAGCATTCGATTTACTTGCAGCTGGGTGACGAAAGAGAAGATGTTTTTAATAGGTTATTGAAGCACAGGATGAACGGCACAACGCTTCGACAACTGTATCTCCCACCTCAACAAGCATGCATGCTTGCCAACTTGATAACTCACCTGCATGGCGTGTTCCAGATTGGCCATGCAAAAAGCTGCCAGTGCCAGCTGCAACAGCATGAACAAAATCGCCAGAACCATCCACCAAAAGGCCAGCCAGTAGTGTCTCTGTGCAATTCCGAGCCAACCAACGGCGCCGAGACACGTTATGGTCACGATTGCACCGAGTGCCGCAGCGGCATTTCTACGTCGACGTTTTTCGTCATCCGTCACAAGCATCAGGGCGTTAAGTTCAGCGACATGGGCGCGGTACTGTGGGGACGGCACAATGTCGTCGAGAGCGGCGGGAAGGGCAAACGAGAATAGGGGAGGAGAGGAGCGGCATGGGTAAACAATGATCAAAGCACCGTCTGCTGTGATCATTCGGGGTGTGGTGCGGGTATGAGGTCCGGTCTAGGACACGCACATAAAAATGATGATGAGAAAACGGGCCTTTTGACATGATGTGGATTGACAGTATGCTTTGCATACCGGATCATGCCCGAGAAGAGGTGTATGCGATGAAGCGTCTACTTCTTCGTCGTCGTCATCGATAGTGGAATGGCGGGATCGACCCATGGGTGAAGAAGGTGTCAACATGCGCAGAAGACTGCTCATGGCTCAGGGCGGTACAATGGAGTAGGCTGGAGAGGATAGTGGAGGCAACTTGCGGGAGAGGAAGTGCTGATACGTGAGCTTTAGTTCCTCAGCAGCAGTTGATGGCGGGTAATTGAAGGGTGGGAGGTGTTGTGAGTAGGCAGGTCAACCGTAGGTGTCGGGTATACAAGACGAGTTTAGGCTGGCAGTTTTGCTGCGACGGCAGGTGTAGCTCTGGAGAAGTGTGGTTGGAGGGTTGACTTGGGTGACAGGTCGAGTTTGTCAAGACAATGCCGATGGAATGAAACAGGAGATGAACGTTTGCAAGTGGTTGGCTGTCCGGGTCATCAGTTTGCTGAGGGTTGGTTGAGGGGTATGGGAAGTTGCACAAGAAGAAAGGGTATGTCTGTATCAGCCCAAAAACGTCAATAGAATATGATCGAAGTAACGAACAACAAACAACACATGCAAACAAGAGGACGCATTGGACAACAGGGTATCTCAATTTGTGAAACACCCCTAAACCTGGTCATATTTGCAGAGGACTTTGTCATTATCACTCATCATCCTTTATCGCATGCTGAATGAACTCCATGCACCCACGTGACTCACATGGCACTCGAGGGAAAGCACCATCTAGAAAAGCCTTCTGTTGGCTCGTGGTTCTACGATGTACATGTATGTGATGTGCATGGTTTTGGTGAATCGTCACGACGAAGAGACGGTGACTAACAAAACCACGCAACCCGGGGTGACCAACGCCCGCCACAGCGATCTCCGACAAGAAAGACCATTTTCCTGGAAGAAGACGGATATGTTGTCTATCTTTATTGTAATGCGGAGTGGAGTCTAAATGGAAGCACCAACTGTCCCGTGCTTGTGCTACGTTAACGTTTGTATCCCGCGAAAAAGACTGCGCTTTCCACTAGCCCGCTGCACTGTTTGGAAGCAGGCTTTTGACTATGAGACATGCGCCCTCGGAGCCGTAGGTTGCCGGCAAGGTTTTTTGCTTTTCAACTTGGTCGCCCGCGTCTTCCGCCTTGGCGAATCCGAGACGTAGCCATATGCGCGTTGCTTCTGTGTCGACGGTACCACCCCAACAGCGTGCGAAACCATCAAGCGCTGCGTGAGTGAGAAAGTGGTTGACGAGTGCCTTGGCGATGCCTTGGCGATGGAATCGAGGGAGGATGGTGCATTCATGAAGCCACACAACGGCGGGGTATTCACTGCTGTTGGTGGCGATACGTGAGGGCTCGATGGTGTCATGAAGAGCGGGCAGAGGCGCCGACGGGTCGATGGGGTAGCCAAAGATGTATCCGGCGGGTATCTGGATGTTGGGCGCATCCGAGAGGGTTGCGAGGGCGAGGAACCCGAAGGCGCGCGGCTGGTCAAAGTGGGCAAGCAATTCGTGCGGCGCCTCATGCAAACGGGGCGGATAGGCCGCGCATTGAATTGCATACACAATCTCTGGATCTGACATATGCTCGCGCGCGAGGGCAACGATAGAGAATTCCACGGGTGAGGAGCCGCTAGCGCATGCATTCGCGTTCATTTCCGCCTGTGATGGCTCAGCGTGCAGTGGCGGCGGCGGACAGGACAGCCAGTCGATGCGATTCGGACTTGGCATTTTTTTTTCTCAGTAAATGAATCTGGATAATAATGATAATCTGGGGGCACGGCAAGGGAGTAGGAGATCGATGAAGGGGTCGATGGAGGGAAATATCCAAAAGTTTAATTCGACTCGTGTGGGTGGCGTGCTAGATCTAGGCGAACCTTCAAGCGGGAATTGAGAACGCTTAGTTAACCTCTTCTGCATATCGACAAACAATACTCTGGGGATGGTTTTAGTTTGAATTTCCCAGATGCATGTAATAGAAACGTGCGGCAATCCCATCCGATAGATTGTTTTCGCAGATTTGTTGTATCCAGAACGTAACGGCGTGTCACCTAAATTAGCCTGGGAACCGGATCCATTAAATGTCCCTGGCCCTCCAAGTCCATCTCATTTCATTCAATCATTATTGCATTCTGTTGACTTCTTTTCTTTGTTGCAATTACGGCGCAGTTTTATCCTTTGAGAGAGTGGACTGGAGGGAGTGAGATGAAGTGAAATGAAATGAAATGACGCACGCGCCTCTCTCCTGGAATTGCTCCTACATCCAGCATCATCATCATCCACCATCGGTGATCCAATCCCATTCATTCGCAAGTGCGACTTTGTGTGTGCGCGGAAACCCAAAACCCGAAATAAAAACGCCAGGCTCCCTCTCCCCCCCTCCCTCCCATCTCCACACTCCGCTCCCGCGCTCCCGCCTTCCCTCCCCTCCTCTGTCCAATCTGGGACCCACCCCCAACATACTTTAGGGCACTTGCTTATCGGGCCGTACCTTGGGTCTCTCTTCGCTTTCTTTCCCCTTCTGTCTCTTCCACTTGATTTTGTACATATACTAGTACCCACGTATTTTCCAACCTTCTCTTCCCGCCTCGCATAGCACCACCCACACCATCTGTTCCCTATCTATCATGCCTGCAGCGAAAAGGGAGCCTCTCGGGCTCTGGTCCTCCGTCTTCCTTTCGAACTGGCTCTTCATATGGATTTTCCCCATTCTCTCTCAAGGCGCCCGCTTGCCTGTCAAGCAACTCGCCTTCAAGCTGAGGGAATACGAGTCTGCCCGTTACAACGCTGACAAGCTCGAAGCGGCTTGGCAAGAGGAACTGCAGTATCCTGCAAGGTACGTCCGGAACGGACCCGCGTCTTTGTGGTCTCATTACTGACCTTTTGTTTTCCCACGTGTCTTTCCCATAGTCAGCGATCTATTCTGCGAGCATTACGAAAGGTGTACGGCAAGACATACGCTGCCATTGGTCTCTACAAAATTGTATGGGGTATCTTCACATGGCTCTCCGCCTACTGGCTCTGTAAGTTCCCCTTCGTTACTCTGTCGAATTCTACACTTCGCTGACTAAAACGTTAATTTTCTTACAGTGAAAAAGATTATCGAGTTCGTGACCGCTCGTGTCAATCAAAACGGTGCTGGATTCGGAGTCGACGATGGTCACTACTATGCGATCGGCTTGCTTTTGGCGTCTCTGTTGAGCTCCATCGCCATTCACCAGCTGTACTCTGAATGCAACCGCGTCGGTATTCAGGTCCGCGCCGCCTGCACTGCTCTGGTTTTCCGCAAGTCGTTGAAGCTCTCTGTTGTCCGCGGAGGCGCCGGTGAAGTCATCAACATCTACTCGACCGATATCAGCCGTCTCGTTGACGCCGTCACCAACTTTCACTTTCTCTGGTCCGCCTTCCTTGAGGCCGCCGCGATCGTTATCATTGCTTTTACCGAAGTCGGCATCTCCGCCATCCCGTGTCTGGCCTTTGTTATCCTGCTGTTACCTGTTCAGATATACCTCGGACGTAGAATCAGCACCCTCAACCGCGCCCAGACTGCCGTTACCACCGGCCGTGTCCACATCATGTCTGAAATTCTCACGGCCATCAAACTCATCAAATTCTACGCTTGGGAGTCACCCTTCGATGAGAAGATCACCGACATTCGACGCCGCGAGATGGGTTTCATCCGCTCGGGAATGATAGTCAAGGCCATCAACTTCACAGTGGTTTTTGCTGTTCCCGTTCTTGTCGCTCTCTCTTCCCTCGGAATGTACGTCGGCCTCGACAATGTCCTCACCGCCTCGGTCTCCTTCACCGTGCTGTCCGTCTACAACACGCTCCGTTACCCTTTCCTCATGTTACCTCTCGCTGTGCGATCCACAGCCGGTGCCATGACTGCGTTGGTGCGCCTCAACGAGTTCTTGGACCTGGCCGAAATTGAAGAGAACAAACCGCAACTGCCTCCTCCTGGTTGCGACCTTGCGTTTTCGGTCAAGAAATCGGATTTCAAATGGGATGGAATCGAGGTTCCCAAACCCACTCTGCACGACGTGTCGCTCGACATCAAGCGCGGTAGCAAGGTGGCCATTATCGGGGACGTCGGAAGCGGCAAGAGTTCTTTGATCGCAGCCATCCTCGGTCAGATTCGTTTGATCAACGGCGAAGGTCTCAAACTCTACGGTACCACTGCGTACATGTCACAGGAAGCCTGGCTCTTGAACGTAACACTCCGGGAAAACATTCTGTTTGGAAAGGACTTTGACCGGGCTCGCTACAAGGAAGTCGTCCGAGTTGCTGCACTGCAACGCGATTTGACGCTTCTGATTGCGGGAGACAAAACAGAAATAGCAGAGCGAGGCGCAAACTTGTCCGGTGGACAGAAGCAACGTGTCTCGTTGGCACGAACAGTCTACTACGATGCCGACATCATTCTTCTCGACGATCCCCTTTCCGCCGTCGACCAGCACGTCGGTGTCCACATCTTTGAGGAGTGCTTTATGAAGTACCTCAAGGACAAGACGGTCGTTGTCTCCATGAATCAACTCCAGTATCTCCCCCGAATGGACTACATTGTCGTCATGAAGGAGGGAGAGATTGCTATGCAAGGCACTTTCGACCACCTCTTGGCCACTTACCCCGAGTTCACCGAGTTCTGCAAGCAGGTCGCCACTCCCGCTTCTACAGAAGGTGTTGACGACGAGTCCTTTGTGCCTCTAAACAATGCGGCTTTCGACATCCCCGAAGAAAAGGAGGACAAGTACAAGATCGAGAACGAGTACGCCTACACATCTCCCAAGAGCCCCGGTCTGGCGGCCGATGCCAAGAACATGATCGAGCTCAACCAGCTCTCGGTCATGTCGCGCAACCAGCTGTCTGTTAAGTTCAAGAACATCAACGAAGCCACTCTCCGAGCGGAGATCGAGAAGGACGCTGGAACAACCATTCGTTCGATGGGATCCCGCCACGATCTGGCAGCCGCCGTCCGTCGCAATGAGATCTCTGTGTACAGCACCAACGACATCGAGGGTCTGGAAGACATCATGAACGAGCGCAAGGGTCAACTTGTTCAGGAAGACACCTCGGCTGCATCCACCGGTTTCGGAGACTTTGCAAAGTACGGCAGAGCCGCCTCCAAGTCGGGCGCTGGAACGGCCACCACCATCCTTGTCATGTCCTTCTTCTTTGTCGTCCACGGAGTTCGTATCGGATCCGACTACTGGTTGCGTCTATGGGTACCCCGCATTGGTGGATACTCTGACGCTGTCTACCTCGGTGTCTACGGTGGCTTTACCTTCCTCTTCGCCGCCGGTGTGTTGACGCGTGGTCTGCTCTTCGCCTTCATTGCAACAAAGAAGGCTACGTTCCTCCACGACAATATCTTCGGTGCCGTCATCCGTGCTCCCATGTCCTTCTTCGACGCTACTCCCCTCGGACGTATTCTCTCGGCTTTCTCAAAGCACCAGCTGCACGTTGACGACACACTGCCCGACGCTGCCATGCAGGGTCTGCAGTACGCTCCGCTCGGTTTGGGTGCACTGATTCTTTGCGCTGTCATTGTTCCGTGGAACTGGGCTCCTTGCATTGGACTGGTGATCATTGGTGCGATGGTGATCAAGGTGTCGACGCCCGCTGAGACAAAGACAAAGGCACTGGAAGCCATCACCAAACCCCCGATCTTCAACCACCTGACAGCGACTCTGGAGGGCCTGTTCTCTATCCGCGCCTACCACGCTGAAAAGCGATTCGACGACATGAACTTGGCCAAGCTTGACACCAACCACGCCGCAATGATGGCCGCCATGAATGTTCGTTCCTTCCAGGCTCTTTACCTTGACTTCCTATCTTCCTTCGTCGTCTACTTCACTGCACTGCTCATCGTTCTCGCCGACACCAGCGCTGATCTTCCCTCGGTTGCCGGTCTCGCTCTCTCCAACGCGCTGCAGATGCTCGTGTTTGTTCAATGGACGGTCCGAATGTGGGGTGAGGTGCAGTCGCAGATGTCTTCCGTTGGCCAGCTCGACTACTACGCGCAAGTGAAGCCCGAAGCGCCCGCTGTCATTGAGAGCAATCCGGTCCCCAAGCTGTGGCCCGACCAGGGTGACATCCAGTTCAAGGACGTGGTTCTGCGATACAAGGAAGGCGGTGTCGATGTCTTGAAGAACATCAACCTGCACATCAAGAGCACTGAGAAGATTGGTATTGTCGGCCGAACCGGTTCTGGCAAATCCACACTTCTCACTGCCCTGCTCCGAATTGTCGAGGTTTCCCAAGGATCTATCGTCATTGACGGCGTGGATCTCAGCAAGATTGGGCTCAACGATCTGCGATCCAACATTGCCATTATCCCACAAGAACCCGTGTTGTTTGTCGGAACCATCCGGTCCAACTTGGATCCTTTCGGCAAATGCACTGACGAAGAGATTTGGAAAGCCCTCGACTCTGTGCAGCTCGGCGACAAGATCCGCGACATGCCCGCCAAACTTGACAGTGAAGTCATCGAGAACGGCAAGAACTTTTCTCTGGGTCTCCGACAGTGTGTGTGCATTGCTCGCGCCATCCTCTCCAAGTCCAAGATTCTTGTCCTCGACGAGGCCACCGCGGCCATTGACTCGCGAACCGACGCCATGCTGCAGGAGACCATCAAGACTTCCTTCGCGGACTTGACCGTGCTCACCATTGCGCATCGTCTCAACACGATCATCGAAGCCGACCGTGTGTTGGTGCTAGACGCCGGCCAAATCTTGGAATTCGACGAGCCCAAGGTGTTGCTTGACCGGGAAGGAGGCGATTTCCGATCCCTCTTGGAGCAAACTGGTCCGGACGAATACAGGATGCTCTACGCTCAGGCCGAAAAGGCGCACAACGAGCGACATGGAAAGAAGCTGGGTGGCGGTGGTCAGAATAACATTGGCGCCAGCGGCAATACTCTGTCTCAGGTCGAATGAACGTGCTTTCAGTACGGAATTGGTGTGGGGGCTGTGGGGCGATTGGGGAGGATGTAATGGGACTGCTTCTACGCGCATGTGGGGATGCTTATTTGTTATGGGATGGAGTGAGGGACCTTGTACAGTAACACACACGAAATTGATCTATCTTATTTTTTACTTTGTCTTTGGGAATACATATTCATTTACAAGACGTTTAGTCAAGCAAATTCGATGTAACATCTCGCTATCTATCTGCCAGCCAGACTGACGTATCTTGAAGCACAGCCGAGTGCACATAGCCTCGCACACTTTTGGCCATGGAATTAAAGTGTGTGTCTGTCCACGCATTATTGTCTCTACTCTCCACGAGGGTCTACGACAATCCATGGAAAGGGCGTTCCGCGTTCCGCATGCGTGGACGGCGCCCTCTGACTCCTCTGACCAACCTATCTGTCTGCGCCACATCGCCTTCTCCGATCTTCCTCTTTTTCTCCTATAAAGCTGGAGCTCTTCCTCTCCCCCTGCCCCACCGGCCATTCTTAAGTTAACAACTCTGCATATCTATTGCATACTGAATCCTGTGCTCCTGGTCCACAAAAAATAATATGACAACCAACAACGAATACTCCATCCAACCCGTCTCCACCCTCTCCGACAAGGACGCCGCTGTTCTCGCCGACATTCTCGTCCTCCTCGTCTCGCAAGGCCACGCGCTCTCCCTCCCCACCCCACTCAACACTACCGTCGCCACTGCCATCTTCACCGCCACCCTGCCGGACCCTGCCATCACCCTCTACGTGGCCCGCAAGGTCGATACCACCATCGTCGGCACCGTCCAACTCCACCTCGCCACCGCAACCAATGCCCGGCACCGCGCGTGTGTCGTCAAAATGCTCGTGCACCCCGATCACCACGGCAAGGGTATCGGGAGGATGCTACTGAAGGCCGCGGAGGATGGGGCGCGGGACGAAGGACGGACGCTTATGCATTTGGACACGAATGCGGATGCGACGGGTGCGGTGGCGCTGTATAGAAAGTGTGGGTATGTGGAGGTCGGGGATATACCGGATTGGATTAGGTTGGAGGGTGGGGAGAGGATCAATTCGAAGATATTTTACAAGTTTCTGTGAGTGAGGAGATAAGGAGGACGGTAGGGTAGAGATGCAGGATGACGACTACGCTGGCTTGAGGGAGGGAGGACTGTGGCTTGGGGACATGGATGATGAGAGTACGACGTTGTCGCTAGTAGGAGTATGGACGGTGTCTACTGGAGTGATTCGGCTTATGCGGGATCCTCCTTGCGATTCACACCGTCATCACGAGCGGAAACGAGGCGATCGCCCACCCGCTGGGTAGACAGATGGTTTCGTGGCGAAAATGGGTGCAAGGGACGATCTGTACCTCTCTTCCGTGGCATCACCTTTGTTCCGGCATTCGATATTACATCCGACATCACATACCGGAATCGCAGTTATTAGATAGACAGATCATCAGACAATCTCATGATGTATGAACTTTGCTCAAATCTCCATCCCATGACACCCAATTAGATGGCCACAACAGAGTTTTACAAACAAATCCAATTCTCTCCATTAAAACCTCATTCTCTCATCTATGTGCCGCCCGACAAGGCCACAAACAGCACTGCCGCCATAAACAGCTGTCCAAACGTTCCTTCCTCAATGTCCACCTGCGTGACCCATCTATTCTCCAACACGCTTTTTTTTGCCAACTGCCGGCCGTGCGCCTCACCCACCACCTTTTGCTCCCGCGAATTCGGCAGACGCATCACAATAATGTACTTGTGTTCCTTCAAATCCCCCGCCAGTGTGAACGATGGACCCGCGTACTGCACCGGTGTAGGCGTCGTGCGGTCCACGGGACTCCGCGCTTCGTTGGTCAGTGGTAGGGGAGAGCGCAAGTCGGTCGCGCTGTTGCTGCCGTTGAGATTGGTGAGAGATCCGGGGAGAGAAGGGGAAGAACCGCTGGAGAATCGTGGAGCGGATTCAACGGCGAGTTTGAGGTCGCTGATGTATTGGAATTTACCCATACCGGCCCCGGTCGCTGTTGTCACCACGAAGGGAGTGAGTAGCGAGAGGGGCGAGTCGGATGGTGCCCGAGGGTCGGGGAAAATTTCAAACGCGGGATTGGAGGATGCGTACAGTGAGCGTTGGTCTTGCACCATGACCACTCTGCGAGAAGAAATGTCAAAAGAAAAGGTCAGATTCTCAGACCCTGAAAGTATACACGCAAGAGAAAGAGAGATTTAACGCGAAAAGAGATTCCTCCAACGCACCGTTTCGTATCCCAGAATTTCAACCCAACAATCAACCCTTCCGCCCCATCCGCACCCGACACCACATGGATCTTGCGTGCCTTATCCTTGGTGCCCGAAATCGAGATCGCATATCGACTTCTCGGCACCGACAATCCGCGGGGCAAACTTGCAGCCGACACATTCCCACTACTCGTGTTCGCCGCAGCCGTCTTCTCTGCGGGTAGTGGTGCGGCTGCCACCGCTGCCGCTGTGGTTGGATCCACCCATCCTTGCGGTTGCGACACACGGGGTTTGGACTGCGAGGCTGATGGTGCTTGTTGTTGTTGATGGTGCTGGTCGGCTGTGATGCTGGCTGTCGGCGCGATCTCGGTAGGTAAGATAGGGCCGCTGGCACCGATTTCACCACGCGCGATAGCTTGCACCAGGTCGTCGAACGAGGTAGAAGCGGGAACACTTCCGCCTTTGGAGCTGGTTTTGATTCGGAGTGTTGCGGAGGGGAAACCGCCACTGAGATTTGATAAAAGACAGAGAACGAAAATATCTGTGAGACGAGAGTGATGGAAAGGAGAAGGGATATCTTTGACCTCACCCGCCGCTTTGGTCAGCTTTGTGTCCATCTCGGATATCAGACGCACTGATAGCTTCTTTCGGGAGAGAATCCACCGACGCACTGAAATGACACATCCCATGATGAGACTCGGTGAGCAGCTGTGCCAGCTAACAGTACATAGTCTTTCAAGAGCACATCGGATACACGTACTTGGACCCGAGGTTCACGTCGCCCCTATTGATGTCCATGCCATCTGGTTCGGACGTGGTCCGTGGTGGTGCGACGGGAAGTGGCGGGAGCTGCTTTTCCGTGTTTGCGCTGTGGTTGATTGTCAGAACATGTTAGATGGAAATTCTCGAGAGGATTAAGGCCGAGGAGAGCATTGGGCTTACAGCAGGTCAGTCTTGCTTCCGGGCTGCGAAGTTGGCCCATCGATGGTCATGATTTTTACGAGCATCTTGACGCATTTGCGTCGGGCTGGCCAATACACAAATGAACAAAAATAGTAGAGCTTTTAGTTACGCGCACACGGTCGATTTCCCCTCACAAGCCGCCCTTACCTTCCGGTACATTCCCGCCCGCCTTCCCCTCATAATCCTTGCCCAACTGCACCGAATCCCCGTTCTTCACTTCACACAAATCGCTCTCTACCCCCAAATTGCTCAACCGCACTCCATTCACAAACGTGCCCGAGTTGGACCCACAGTCCCTCACAAACACGCGGCCATCACGAGCGAGGAAATCACAATGGTTGCGCGACACGACCTGCGATGTGAAGGCTCGGAACCCTTCCTTGGGCAGACCCCGACCCAGCCGGTGCGCCGAGCTGCCCAGGTTGAGCGTGAAGGCGGTGAATTGCCCGTTTTCGGGAGAGAGCGTGAGACGGACGGTGCCTGCTGTGGGTGTGGAGGTGGCGTCTGGAGTGGAGGTGGGGAGAGCGCCTGCTACGGCGGAGAGGGCGGCTTTTTCGGCGAGGTCGGGTGATTCGGCTTGTGGATGGGGTTCGCGGGCAGGGGTGGGAGCAGTGGCAGGGAGATTGTTGGCATTCTCTGCGTCCTGGTCGGGCAAGGTCGCACTGCTGGATGCAAATCCTTCCTTTTTGGTTAAATGCAACAGCCGCGGGTCTTTGGGTTTGGTGATGCCCGCTCCACCCTGCTGTTGCTGAGCTTGCTGCTGCTGTTGCTCCTGCGGTTGTTCCTGTGGCGCGCTCTCTACGACACCACCCTGCTGCTCCTCACCCCCCAGGCTCTTCCTAGTACTCCCCCTCTCCTCCAACCCAAACGATTTCCTCTCTGCCGCCGCCGTCCTCTTCTCCAACAACGCGTTCACAATATCCGGTGTAGCAGGTGGCAGGCCCTTTGGTGCTGGGTATCTTCTCTCTTCACTATCAGACCCCAACACCACGGACTGCCGTTCCGATGACGGCTGCGTGTCCCGATCCTGCAGGGGGACAAGCGAGTTGCTCCGAAAATGGACTTGTTCGTACGATTGCTGGTTGGCGGAGGATTTTCGGTGCGAGCGGAGAGGAGCGAAGGTGTCGTCGTCGTTAGCGATATCGGGCTCGTCATCCTGAGAAACAGCACTGCTCTTTCGAGTGGAGGTCCTGTTGTGGGCTGACAGTGGACGTGCTGATGTGGATGGTACGGATTCGGATGCAGCTGGGTTTGCAGGCTTTTCATGCGCAGGTTGTTGTGCATGCGTGATTGCAGACACCTCTTCATCATTTTCGGTGAGAAGACCACCAAGCGTTGTTTCCTGAGTTGACACTGTTTCTTCAGGGTAGCGATCATCTTCCTCGTTCTCGTGTGCTTCCCGAGTGGGCCGAGCAGAACCTGGTTTACAAGAAACGGGTCGAGAGATCGCGCGTTGTTGTGTCTTCTCCCCTCCCTCATAGCCAGTAACTCTACCGCGGGCCTCAGAGACCGGTCGAGAGGACACACGCGATTGCCCTTTCTCAGACGGTTCTGGTAGACCACTTTCTGCCGTGATGTTCTTGGAGACCGGCCGAGAGGATCCGCGAGCTGGGGCCCTCGAAGATGCAACATCCGTTTCAACGTTTTTGGACACGGGTCGGGAACCTGCGCGGGATTGAGGTTGTTGCTGTTCGGTCCTTTCCGCGTCACCAGTGTCTGTTTCGATGTTCGTTGAAACGGGTCGGGAGGTGGCACGGGATTGAGGTTGCTGTTCTGAGACACTAAAGTCTGTTCTGATGTTCTGGGAAACGGGCCTTGAGGCGGCGGGGGACTGAGACGGCTTTTCGATTGGTTGGCCCACATTCACATCTGTTTCAATGTGCTTTGAAGCGGGGCGAAAGGCGGCGTGGGATTGAGGTTGCGTTACGATTGGTTCGCCCACGTTCATGTCTGTTTCGATGTGCTTTGAAACGGGGCGGGAGGCGGCGCGGGATTGAGGTTGCTCCCCATGTTGCTCCTCGGGCTTCTCCGTGAGACTAGCTTCTTTTCCAAAGTTTATGGAAACCGGTAGAGTTATAGCGCCAGCGTCCTTGTCGCGGCTCTCAGAAACGGGCCGAGTGCGGATCTCACCGCCATCTGTATTCTTCCCCATCTTCTCACTTTGCATCTCCTGTCGACGCTGTTGGTCATCCACCGTCATCCTCATCACAGTGATCGGGTCCTGTTCAGGCGTCGCAGCACCCCCAAACACCGCCTGCTTGACCTCCTGTTTCAGATCCCCAATGATATCTTTCGCCATTTCCAGCACATCCTGCAAACTCGGGCCGCGTCGGATGGGACCGCCTTTGAAGCCCGAGTCGTCGCCGGCTTCATAGTCTGCATTCTCGTCGTCATCGCGCTCGACGGCAGTGCTGGGCGTGTGTGCTTGTGGAGACAGGGCGGGGGCTTGTACCGGTTTGCTGGTGCTCTGAGGACGAGATTTGGGGGCGGCGAGAGTGAGGCTGTGCTCTTGGTTGTTGGTCCCCTCCTCGTCGTCGCCTTTGACGGTGCTGGGTGACTCCTGCAAGGGGGATTCTGCGGGTTGCTGGTGGGGCTGTAGTTTCTCTTGCGGGATAGAGAGCGACACATCTGCGGCTGCGTCATTGTCCACATCATCAGATTGGCTGGCTTCTTCGCTCATCGAGTCTTCCAAAGCACTGCTGCTTTCCCCTTCCTCCTCTTCCTCGCTATTTCCCGCTTCCTGCAGCCGGTCCAGACTGCCCAACGTGCCGCCCAAACTGCTCCTACTAGCTCCGAGGCTAGTCGGCATCGGTAGCTCGTCGTGGCTGGTCATGGGCGACATGGGCTCTGCACCTTCTTTAGCGTTGATTGAAGGATTGCTTGTCGGACTGTTGCCGCCGCCACCAGGACTGTAACCACCGGGACTTCCAGGTTTCCTACCCGGCGGAGGCCGCTTGAGCGAGTTGGCCGACTCCGTGACTTTCGTGATCGTGTTTTCAAAAAACGCCGTTGCTTGCCGGACGGAGGGCACATGCATCAAAGATCGTCGGTTAGCTTGCTTTTGCGCTTTGAGAGCTGCGAGTCGGTCCATTGGTGCGTCTTTTGCGGCTGGTTCGGGCGCGTCTTTCAATGGAACGGTGGTTTTGAGTTGCACGACGTTTTTCTCACCCGCGCGATTGACTTCAATTGGTTTCCGTGCAGGCGGGGCACCACCCGCGCGATTAAGTTCGATGGCTTTTTTCACAGGTGGGGCTGCGGCGGCTGCGTGTTGTTTGAACAACTCAGCTTTGGCACGAGTGAGGCTTGACGACGGGATTTCGCTGTGTTGGGAAGGTTGCGTGGTGCGTTGTGCAGTTGGTGCTACTATTTTGATCGTAGCCGCTGGTATAGCGCTTTTCGACGGTGCTGTTTCGGGCTTTGGTGTCAGAACCCCGAATATGGGGCTCACAATGCTTGCTAGTTTGCTCACAGGCTGCGTTGTGGTGAGAGGGGTAAGTTCGGGCCTCGCGGCCTCTTCTGTCTGCTCAGTTTGACTAGCACCAGCACGAGTCACGTCTGTCACTCGCTCATCATCATGTCGATCAGAGTTGGATTCCCGGTCCTGTTCGTTTTCCGCACTCGGTTTGGACTCGTTGGTAAATGCAGAAGTTAGAGCAACGCTGTTATCGTGGATGTCTTCGATGACATTTCCGCGTGAATCGTACTTGACTCCTTCTCCAGAATCATATGCAAAGTCTCGGACGCGAATGCTAGATGGGGTGACGAGAAGGGCGGCAGACTCGTCCTCATCGTAATGATTATCCTCACTGTCGACTTTCGCGTCCGTTCCTGGCTGTGTTGCATCTGCGGTCTCTCTGACGGGCAATGCTTGTTCCTTAATATTTGACAGCCGATGGGATTCAGCTTGTCGATTTTCTGCAACACTTTCCAAAGGAGGTAACTTGCGGTCTGCGTCCTGGTGAATCTCTATTCGGATATTATGTGAAGCGACATCGGATCCAGAGTCAGCGCCCATCTCTTCTGCCGAGCCGATGGGGGATTTGCGGTTTTCATCAGCAGCGAAGGATTTCATTTCCTGACTGCCCAAATGCGAAGGCCTGCGGACCTGTCCGCGAGTCAAACTCTCGGTCGAGTTAGAGATGGGTTTCATTTCCTGGCTGCCCATATGCGATGGTCTGCGGACCTGCCCGCGCGTCAAACTTTCGGCCGAATCAGACATGTGCCCATCGCTTGTCGAATATCTGTTCAACAACTCGCGGCTGTTTGTCCTCGACGGGCTGGAACGCACGGGTTTCGTGAACAGAGGTGGCAGGGGTGGTTCTGTGGTGGTGTCCTGGCTGCTGCTCGAGCTGATATTGGCACCGACTGCTTGGGACGGGTTGTCTAGGCCTGCAGCAACGGCATCCAAGGCTTGCCGTTGCGAGCTGGACCGTGGGGGTGCGTGCAATTCCGGTGCATCTGGGGCAAGGAGCCTGCCGTTGCCGCCGCTGGGATGATCTCCACGGGAGGGACGGAGTGGCTGAACTCCCGATTGCTGCTGCGATGTATCCGCCGCAGCATTTCCGCCTTCAACGTCTTTCTTCTCTTCAGATGCAGTTTGCGCGTTCGGCATGGTACTTGCAGCGTGGGGTTGCTCCACATGGACCTTGACGACTTCCTTTACGGCGGTCAACAGCGCCAGGACGCTTTTCGTAAAATCCCTGTCGGCCTGCGGTCGCTTTCCCTCGTTCTGTTCCTGCTGCTTCAAAATCCTCTCAACGACCATCCGCAATTGAGCGACATGCGGCACCAGGGTCTCGTCGCGTGTTCCAATTGCATGCTGTAGCGACCCGGCTGCGCTCTCGATCGCTTTCCATTGGCTGTTCAAGGTTTCCGATGATCCGGTGTTGCCGATGAGCTTCTGGTAGGAAAGAACGAGCGACTGTGCTTCTCGCGCAAACTGATCGATGAGCTGGTTGAGGTCGGCGTTGTGCCTGCTGGTGGTGGTTTCTGACATTGTGCTAAGTAGATTCGGCGGGCACCCAATTGGGGAATGAGTTCAGAGGCAAGCAGCGCACACTTGTTTCTGGATCCTACCCACGCAGGGTTTGGACGTTGGCGAGGACTGCTGTTCGCAATGCTGGATGCCCGTAGAAATGCGAAGACCAGGTTTCTGCCTCCCTCCGTCCTCGTCGGCAGACGTTTCTTCCGTGGCCAAAGTAGTAAACAAGGACTAGAATGCAAGGAATAGTGATAGCCGATTCAGCTCTATGCAACGCACTATGAAGGTTGTGAAGATGTGATGGATGCTTCAAACGCCCACGTCGAGTGTGCAACTGACGATTGCGGATATGTTGTGTGGGGATGGTTGGGTAAATTTGTTAAGCCTGACGAAGCAGCCCACAATAAACAAGAAGCCAAGGGATCCACAATTCGGGTATCACGAGGTGACGAAGAACAGTCACAGTATATCTCCGCGCATGAGCCTAATTTAGTATTTTCTTCTAAGGAGACTCCTTTCTGAGTTCACCACATGTCCCGCAGTTGTTGTTTTTTTGCATTCCAGGCTCTAACATACAGTATGAATCAGACGGCCTTGGCGAAGCTGCAAAAGTTTTACACAAATAATTATATGTTGATGACGCTTTCCTGTCCCTTCCGCAAGCCGTCAACAGCGACATGAGCGGAGCTTGCTTTGAAATTTGCTTATGTAATTGCGCAGTAAGAAGTCACGTGGATGAATCGCGCGTCTACCTCGACTCTTGTCTGAGCCTCTGACAGTTTCCATCCAAAAGTCAACCGTCCGTTTGTTTGCACCTACCGCATTTCACATAGAAACCAAAACGGCGTAAGCAGTAAGACGTTTGACATCTACTTGTGATAACGGAAGAACAAAGACTCAGCTCTCCCACTGTCTCCCGGAGAAGCTTCACGAAAGTGCACATGGCCGCAATAGCAACACAATTCCCACCCGGGGCTCCTGCTACCGTTCTTCATTCCCAAGCGGATTTGATAAGCTTCCGCCCAAATACCATGACCTATACGGCACCATATAGAAGTTATGCCCCCATGAGAGGAACAAAACGAAGGCGGAGCGAGGAAGATGCCGACGACTCGGACAAGTGGCGGAGCGGACATGAGAATGGGGACCGGAATGGCGAGAGGGTAGATAATCTGTGGCAGCCGCCAATAGATGGGGCGCACAGTCAAATGTCGTCTGTGCAGAATCTGGCAGTTGCTGCCGAGTCTGAACAAATGCAGCGGCGCCATAGTGAAGAGCGAGAAAGCAAGCGGTCAAAGGACTTTACCAATGCAAGGTAGGTTCCTGGAACACCGCGATTGTGGTCGGAGGTTTGACTATTATATTCATCCCGCAATTTATTCCACCCTGTAGCCTTATCGAACCGACTCCTGCTTCCGCCTGCAATCACTTATTTAATCAAGCGCCCATCCGCATCTCTCTACGATCTCGACCCGACGAGAAAGCGCCCATCAACACAACATATACCGAAATCAACACATATCTGCACGCTATACACGACACACGTGCCACTCGCGGCGATACCAGCGAACTACATAATCGTACAGAAGCGCATTCAAACGGCCAGGAGCAACCCTCGCTGGCACATAACACTTATGGTGGGATGAACGATCTGCTGAGAGCACTGCATCTTGCTCGTCGAGGGCCTCCACAAAGATAGAAAAATCCCGTTGATGTGATTGTTTCTCCCTGTGCTAAAGGAGCACTGTTCCATACCCCTCCGAATTTGAGCGGAAAGTCGTCTTTATTCCTGACGTCGTCGAAGACCACCATTCCGATTCACCTTGTACATACATATACTCGTTTAAGATAGGCAGGGGAGTCTTACTATCATAAACCTTCGTCGACGGGCCGCTTCCCTTTCCCCATATCTACCTTTCCTGTCGTGCCATTTATTGGCGACAGCACAGATTGACGGAGCTCGCAGTAGGTACTGGGCACATGTAAGGGTTGAATGCGTGGAGAAACAAACGAGACGCGCTCGGTTTGTCACATTCTTGTTACCCATGCTGGTGGTGCACAAGCTGCACCCTCCGAGGTAATTGCTTCTACACGGCTATTGCAGTCGGAGGGAAAAAAAAAGAAACGATTCGTCCACTGGGTCACAAGGGTGTTGTCTGTGACGCCCTCCGTCTTGCCACAGATCCGTGTATAGAACACCGTCGGGCAGATTGTGCTGCTCTCGCTCGCAACCCGGAAACGAATGCAGAAGCACCTTGGGCGCAACTCACCGTGCTGAGGCAAAATGGCTTCCAACGCAGCAGCACGACCGCTTCGCTGCTCTGTACCGAAAGGGTTCGACGTGCAGAAGGCCAGGTCGGAGCGTGGTTCCTTTCCAAAAAATCGTCCTGTGTGGAAGATCATGAACATGCCTACGAAAGACTTGCCCTCGACCAACGCAACGACCGCCACCTACTCTTACGATTTGCAGAAAGAAGCCGCCGAGCTGGCAAAAGCCCGCCAGCCCGTCGACTGGCATCGTGGATCGTTTCCCGCAGCTGGGCATCTGGACATATGCGACAAAGCCCAGGATTTCGATCTTCTTGCCGAGACAATCGGATACGTGGATGCCTTGGCAAACAGATGGTTCCTCCAAACGCTCATTGCTTTTTGGACTATCACCTGGCTCGCGACAACTTGTCTGTTTCTGCCGGTACGAGCAGAATGGCTCGCCTTTACGGTTTTCTCAGCAACGGCGTTCCAACGCGCGCGAGGGATGGGCTCGGATGTGTTCTCGACCGTGTGTCTGACGACCTTTGTCGTGAATCTCGCACTATGGACTGCAGTGCGCTCTGAAGTGTATGGCCGCATCTTGCCCACCGTCGCCAATGCCGCCATGTATCTGTCGTTTGCCGTTCGACTGCGAGATTTTGGTGTGACAAGGTGGGTTGCCGTCGCGCTATTCATTGGTATCGATTGCTATGCCAAAGATCCACCGCGGAACGGGTTGGACTTGATTGCATGTTTGCATTCCCTGTCCCATGGTTTCTATTGTCTGTCGCGGACACTTGTAGAAAGGGCAGTGGAATGGCGATACATGCGCCGCGTATGCTGCAGCGGCGTCAATGGCGACCTAACCGTCTGGAGCGGTGTCAAGAAAAAATCATCATTCGCGCGCAGAGGTTCCAATCTTTTCGCACGCGCGGGGTGGAGAAGACGCCGAAACATTAGCAGCAACACCAATCCCACCGACTCTCCCATCATCAACACCAACACGACCATCCTTGAGCCGAGGAAGTCTTACTATTACTCCAATCAATATCAAACCCATTCGCGATTTGAACTGTGCGTGCTGGAAGTCCGTCAGGATTCTGCTACGTTATCATGGACGTTGCCTGAAAGTTTGATAGTCTCGCTGTGTTCGCTGGCGGGTTTCAATCCGCCCCTCAAAGCGGGTGAGACGCCCAGGCATAACGGCCTCTCACCACCCCTATCAGTCACTGCGTTGCCGCCAATAGGCAATTTGGGCGCTTTGGCACTCCCTCCGCAAAGCGGCAGTGCCACCATCGACATTGCCGATTTTGAGGTGTCCATGAATGGTCATATATGGGATAGGAGACTGCTCAGGATATGCCTCGAGAAGGAAGAGGTCGTCATTCACCATCTTCCAATCGGGAGCAAGTTCAGAGTACTAGTAGGAATCAAAGGCTTTTGGTCCGTACCGGTCCGCATTCGAACTCCGGAGAAGATACCCGCGACCCACGTATCACCGGCTATAGAACAAAGTTACAAACCGGCCGAAGCTCCCCTACCCGTGCGCAGTAGAGGTTGTCCCGCGCAGCAAGCAAAGTTAGAAGCAAAGCGGGCCACGCTGGAAAGTCTCAGTGCTCAAGTGGAGGGACTCCGAACGGACAAGAAGGCTCAGCAGGCAGAGATGAAGAAGCTCAAGAAGGATGTCATCAAATCTAAGGAATCTCTGAAGGCGGAACTGGAGATCGCAAAGAAGCAGTGGATCAAAGAAGTGGCCCTGGATGACAAGACGGCATCGAAAGTCCAGGAGATCACTACAGCCGCCGCGGAGGAGAACCAGGAGGTCGATAATCTCAAGGCCGAGTACAAGCGAACCATGCAGGAGATTGCGCGCTTCACTAGCCAATGCGAAGTCGAAACTAAGCAGGTGGAACGATTCTCGCATCAGATTGAGCAGGAAACGGGGGACATCCAGACTGCGCTGGAGCAACCTCGTAAAGACCAGGAGCGGGCAATCACAGCGGAAATGGAAGAATGCACACAAGAACGTGCACGGCTGCAGCAGGCCCTCGAGAGGCTCGAGCAAACTGTTGAACAGAAACGGACCATGCTAGCGTCCGTGGCAGCACGCGCAGATCACTTTCGGCGCCAGGTACATGCGACGTTTGGAGTGCGCGCACAGGTCTTACAGCAGCATCCGCATGCTGCAACCGAGGCGGTCAAGAACATGGAGGAACGCAATCAGGCCCTGCGCGAAACCTTGCTTGACGAACGCAGGTTCACGAACCGTTTGCTCGCTGGCATTGGCTCGATAGATATGAGCACCATTAAAAGCAGCAGCAGCAACGGCATAGGAAACAACAAATTGGCGGCCTGGGCTCCTGCCGGTAGCTTGCCACCATCCACCACTCTCCCCCTTCCCGCCGCCGATCGTATGCACGCTGTTTGGCCCGTTGCGACCACCAGCGAAACCAACCCAAGCCGGGCGCCATTCCAGTCAGGAGGTGGCGGTGGGTTCCAGCTCACGCTTGAGGATATTGGCGGAGGATTTGAGCTCTTGGACACCGCTGCGAATGGGAAGCGGTGGAGAAATGCACCATCTCGTCGCAAGGAGAAAGTCGATCAGGATATCTTAGGACCGACGGTTCAAGGAGGGGACCACCCAGTTTTAGACTATTTGGGCCTGGGTTACTGATGAGGCTAATTATGAAAAGCGTCCGGTGTTGTCTGTTCCTGTCCAAATCATGTGCCCATCGATTTCATATCTCTGGTGCTCCCTCACACTTGATTCCCAACTTCGAACTTCCAAGGCATGCTGCATGGGGAGCTTCTGCTGGTTCATGTTTGACACTGGGCTTTTACGTCATGCCATTGCTTTGCTTCCATTCTCTGCATTTATGTGCATTTGGCCAGCGTCATGCGTGGTGATGTGGACTGCAGGTCTGGTTAAGATGAGGGTGCGAGCAAGAGTTAAAAACATTATCGCACCCCATCTTCTCAATGCGATGACGGTGCCTCAATGTGAAGACATACTCCGAGTCCAAGCTGCTGTTAAAGACATCACACTCATCGTCCAACAACTACTTCGTGACGCTCAAGACCAATATGAGCTCCGATTTAATGCCCGATGCCACCGATTGCGTTTTCCATCGGTGATCAAGTCGATCTCAATCGCACACTTGACAGTAGAATTCGACGATGTCAAACCAAACAAACTTCTCGCGAAGTGCCCATTTCGTGTCATCGAGAAAGGACCTCATCCTGACACCTACCGTCTCGATCTCAGAAATACAGTGATTGGCAACATCTGGCCTTACTTCCATGTCAACATTCTACGACCACACGTCGCATCTGACCATCCTCTTCGGAAACGTTCACCTTCGCCCGAAGACCCCGTCATTACACGGGGACAACCTGAATTCGCCATTAAAGATCCTCGATGAGCGACGTCGTCGTCGGAAGCGCGAATTCCTTGTCAAATGGGTTGGGTATCCGGACTCCACTTGGGAACCGGAAGCGGCATTACGCAACACGGAAGCGCTCAAAATCTGGCGTGCTGATCACCGTCCAGTATAGTCGTTCTCAAGGGACCAACAACCGTGTTAGCAACCCAAGGAGTATCGCGGCTCTTCAATGCTCAAGACATGAGAACTGACTCGGCGGGGTCGAAGCTTGCCAGTCGAAGTTTGGCAATTTTCGACCTCATGGCCGTCTCCAACAACCCCATTGGCATAGCGCCTTCTGACCCATCCTTTGCGCCGTAAGTCCGCATATGCCATGTTCGGCTACTCTATACGAGCCTCCAGTCTTAGAACCACCCCTTATACTTTTACATATTTATAATTCTGCGTGTACATTCCGCGAAGGGCAGATGTGTTCCCTGCTCGAGCTCTCCTATGCTCCATAATACCACACTCGATGGAGTAGCGATGATCCCCAATACTTGACGAAGTATTGAAGAATCTTCATAATACAGAAGATTTGACTCGATGCCATAAATAAAATAGGCACGAGTCAATGGCGTCCAAATTCCGCCTTAGTAGCGATGTGCACTAATTCCATTAAAAGCCACTGGTCCGATTCCAAATATCTGCGGTTGGAGTTATCGATGTGAATTGTATTCAAGTTCTTGAGTCTCAAACATGAAAGTTCGTTAAACGAACATGTATCTTCTCTCACGTGATCAAGTTCAGATCAGTGGGTTACCGGTATGTCAGTCACGCATCACGAGCGAAGATACGAAGATAGGATCCATTGCAAGGACTAATGTTGAGTGTGAAGTCCTCAATATTCCAATAAGACCGGGACCCCGCATCCAGGAAAACGTTCGTGATCCATGGAAAGGTGCAGGGGCGCTTTGCCGGCATCCTGATTGACACCGGGTATAACACCCTGATCATGAGCCACACTTGGGCCGCTAACCAGGGCATCCGGACCTATACCTCCCCAACTCCCCTGGAGGTCCAGTGGGGCGATAAGGCTGGGAGCTATGGAGCGCCGCGGATGGCCTGTGAAGAGCTATCGGTATTCACCGAGGAGAAGGTTACCTATCGGGAAAAGGCCGTACCGTTCGTCGTCGCCCCCAATTAGAGTCGACGTTATATTAGGCCTGCCATTCATACTGGGCCTCGACATCCGAGGACTCTTCGATGACGGGGGCTTCCCTATGATGACTTTTCATCATGACGGCCAGACCCTCAACCTTCGGCCAAGCCAACCAACCGTCGCTGGGAAGCGCCATCTGCATGTGCAGCTCGTTTACTTTCCCCACGCGAAGTACGATCCCGATCCCGTCGATTCCAACCGACGAGACCCGCGCTCAATTTCAACGGGTGCTTTTCCAACGATTTTTTATTTCAACATCGTGCATCCAATTCGCGGCTGTTTGATAGAATTCTGGTCGTGATCGTGCTCTGGGAGGGATGCTCTGAAATTGCTGCGTTGGGGCTCGCTCAATTTGATGTGAACAAACATCATCAGTAGTTTTTGTTCTGATTAAATTGGCACTGACGCACCATGATGCCAGTACGAAAAAACGTTAGAACTATCCGGCCTTCGTCACCCCGCGGACGCCTGCTAGGCCCATCACATTTCTTCAATGCGATTTTCAGGAAATGTAGGCGCGACGCCAGCCTGTCGGTAGCAAGCATGCCGTCAGCAGAACTCCCGTGCGTTGAAAAAGATTAAGAACAAAGAAATCTTCATCAATGGATTGGATTCCTACTGTCTACTTATGAATGGGGTTGCGTGTGCACAATACGTAATTGTGGCAACTGAATTCATTCCCATTCAGTCCTAATTCAATGTGTCTGATGTGCCTCCCCTCCCTTTAAAAGCCGTTGGGTGGTTCAGATTTCCCCTCAACCCACGCTGCTTTTTTTTGTTCGTGAGGTCGTTCACGATGAGGCATCTTTTCTCAAACGCCCGGCAATTCTTGCTGCACACATTCGTTTTCGCATGCTTTGGCCATCTGGTCTTAGCCGCCGACTTTGCGCACATTTTCAGCATCCGTGACGCACAGGGGAAGCAAGCCAGGTACCCAACCGACGATGAATACGTGCTGTTCGCTTCAGATACCTACAATTTTGTGTTATATATGGCTGGTAAGTGCCCCCATGTTCTCTCTACTCCCTCCACTACATATACCAATTTAAAGCTGTAGGCAACAGTCGCACGGTCAACGATCAGATCGAGCTAAGGTGGAAACAGAACGGAGTTCTCTTGTCGTCCACAACGGTGGGGACTGCAAACTATACTCTCGGTGGTTACTACGATGTAATCTTTGCGACAACGAGCTTTCCGCCTCTAACTACCTGGCCCATGGACGTCAACTTGGAAATCTGGCTTTCTCGCCCACCGAACGTTGTTCCCGTCGAGTTGTTCAGCACGGCCATGACTATTATTGATACTCCGGCAGTGTTTCCCTCTGTTGAGGACACAAACCCATATCTGAGCCTCAGAGAAGCCGGAACTACCGATTGGGTACAAGGGAATCCAGTGGCGGTCGAACCTGGGACCAGCCTCGATCTGTTTTTGGGTATCACTGCTCCAAAAGAAAACGGCCCTAGGATGAACGCAACCTATATGGTGACCGGGTCGGAGATAACAACGTACCCTTCAGGAGTCAAGACTCCAATAGCAGTGTCAAGCTGGACTGCCTACCCGTATGGATGGAAGATGTCCTTCGCATTTCCGACGGATGCAACACGCGTCATGCTCAAGGTAAGTTTTCTGCGCTTCCATATCGGGAAAGGGGCCAAGTATCAACATCCTGGGCGCGTAGATAATATGGGGTAGCTTGACGCTATCTATGGAGGTTTCGCGCCCCGATGTTGGCCCTCCACCGCTTTCCTGGATGCCGTCTTACCTGGGTGAACCACTTGGGTGTCCCGTCAGCATGAAGCTATCCCAGATACCCGTGCGTAGCAGGAACTTGAGGATAGACCTGATTTCAGTGGCAGCTCCAGACACGGTGGCGGCGACGAATACCGCCGCATACGATCCACTGACGGAGAATAACATACATTGGCTGGGGCTAAATGTCCCGGCTACCTTATGGACCGGATTTTACTATCTAAGCGTCTCGGTGGACGGAGAATCGGCTTCACTATGGACATCGCCCTACTTCCGACTGAACAGAGCAGCTCCCGTGCACGGGAAGCTGAGTGGAGTCACTGCAGGCACGCTCACGCTAGGACTCAATGATGTGGCTACGTGGGATTACTCGCAGCCCCAAATTTCGACGCTCTTTGGCGACAAGAGCGTAGGGGCCGACATTCTCGCGCACCCTATGGTGGTAGGACCGGGAATGGTCGGCTCAAACTACTATACTGCGTTGGAGGCCAAGAGGATGGGGCCTATGATGTATCGCGCGGGAGACATGCAGCAATTCCTTTCACAAATCGGTCCTATCCACAATATTGCGCTTGAAGAGGGCAAGGCCTTGTTGTGCCTCTTACAAGCGCCACTCGCGGGCTACGGCAACTCCGATCTCCTAACGTACCGAATCAGCGTGCTCGAGACATTCAACGTCCGCGAAGATATGCCTTTGAAACTTGTCAAAATCTTTAAAAACGTTCACGAGCCCGGATCCCCGGTCACGTTCGTCTTATCCTATATGGTGGCTGATAAAGCCATCTCGCCACTGCCGGTTTTCGAGTCCTACAAAATCGCATGGGATGGCGGCTCAAAAGCGATTACTTGCGAAACTATGAAGGCAGAGGGAAAAACCGCGAGCACAACATGTGTTCTACCAAGTGCTGCTGATATCTCGTCCGCGGGTCCTTATTGGCTGGCAGCCCGAACCTCCGCTAACGGCGCAGCTCTAGACATTGTGTCGCAGGCCAAATTCCTTATCCTTCCAACCACGACAGAACCAATGTCGTTCAAAGCCATCACTTCCTCGGTGACAATCAATTCTGCGTATGCAGCCATCGCATTTGTTATTGTCAATCCACAGCCCGCATTCATGAACGATGGGGGCCGCTTCAAGCTCTATTCCAAGCCGGTTAGCGGAGAGGCCTACACGTGGCTCGTCGGGACCGACTGGCAGTCATATTCCGCCAGCGCCTGGAACTGCATTGGAATCACTGAATCGGATTCCAACTTCCAGCATGGAAAGGGGAGCTACCAGCTACGTTGTCGCATTTATATTTCCATTGACAATGCGGGCCAAAAATGGAAACTTGACAAGCTCGAGTTCGACTACCGCCCTGCAGAGATCGCTTGGAACGATGCCACATTCATAAAGTACAACATCCCATTTGACAATGTGTTTATCGATCGTGGGACCGCCATCCTGGTCGCCTTTCCCGTAGCCAAGCCCAGTCTCGGTCCTCGCAATCCAGCAAACTATACCGCCATGACAGGCGGCGTCAGTCGCCCGCAATTCTTCCGCGGCCAGGCGGCATCGGTCATCTGGACGGACGACTACATCTCGCCACGAGTCGTGCATAATGGCACGACTGAATCCGTGACAATAGCACCACCTGGAACCCCATCTGCATTTTCGGCGGATGTGACCATCACCCTTCAAGGTCTGACGCAGGATGTAGGCTACACCGTTTGCTCTGGTGCATCAGTCTACAACAGCACAGCGGACACCAACAGCTGTGACTTCACGGTAGCCTGCGGATGGAAGCGCGGGCTGTATCGAATGCGTGCCTACTATACCGGCTATCCCATAGACTCTCTGACCCTGTTCGAAGTCGAATCACAAGCGCAATTGGGGCGCTACCACGTCGATTTCCAAGTCCCCATCGAGATTGTCGCCCAAGCCCCCGACTCGGACCTGTGTGCCGGCAAGGAGGCCGAAGGCTCGGCGCCCAGCACTCCCGGAGAATCGAGCTACATTATCGACGAGCCGGGCGTAACGAGCGAGGCGGCTGCAGTGCGTCGTTACGCCACCCCAATGGCCGTTGCATGTGCTTTGCTGGCTCTCGTGCATGTGTCGTTCTGAGCAACAGCTGTGGACCCCGGATCAAAACAGTCAGGAAAGATAGTTTGTGAAGAAGGACGGTTGTGGCTGAATGTGGTCGAAACAGACCGGTCGAGCCCTATATGCAATTCATGGCTGTGTTCAGACACCATGTATAACGTTTGTTGAGCAGGAACTGGGGTCGTCGGAGTTATTAGACGTAAATCGTCAATGAATGCTTTGTCTCGTCGTAAGAGATGCCGTATGAGCGGAGTCTGAAAAGTGGCCGTTTTATGAATGTGGGTGTTCATTTTCAAACATCAAAGTATGCATCAAACATCTTAAAATGGGTTTCAGCCACGTGCAAATAAAAATTAAAAAATGATCCTGATCCATACAAAAACAACAAATGCACGCTGCTCCCGCCAGAGGAGATCTCCTGAGTTGACATCCTTCTATGGCGGCTAGATGTGAATGCCCGCTCGAGATTTCGCGCTTGAGGGAGGAAGCCCGGCGAGGCGCTTTCATCTACATACGCCATGCGGAAGAGTACTCTAACTTAAATGGAATCAGAGGGGAGGGCAAAGTCTTTGACCTCCCGGAAATAGTACTTGCACAGCGCGTTGACAGCAGCCTGTTTGCATGGAGAGATGTTGTGGTAAGCCTATGAACTGAGCGGAGAAACGTCAAAATGAGAGAGCAAGTTGCATACACTATGTTCAGCCGCACTCTTGGAGCTCCCAGCCCCTTCACCAATCTTCTCCAGTCCCGAGTAGATGCCAACTAGGAACACGGGTTCAGAACT
The DNA here is from genome assembly GCA_025526995.1 of Powellomyces hirtus. Lineage (NCBI taxonomy): Eukaryota > Fungi > Chytridiomycota > Chytridiomycetes > Spizellomycetales > Powellomycetaceae > Powellomyces > Powellomyces hirtus. The sequence goes on along the minus strand of JAHLKG010000027.1, from coordinate 89,877 downwards.
CAGCCGACCCGTCTCCTGCAAGAGTCGGGACACGGGTCGAATCTTGTCCAGGCGCTGCGTGAGCCGTACCAGCGTGGGCATGGGGTTGGTCAGAGACAGGTGCGCAGACAGGTCGTCGATGGTGCGGGACAGGAAGTGCGCGTGGATGAACCGGCGAGTGGCGGCGGCGCCTTGGTCGACGTACAGAGCACCGAGCAGCGAACGAAGCACGGAGGCACCGACGGCTTTTTGGCCTTCCACCTGGGCGGTCGTGTGAGAACCCTGGTGGACAGAAGGCAACAAGAAGTCATTTCAGTACCGTTACCCTCACTTTATTCCGCGTCTAAACGTCTGCATGGCTGCGTTCTCGCCCTTACCTTCCACCGCATGACCAACGGGACACCAAACTGCACACTGACTTTCTGCACTGCATTGTCGCCAACATAGGCGCGGACGACGCTCGCGAGGGCCCGTGCCGGCATGTCGGGGTATTTCAGACTCAAGTGTTCTGTCACGTAAAGATCTAGCACTCGTTCGCCTATAAACCGCCAAATGAGGAAAGAGTTCACTCCACAAATCTCAAGAAGGGGCCAAAACGAGCAGAATAGGAAATTCACTGCCGAACAACGGCAAAGTATTCTAACTGCATCTCCCATGAACACGTGTCCTTCCCGTCGCTCTTTCAAAATAACCAGCTTTCCCATTTCCGGCCAAAGTTCCCAACTCCTTTCCAAATTGTCACGACCTGCCAGCCTCCTTCCACAAAATTACATACCAAGGTACTCAAACCGAGCCGAAGCATCCTTCCCCGGTCCATACGATCTATGCGTCAACGCCTGCTTAAGCACCTCCGGACTGCTGAACGCGAACCCCGTTCGAGCAGTGAATGCCGCCAGACGAGCCGTTTCATGCGGGTGGCGGACGGTGGTGGTAGTGGTTGATGGTGGTGATGGTGACGGCGTTGTGGCGGTAGGGGATGAAAGTGCTATTGGCGACTGCTGTAGTTGGTGTGGCAGGGGGCTGGTGTGAACCGCGCGGAGGTAATGCAACGACGGGAATGGGCCGCCGCAGCGGGTCCGGCGAAGGAGAGGTGCGCAGAGGGATGGTGTTCTTGATGCCATGTAAGCACTGTCGACGGGAGAAGGGGTTGTTGACTATGGCTCCTTGTGGGAAACGCTAATGACAGCAACGATCTCTGGGGGGTCTCACTGTCAAAAATCGCAAGTCGGAAGGAAAGCAAAAAGCTTCGCGCTCTCGTCGTTTTAAAAACCAATCCAAGCCAACTCGCATCCTACATCTAGATCGACCTCTTCCACCTTTTCCCTCACTTTTTCTTGTAGATTTTTTTAACACATACTGCACGTCGTCGTTACAATTCGCACTGAGAACTAGGACACGAAGGAATGTGGAGGGCGTCTGCAGAAATTTGCGCCTTGTGCTATGGCCCTTCATCCCATGGGAAGGTTCTACGTCTGATCAAAACATCCCCGTTCGATCCAGTCGTCGTGTCCTTCATCCGTGCACCGCGGAGCGCATAAAACAACTAAAAAGGAGAGAGACATAACGCAGTCTCCATATATGCTCACGCCACGAAGGCACCAGCTCCCGCGGCCGTCGCGGCAACGGAAGCATGAGCTGCCAGTTGATTGATCACATCACAGGCTCGGAGCTGGCCTGTTTCTCCTCACTTGTCACGTTGAGAGTCCCATTCATGTACGGTGGCCATCCAAGGCTGGTCTATACGTTTTCAGGAATCAGATGTTGCGTGACCCGTTTTGTTTTACCATCCCATGAAACTTTATGAGAAGCGTCGCGCGAAAGAAGGAGACATGCTACTCCATCAGATTTTTCAAGCATTTTGTTGCGACCGCTGCACTCTCAAGTCCACACCCATCACCACCGCTTCCTGTGACCAATTATATGAGCGAGTGTAAAAAGAGAGTCTCAAGGAACCCCTCATTTAAGGTACATCTCAAAACCTATCCAACTCCGATGACCCAAGACAGGAGCGCCAACATATATTCAATTTGAACATCAATGTAAGCAACCCTCCTCCCCGCCCGCCTCTCCAAGTACGGCTGAGTGTTAGTGTTAGGAGACCACACGTCCGAGTCCGACACCATAACAACAACATGCTACTAGTAATCAGTCGCCATGCTCGGTCAGTCAATTTAAGTGTATCGAACCCATGAAAGCCCGCCACGATCAATCGGTCCTCGACCAAAAGGCGCCCTGTCAGGAGGCATACCAATTGAGGATCGACCCGCCATAGTGAAGCGCGGGGTCACGGAGGGTCATTCAGGGTCGATCCTCCACGTGGGAGGGGTATCACGGAGGGTCCGTCGCCGGAGGGTATTTGCCCGCTTCACGTAATACAGTTACCGTATTTTAGGCGACGCGTGAAGTTAAATAGGCCGTACCTACACGTTCCACATTACGCATGTAGGGAAAGTGGGTTTGGCGTGAGGGGGCAGGAAACACAAATCAGTTAGGGTGTGCTGCTCGGATAAGGCAGAGTGTCAGTAGCATTCTTGTTATTACTCTCATTATTATTATCAATGTGTGGTGGAATCGATCTTTTTCGTCTAGGGTCCACATTTCTTCTTTCGCTTCTTCATTTGACCCTGCTTCAAATATATATGGTAGAAATGTGGCTGGCTACACTCAATATGGTATGTTATGAAGCATAGATCATTCGCCCCCCACCCCCCCTCTCCGGCAGTGGTGAGGAGTGGGGTGCTAACAAAGTGTCTCACGACGCTTCGATCCGGTGCACCACAATGGGGTAAATGTCGTATCAGATTGTTCCCTAGATTTGTGCATCAATCAGGGGTCATGAATTTAAAAAAGTACTGCTTGCTGCTTAACGCCATTCGCATTTTGACGAACAAAAGGGAGAGTTATGAGGATGGGGCGTAGCCGTAGGCGTTCTCACTCTCTCCCAAGCTTACGTACCGATCGAAAAACGGTAAGACGCGCACACGCGTCAGCGTCCCCACCAAAACCACTCCACATCCCGTCCCCCATCTTCTTTTTTTCTTGTTCACTCACAACCATGTCATCCTCCACATTCTCCGACTTTGAGTCCTTCCGGCCCACCATGTCGTCGCCCGAAATCCTCGCGTGGTTCAGCACGCACCTGTCGCGGCCGGCGGAAGCCAGCGACATGTACAGCGTGGCGCGGGAATTCTACCAACTGGGCGCGCACTCGCGCGCCCTGGCGTGCTTGAAGCTCTACGTCTCCATGCCCGCCGCTGAATTGCCCGGGAGACATTTGCTGGCGTATGCGTACTTGAGTACCGGCGAGACCGAGAAGGCATTGAGGGAGTTTAAAAAATGTGTTAAAGGTGAGAGTGCGCAAAAGTGAGGGGAGAGAAAAAGGCAGGGGATGAGACTTGTTTCTCACATCCGATGGGGATGTCTTTTTTTCTTTCAATCCTTTTGTTTTTGATAGAGGGGTACCACGATGACTGGCAAATGGTCGTCGAGCTAACGATAGAGATGGAGCAAAAGCGACGGGAGGAGGCAAAGAAGGTGGCCGATTCAGGGGTCCGCGAGAGCACCGGGTACTGAAAACCCAAGAAGCACCACAACCTATCCTCCTTCCAACCTCCGAAGGATCGTACCATCGCACCACCCCCGCGAACAAACGCTCGCACCACATATTCACATATTCTTTTCAAACACAATTTCTTCTTCATATATATAAACACAGGAGGGAGGAGGGGAGGGATAAAAAAAAAGATTCACACAAACAATAAACCTCCTGCCCTAAATCCACTTTTTGCACTGAGCCAGACTTTTTATACCACATACGCACTGCGCACGGAAAGGGAGGGTGGGGGAGTCGGGGTTTGAGAAAACGCCATTCAAATCTCATAATCAGTGCCAAGCTCTCAAGATAGGGGGTGGTCAGTGAAAGAAAAGGCTCCAAGGTCAGACGGGTCGGAAAATGAATAAAAAATGGGAAAAGAACACGCCATGTCCCATGACGCGTCATTCCCTCTGCCGCCTTTCAAAGGCTTGATTGGTTGTCGGTAGTACTCACAGCGTGCGAAAGGAGGGTATATCTGAGATGTGATGGACGGAAGCATCTTTCTTGCTTTCGCACTCTCTAGGCAGTGGTAGTCGGGGCAGAACCGTTGCTGTTCGCACCGAGGAAGAACGGGACCACTTCCGGGTTCGCATCCTTGGCGCCCATCTTGTCACCCTGGCCGGCGGCGGATGCATTGGCTGATTCCGGTCGTTGAGATTGTTGTTGTTGCTGCGGTGCCGCGCCAGGGAGCTGTTGTGGTTGCTGCTGTTGTTGCTGTTGAGGTTGTTGGGGTTGAAGGTGGGCTTGCAAGTGAGGGTGCTGTTGTAGTTGTTGTAGTTGTGATGACTGTGGTGGTTGCTGTTGGCCCGGTTGACCCTGCGGCGGTTGCTGTTGGTCGCCCCACAGTCCAGCCGCCATTCTCGCAAACAGTTGGGCAGCATTCATTGCGTTGAGATTGCCGGCGCCAGGTGGCATGTTCATTCCAGCAGCAGCCGGAGCTCCAGGAATCTACAACAAACAAGAGTCGATAAGAAAAACAGTGCTTGGCCGCGTCGGTCAAATCTATAATCCCTACCAAAGAAGAAAGTAACAGTTCGCGTTCCCGGTCGCTTGCAGCGCGGTACAGGTTTTCTCTCTCCGCGTCCCAGAACGACATGCGACTTTTGAGATCCTCAAGCGCACTTCCGGTAGCGGCAGCAGCCTGCTCGGCCGCGCTGGCTGGGTGAGTCGCTGCCGCGGCCGCCGCCGCGCGAGAAGTGGGTGAGGACGCGCGCGACAAGGCCAGGAGGTCGTGCGCAATATCAGTAGGCGAAACAGGGCCGTTCGAGGCCGATTCCGGTGCAGATGAGTTGTGGCGTTGATTGAGGTTGGCAGCCAGCATGGAGAGATCGCCAGAAAACGGTGTGGCGGGAAGCGCAGGGACAGCTGCTTGCTCTCCCTCAACCGTAACCCCTTCCATGGAAGCGGGTGCCGCGTCCGGATCGCTTTTGCCTTCCGTTGCCGGTTTATCAGCAGCCGCATCCGATGCCTCCTGTTTGCCTTCGCCTTGCTTCTCAGCGGCTTCCGGGTCCATAGGGTTTTCTCCTTCAGCTGCATTGGCGCCGTTGCGGCCACCCACATCGTTCCACAAGGTCCAGGCCATTTCGCGCAGTCTACGGTTTTCAGTCTGACTTTGACGAACCTCCATCCGCAGTGCTTCAACGGCTCGGTAAATCTCTTCTCGTTCTCTCCACCAGAGCTCGCGTTCGCGAACCCAGACGTCGCGTTCCGCGCTCAGCCGGTCGACAATCATTTGGAAATCACGGCATTGCTGTTCCGTCTTTTGCAGACTCGAGTCCTTGGAAATCAGGTTCTGCACTTTCTGTTCCAGCTCCTTGATATAGTTCTTGCGTCGTTCGCGAAAATTACGCTGGGCTTCTCGGTTTTGCTGCGCTCGACGGGCCGTTACGCGTGAGGGGGCTTTCCCACCACCGTGTTCACGGTCGTCATAGCTGCCGTTATCGCCGCCCGAGCCCGACGACATGTTGCCATCATCGTGTTTGGCGAGATGAGCGCCCGAAGCGGCTCCGTAGGCCAGAGCCTGCGCAGCGGCGGCAGCAGGACCCGCATTGGTGGCAGCGAGATGAGCACCGGACACTGCGCCCGCGGGAGTCTGATGACGCTGCTGCTGCTGCTGCTGCTGCTGTTGTTGTTGAACGGGTGCTGCGGTGTGTTGCAGACTTGGCGATGAAGGTCCAGGAGTGGCGGCGGCCGGCGGTGGGGCAGGAGGCAGGGCTGTATGTGTAGCGTACGCGCTCATGGTGAGGTCGATAACAGGCAGGAATAGTAGGTCAGCAACGCAAACAAGCTTGCTCTTGTTGTGAGAATATGACGTGAGCTTGTCCGAACGGGGGATAGCTAATAACGTAAGTTGCTGACGAGGACTGCTGACAAGAGATGGGGGAGAAACGCAATGCAGGGTGAGCTTTGACTGCAACAGTGACAGTCGGAGGCCTCCAGAAAAGACGATAAAGAAACAAGCGGGAATAGACAGGGGGGAAGCCCTCTTCCTTAGGTAAACCTACTATGGATAGTGGGGTGTCCGGACGTGCAAGTGTGAGAATGTGTACGTACACTGTTTGGGTTGATTGCACAAGGTATTAGGTAGGCAGGGAGGCCGAACGCGTCAACTCACAACTATTACAGCCAGGGGCAAGAGAGAGTGGGGGGCGTGTTCAGTAAATACGCTGAATATACGAATAGACAGACAGACAAACTACGCTAAAGTGGGTGCGCACGCTACTCTCGCACTTGCACACACCTTTAAAGCGAAATCGATACCTTAGTAACGTTTGCTGAACAGACCAAGTAAGTAAGTAAGAAGGAAGGCGTGTTCAGTGTTGCTTTGTCAGTTGGATGTCAGCAGAAGTCGACTTGATTGATTGATTGATTGCCAAAGCAAATGGTCAGCTGGGCGGGCGCCTTTCTTTTTTATTAGAATGTCGAAACGGTCGTCATGGTATTCGTATCGTCTCACGTGGGATCACGAGCCAAAATGTCCTCACGTCAGCGACAGCCTGCGCCACCCGCCAACACGCGCCTTGACAGCTTTTGCCGGCCTCCCCCAAAACCCAAACCGTGGCTTTCTGCAACTCTGTTTCTGTATTCGTCTATCTATCTATCTATCTATCTATCTATCTAGCCTTTTCTCTTCGCACGTTTCCCCACGTTTATCACAATGTCAGTCGCATCCCGCTCCACAGCATCCGCGCCCCGCGTCTCCGCCCGCCAAGCCCACAACCTCCGTGACGACGATGAGGACGATCAAGAAGACGGGCGCGACAAGTCCTCAGAAAGCGAGAATGACAATGAGGAGGACGAGGACGACGATAATGATGATGATGATGACGACGACGACGAACGTGACAGGCGTAGCCATGATCAGAAACGGCCCGTGGCGAGTTGGTCTGTCGAGGAGCAGGATTCGGGTACGTGCGCGTCGAAATTCAGGCAACTAAATCGGAAGGGGACCTTGTTGGGCTTACATGCGGACGCTTTTTGCGTCTAGTGATGGAATTCTACGGGCTTAAAACAATGTACCCCCAAACGTGGTCCGACACCCGAGACCAACAGTCCTCGGACGGCAACATCCCGGCCTCGGACCCCCTCATCCCCACATCCAACCCGACCCCAGCACCACCCGTCGACGACGCCCCTCTCGACACCTCCGACCCGCTGGGTATCCGCGACTCGGTCATCCGCCACCGGGGACGTCGGCCCACTAGCCATACTCATACTGAATCCCTCGCCGGACCCACCACGGATGCGCGGCTAGACCCGCTGTCGTCGCTGCTGATCAGTAGCCGGACGTTTGATGCGAAATTGTTTCTGCGCCAGGTGCACCGCGCAACATCGTACCGGGATCTGGAGACGGGCGCCGAGAATCTCAAGGACGCGATTGGGCAGAAGGAGGATGTGATCAAAAATCTCGTCAAGACCCATTTTGCAAAGTTTGTGAGTGCCAAGAGTACGATTGATTGTAGGTGAAAAACGACGACGACCCCCCCCCCCCCCCAGGAGCCCTCCGTGGACGTAATGCCGAGCTACGAGTGCTTAGCTTACCTTTTTTGGCATTTCGTTCTTTTGGGAATGACTAGCATTTTACGACCAAATGAAAGCACGCAACTTGATCTCCTCGCAAGACTACGGCATCGCTCCCTTTGACAACGCCATTGACGGTAAGCAACCCTTCTCCCCCCTTTCCCTCCATTCTCCACTGCACCCCCACTAACAGACTAAATTACTGCCCTCTCGCGCTCCCCCAGCCGTCCAAATCGACGCCACAACGCTCTACAAGCCCCTCCTGACGCGTCGCACACAAGCCGAGAAAATCCGGTCCACGCTCGCCGTCCTCTCGCAATGGAAATTCTTCTTCAACCTCCCCTCAATGCTGCGGACGTACCTCAACAAGAAAAAATATGACGCCCTCGTCCGGGATTACCAAAAGGGCGCGTACTTGATGCACATGTCGTTTGGAGAACAAAATCAGAATCGACGCATGAATAACAACAGTAGTACCACCACCGCCACCATCCCGAATGCAAAGGAGAAGGATGCCCTCTTGCCCATCCATCATAAACTAGTGTTTGAAAAGGTGTGGAGCGAGGTGACCGCGATTGTGGAAAAGGCGAGAGAAAAACTGTTTGCCAGGTTGAGTGAGAATTGGGACCGCCTCGAGGTCCAGGAAAAGTATTTGACGTAAGAGCGGGCGGCCTCACACATACAAAAGTTACCATCCATCCATCTGCTCCCATTCGCGAAATTGACATCCCACCCCTTCTGCTATTATCAACCTCCTCCCCCAGGTTTCTCATTGACCTCAAAGCCGAACCCGACCCCGTCCACATGTACCTCGAAAAGCAGTACGAGTGGATTCAGAACCGCCTGGCGAACGCGTACGAGGAGCATGTGCGGGTTTTGGAAGGTAAGGGGCACAGCAGATGTGAACTGGGTCCACCTAGCTAGCCATGTTTAGGCTCTTGAGACGCGACGGCTATCGCTATCTATTACAAGTGAATAGTACCGCGCTTTTGTGTGTGTAAATTTTTTTTTTTTTTTTTTTTTTTTCAGCACTAGCGAATGCGGACACGACCTCCTCGCGCCGCCCCGCATCCGTCTTCACGCTCGCGGAGCTCCGTCGGGCACTGAATATCGTGCGATCACAGGAATTTGAAGTCGCATATGGTAAAGTAGGCACACAAATACTACACACACAGTCACCTATTGACTTTTATATTATTTTTTTGAAACTTTGCCCTAGCCGACGACCTCCACATCCAACAACTTCGCGCAACGCACACGCTCATCCGCACGCTCACGACCATCCTCACCGACACGCTCCCGGAGTTCTGGAAACTGTGTCGGATGTACTGCGGGGGGCGCCTCGTGAAAAAACCCAACTTGAACGCGGCGGGCGAGACAGCGGGGTCCGCTGATGCAACGTACAAGAAACGGCGGCTGGATGCCAAGAAATTGGACATGTGCCATACCCGCATCGCGACCCTTGTCGGCGCGTTTACGACCATGCTGGCAAAGGCGTTTTGGACCGATGTGCCGTTGCGGAATATCAGAGCCGTGGTGGATGCGGAGAGGACTCCGACTCCTACTGACGCAACTAGTACGGCAACGCCAACGCTGATTGTATCCGACACCGACTCCCCGCCCCAACCGTCGATAACCGCAGCATCAGCGTCGTCGACTCCCCTCCCGCAGCTCCCGTTCCACCACGCGGCGTTCCTGACCGCGCACCCGCTGACGGCGTGTTTCTTTTTCATCAAAATCATGGCGGAACTCGTGCGCTGCCAAGACCAGTTCCGCGCGATCCGGATTGTGGGCGATGAGGAGATTGCCGCGGCGTTGGCGCGCGGCGTCGCGAGTGTAAGGGAACGCGCCGTCGTGGTCGTGTGTGAGGGCGTCGTCGACGGTAAGATAGACAGAAAAGTAGTTTGTGACACGCACAAAAAGAGGGGTGGGGGTTTTGTTAAAGGAACTAATTAACTCCGTAACTAACGGACTTGTGTGTGTTGTGTGGGCTGTGTTTAGAATCTCGCGCATTCCACAAATACGAAGACTGGTCCTTTGAGCAAGACACAACAACAACCACCACCACCGCAACAGCACCACTCACGTCCACATCCGCATCCCTCCTCCCGTCTACATCCGCCCCCGCGCCGCCGCTCTCCACCGCGTCACAACCCTTGAATGCCATCCACGCCCTCACGACAGACTCGACCACGCTGCTCAAACTCTTCTACCGCCTGCACACCTACGTTCTCCGCTGCCTCCACCGGATCGTCAATGTGAAATCCACCACAACCACCAACAGCAATAGCTACAGTAACAGTAACAACACCAATACGAGTCCCGCCGCAGCAGCGGATCACGGTAAAGTGAAAACCTGTTTCGACGCCTCCATGTTTGCGATTCTCGATGGGCTGCTGTGGGGCGCTGTCTGTGGGGAAACGTCGTACCAAGCCGAAAAAGGCGTGTGCGGTGGTGGTGGTGTTCCCGGGTACGAAACCCGCGCCCTGATGGGAAATACACCGATATGGAAACGCAGAGTCAAGGATTTGGATATTGCGCAAACGGTAAGAGGCGGGTTTTCACACACGCAAAATCCATCATGCGGTGTGTGTGTGTGTAACGAATGGCGTCTCTCTCTTTTTTTTTTTAGGACGTTCGCATCCTCGTCACGCTCTGCAACCTCCAGTACCTGCGTAAACAAGCGGTGCCGAAACTTGTTGCGCTGTATCATGATAAATTTGGGGCATCCACCAGTGGACCCGATTACCAAGTGAGGATTCACACACACATATTTGCGTCCTCCCCCGCCTGTTCTTTCTCAACCCCCTGACTAATATAGACACTATCTTTTGCTTTCTCAGAACCTCCACACCGCAATGCTGCGCCTCGACTCCCTCCTCTTCTCCAACTACATCCGCCGCACCGCGTCCCCTCTCTCCTCCGTCATCCGTAACGGCATTCTCTTCGAAGGGCTCGATTGGGCGGGACTCACGCGACCCCAAGGTAAAACCCCTAACCCCAACAAACGCAACCCCGCTTTTCTTCTCTCTCGAATTCTCATTTTTTTTTTCTTTTTTTGTGGGTGGTTTTGTTTTTCTAGAAGTCCGCCCGTACGTCTTCCGCCTGCTCCTGCACCTTGTCGCCGTCCACGCGACGGTCAGTGCCGTGTCACGCGCCTTGGTCCGACGCGTCCTGCAGGATCTGTTTCTGAATTTGGCGGCAGATCTATTGGATGCGGTGAGGAAGGTCGCCGAGTTTAGTTGGGGTGGGTTGTTGCAGGTAATGTCATTCTTTTTTTTTCCAGTAGTTAGTTAGTTAGTTGGTTAGTTTATCGACTCGGCCAACGTACAGCAACCCGAACTAACAAATCGGAACTCGCATTATTCTTTGTTTTTCTTTTAGGCAACACTCGAAACCCAATTCATCCACCAAACCCTAACCCCCTACGAAACCGAAGCAACGACGCACCTCCTCGCGCTCGTGTACGATTCAATTGAACGGGGGGCCGGGACCGATCTTGAAAAAGCAACCTCAAACGACCATAACGACCTTGATTCTGAACCCACCACCACCCCACACTGGTCTACACATACGCGGTCCCATTCTCAGTCGCACCCGCCGACGCAGGCGCAGAAGGATGAACTACTCGCGCGGGTTAAATTGTTACTGACGGATGCGAAACGGGCGACGAGTGTGCAGTTTTCGTGTTTTAGGGAGGTGGCGGCATAAACAAACTACGTCGGGAACAGTACTACGGTATATATACATTTACTGTCTCAACCTACCTGCATATCTACCTACCAGCAACCAAGAGCATGAATTGCGATTTTACCGATTTCATCTCACGCTTCATACTTCTCGCACGTATGCCAATCAACCCTTGTATTATAAGTTAACCAGCCCGCCCTCGTGCATTGGCTGCAATTAGGCACCGCTCCTGATCTTGATGAGGGTTTCTCCCAAATCACACATCCAACTCCGCAATGAAGAATATCATTACATCCGAAGAAGTCGGCAACAGGGTCGAGCACCAGCCACCCTGACGTTTGTGAATGAATAATTTAATTTATTTCTATCCCTATCAAATCTGTCGGTCTACTGTGAAGGGACACAAAAACACGATTCTAGGGCTACTGCTGTCTAATATAGCTAGCTTAGCTGCGCTACTTCGGGGGGCGAGGCGAGCTAGGACTGCTAAAAGGGGGGGATGGGGTTTATTTACCACGCCCCCAGGAAGGCGCCGACGACACCAAAGACCAGGGTCACAAAGCCCGTCAGCGTCTTAGACGCCGAGCTGTGTTGCACGTCCTCGGCAGGAGGGGTGGAGGTTGCTGGCGCACCGGTTCCGGTTCCGCTTCCAGTGCCAGTGCTAGCGTCAGTGTCAGTGCCAATACCAGTGCCAGTTCCAGTTCCTGTCCCGGTGCCAGTGCCAGTGCCAGCTCCCGGCAGGGGCGTAGTTGTGGCTGCTGGGGCAGCAGAAATAGTTGTGGCAGCTGGGGCAGCAGAGAGAGCGGTGGTGGAAGCAGCTGGGGGAGCAGGAATAGGAACTGCGGGGGCACTTGGGCCACAGGGGCGGATGAGGCGGAGGTTGGAGATCTCCCACACGGAACCCACTGGCAAAAAGTGGTTCAATGTCCAATCCTTGAGATGAACCAAGTCAAAAGCCCCTCCCGCGATATTTCGGCTAAAGTCGGCAAACGGCATGACAACGGGTTGCTTTGTGCCGTCCAGCGTGACATACTTGGAAATCGGGATGTAGTCCGAGTCCGACAAACCGGGGGTTCGGTCAATGCAGTCGGGGTTCTTTTGCGTGAGGGTGGTGGTGAAGGCGCCGCCCGGGGGACCGACCAAGTCGAACGCAATCGCGTACCAGTTGGTAGTGTTGAAGCACGCATTGGGGTCGAATTTGGAGAACCAGTAATTGTCCTGGCCAACAGGTTGTGGGCCTGAGACGATGCGGACGACGCCCGCTGTGGTATCAATGGTGTAGTTGAGCGAGTCTGGGTTGGGCCCCTGGCCATAGTCGGCTTCGAGAAGGTTGAGTTGTCGGGTGATGGTTTCACCCGGGATTTTGAGGACGCCTCTTCGCGAGGCGCGAAAGTCGTCGATGAGAAGGTCCCGGCCGCACTCGTCGTCAGGGTACGTCGTGAGGTTGTTGATGTCGGCGTAGACGGAGGTGGCCAACGCGGTGACGAGAAGGGATGACAGTGTGAATCGCATGATGCGATGTGATGTGATGTGATGAGGAGAGGAGGGTGTGTATATGGGGGATATCGATCGGGGGCGACGAGAAGGGGGAGGACAGACTGTGCTTTTATTCAAATGGGATGAGTTTTGGAAGTGTGATATTTTTTGTTTTGGACCGCCTGCCTGCCAGTGTTTGCCAGCCAGCCAAACCTGCAATTCCCCACAAACGTCACCATCCACCGCCTCTTTTCAAGCCTCTTTTCAAGCCTCATTTTGTCCCGTTTACGATATGATACAGAGGTGTGACTGCCCACTGCAACACACGCACCGTAAATGGAATGACGAGGAGGCGCGTTCTTTCCTTCTAAATTGGGCCTTCCACGGGACTCCTCTCACCGCATTGTGACCGACACAAACCTTCGCGTTCTGTTGATCCGTTTCGTTCGTTGGTTCGTTCGTTTGTTCGTTCGTTTGTTCGTTCCTTTCTGTTTCACGTACTGTAAGTGGCCATCAACGCGTCAGAGTCGTCCTGTTTGAACGCCACGCCAACGCCACGCAAACGCCCCGCCTTGTTCTTCTTGGCTCTGTCCATCATCCCCAAACACGGGATCGCTTGCCTGGTTGCATTTAGCATCTGGCTTCATGAGACTGGGAGAGCAAAGTGACAAGTCTATTCTCGAAAGAGCCCAAAGCTGCCGACTTGCGGGCGACGAGTACACCAATGGCCGCGTTACTATTGAAAACACCACAAACCCAAAAATATGTCGTCCAACTGGCAGAATTCATAAAGCGAGCAGAGGGGCATCTGACGGTCCTGACAGGCGCCGGAATATCTACTGACAGCGGCGTACCAGACTACCGTGGTCCTCGAGGTATATATATCTATACCGTCTCCGACCGAGAGTCTCTCGGAAACCAAGCACACAACGGACAATACCTAACCTCAATCCTGTATGACCAGGTATATATGTGAAAAACAAGGTACCCACTGCGGTCCGCTGTCACCCTGGAACTCCGCCTTGAAGGGGTTGGCGCTCGTTCGATTTGTTCACACGGCATGTGATTTTAAGGATTACCGCCCTATCCGATTTCAAGAATTCATATCCGCCCACTCGATTCGACAGCGGTACTGGTCACGGTCGTTTCTTGGTTTCCCGCGGATTATGCGAGCTCGTCCTAATCGATCGCATCATGCTGTGCACGGGCTGCAGGAAGAAGAATGGATAAGCGGGTTGATAACGCAAAATGTAGATGGCCTGCATAGAGGGGAGGGTATTGTGGAGATGCACGGGACGCTGGTACGCTTGAAGACCTTCGGCGCCGTTCTTGGAATGACAGTGAGACTCACCAACCGCAATTACACCGCTCTCAGCATAAAGTACATTGCCTTTCATGTAAACATACCATCAGTCGAGCGGATTGGCAGCAGACGATCGCGGACCTCAATCCAGAGCTGGTCGATTGGGTGAGAAGAAACCCGAATGCGGGGGAAGGCGACGTTGCCAGTTCGACCGCGGTGCGGCCGGATGGTGACATTGAGACCGCATGGGACTACTCTCGATTCGAATATCCCCACTGTGAGAGCTGCAGGACGGGAATGTACAAGCCTAGGTAGCATGATGTCTTCCCGCACACCATTCCAAAACATATTCTATCTTGACAACTTTCATTCCCTCTCGCAGCGTCATATTCTTTGGCGAAAACATCGCACCCGAATCGCGGGATCAAACGTTTCGTTTCATCGACGATTCCCAGGCTCTGCTCTGCATCGGCACGTCATTGCAAGTCTACTCTGCGTACCGCCTCGCCTTGCGCGCCAAAGCAGCTGGACAGCCGGTCGCGGTGCTGTCGCTGGGTGAAACGCGAGCAGACCCGTTGGTAGACCTAAAGATCATGGATGGGTGTAGTGACGTGCTAGAAGGAGTGCAAGAGCAGCTATGCAAACATTCATCACATTAGTTTGGCAAGACCGTTCATTTTGTAGCTTTATAGAGATGTTTGTGCTTTATGCTTTTTATTGTCAAAATGTGGTATGTATGAGATGTGGCGGAGGGGAAGCGAGGTAGAAGAGCTGGAACACTTCGGTTTCTCCGTTGTAACGATGGACTCTAATAAATACTGAAACAGATCTCAACGCGGCTACGTTCCTTGCAATAGCAAACTACTTGGTGGTCTGTGACGGCGGGCGCGCGGCAAAGGACTTTTTGAGCTTGTTCTTTGCGTAGATCAGCGCTCTCGAGAATCCTGCGGTCAGAATCCCTTTCAGAGATTGCGCTATTGCTGGCCATCGGACAATCTCCGCCAAGCCTGCACGAAATCAGAGCGATGAGTCAGTCATTCAAAATCCGACTTTTATGGGCGTAGACAACGAGAACCTGCCTTTTTCCACGTATTTGGGCAGATCCGGCGATGCCACGAGCGATAATGAGAACTCTGGTTCCTCAGGCGGTCTCGTTGGTGTCGCACTCGCGGCTGCATCTCCGCTCCTCAGCAAGGCAGCCTGGTGATACTGGTACATCTTGTTATGCAGATGTTTGGGCAATTTCTGTATTGCCTGGGATCGCAGGCGTGCATCTAAATCTTGCTAAAATACATCATCTGGCGCGTTAGACAGACAAGCTGCAAATTCGCACATGGATTTTCATGATGGAGCAATGCTCACCACTAGCTGCGACTCCGAGACATAGTTGACATTAGGCAGATCCTCAATAATAGGCTTGTACAGTTCCCGGAAAGAGTCCATCTGGCTGTACACGATGTTGAACACTTTATGTGGGTTCTCTCCCATCTTCATTCGGAAGTCGCCTAAGGTGGGGGAAAAGACAGCGCTTGGATGAGCGACGTGCAAAGAATTAAATGCATCAATGCGACCTCTTCAACATGCCAGTGTATGAGAGACCGGCGATCGCGCAAAACAGCTCTTCTTCGCTGAACTCCGGGGGAAGCAGTAGTAGGGCTGCCCGCACACTGGCGCGCAGGTTCCTCCGGTTGGCGAGAGTCACCCGAGCGTCGGTGCGAAGAACTTTGACCTGGCTTTGGACTCAGTATATGTCCAGCGTCGCAGTTACGAATGCAGGAAGCTCCACGTTAGTCTCGTTCCATACCGGTTTCTGGAGTCGGCCCGCCAGATACAGCGTCTCCCAATCATGCAGGTCCCTTATTAACCGATCCATGGAGACAACACCGTACTTGATGCGCTAAACAAGCAGTGGATCCTCATTAAAAATCGTCCGCACCCAGATCGACATCTGTCCATCTGCATTTCTCCGGAACCTTACCAATCCTGCTACGTGCACGTCCGGGTTGAAGTACAATCCCGCGCCCATCTTCTCCTGCACATTGGAAACAACACTGCTGCCAAAGTACGCGAGAGAAGAGTAGTGGTGCCGGTTCTGCCGGATGTTGAGCGAGTGCCAGTGTTCGGGGTGCGTCACGCCGAATAGAAAGTCTACCATAGGTGCCTCCTGCGAGACCGACCAATAGAAAGGGAGAAAGGGAGAAAAAGACCGTCTGTGGGTCAATCACGAGAGTTCAAGACCAGTTCGGAGTTCTCTCCCTTTTTGCCCTCTTCATCGCGCGCGCACCTTGGACCCAACGGCTGTAGGCTTATATCCTTTCTGGCGGAACACTCCTGAACCGTACGCGATCGCGAACCGCACCGGCGCATGGAATTCGCCAACAACGGCTGCTAATCGAGCATCCAGTTCTGCCTGAGCCGCCGAATCCATGTGCTTTCCTAGGCCGCTAGTCGTTGCTGGTGTTGTGGTAGTTGTAGTTGAATGGTTACCCCTCCGCGACCCTCCACTTGCTGAGCGAAGAGCGCCATGTAGCACCAGACCGGTCATGCATGGCGAGACACCCCTGCGCTGCTGTTGCAGGCGCAGGCACATGCTGGGGCGCATGAGCACAGGTGTTGTTAATATCAGTGGCATTGCGTGAAGAATAGTGTGCAAGATTCTGTCAATGGAGAAAGCACGAACGACGGGTTGGAGCGCGTCATGACATTATACAGTAGTGGTGGTGTTGAATCTCAATCGATAATTCTACTCTAGGTTCTTGGGATCTTTCAAGAATTCCAACACTTTCTCCAACGCCCGAAATCTATGGCTAATGGTATTCTTGATGTCCTTCTGCATTTCAGCATACGTCGTGTCGTAGCCATCCGGCTTGAAGATCGGATCCCATCCAAATCCTACAGGACCGCTGGCCGGGACAATGGTTCCCTGGTTTCTACCCTCAAAGACAATCGGCTCGCCTCCAGGTTTGCAGTAAGCAAAGGTGCACACTGCATCCGCACTCTTGTCGTCAAACCCAGCCAGCATTTTGTTGAGCCCTTCGTGGCCCAGCCCGGCCAGGAACCATTTGATATACGGTCCTGGGAGATCGTTCATGGCTTTGAAGCATAGCGAAGTGTCTTCTGTCAGGACTGGGGACCCGAGGATGTTGGCTGCGGCACGGGCCTTCTCCTGAGAAACGAAGGTGGTTGTGCCTTGGTATTCTGGCAAGTCCAGGCTGTGGGACTTGATGTTGACACCAGCGGGCTCAAGAATTTGCTGCACTTCAAGCAGCTTGTTGGCGTTTCCCGTGACAAAGGTGACCTGCGGTGAGGATGACATGCTGAGATCGGTATGCTCAAACTACAGAAGCTGTGGTTGGTTTGGAAGTGGACGGAACTTTGGGCCGCGGGTCGTAAATAAATAACCTGGAATGTACCAAAAGTGGACCAGCAAGCTTTGTGGGGCAAGAAACCAGAAAGGCTGCCGTGTGTAACGGTTTTCGCAGTCGTGGCTTGAACGCGCAAGTTCCAACGACTTGCCTTTGCAAGTTTTTGCAATGTTCAAATAACAGAAAGCTCGCTCACAGCAAGAACACAATGTGGAAGAAGAAGGAGATCTCAGTCAGCGCCTCCTCGGTACGAATCCTCACCTTCCAGTGTCTCCTACCACCCCACGGTACTTACCCGAGCACTTTCTTTTAGGTCATTGACCTCAAGGCCGAACTGTTCAAGAAACAGGAAGCCTTCCAGAAGGAAAAGATTCGGACAGGGTCTGCTTCCATGCGCGCCGTATCGTCCAAACCCATAAAAGTAACGAAACGTCTCGCAGCCTTTTGTCCACATTGGGGCGATTCACTAAAACTGGTTTGCGTTGCCTTCCCTTCAGAAGCCACCAAAAAACAAAGGTGTAGAACAACGAGCGAAACGGGATGCAGAAGAAGCTCCGACTTTAAATTCAACATTGGAGGCCAGCTGGGTGGCTTTGCAGCGTAAATCGAAAATCTATGACAAAATGGCCAGGGAGGGCGCAGGAGGAGGTAAAAATCACCACCACACCGACGTCCAGCGACAGCTTGCACAAGCCCAGCGCGATAAACCTAAAATATCTCTTATGTTATCATTAGACGAAAATGACGAAGAGACGCTAGTCGATTTCCTATACAAAAACGCATCGGATGACCAAGCCCTTCAGCAGCAGGTCGAACTAGTCGAAGAGGATGACGAAGATGCTTGGGTGGAAGCCGTAGACGAATTTGGACGCACGCGGATTGTGCGACGCAGCCAAGTCGACAATCTGGGTCTGCGATTCGTCAAAGGAGCTTCTGGCGATGCTGCCGCAGACGACAACGACCAAGGTGACACACCGACGTTATTGTCTGGGGACATGCGCCAGGAGATGGAACGACAGGAGTGGGAACGCGAGGCAGAGCAAGAATTAGGTAACTTGTGGAAACCAACACTCGTTCCCTTGCTCAAATCGCGCAACTTCTCCTCACTGCTTTTTCTTGATATTTTACAGCAACAGGCGCACCGGGACATTTTGACTCCCGCCGCGAAATCCGCACGCTGGGAACGGGGTTCTACCAATTCGCGCAAGACGACGCCGAGCGTGCCCGCCAGATGCAAGAACTCAAATCCATCCGCGACGACACGTTGGAGAACCGAGACAAGTCGGTGCAAGCCAAACAGGGCCGCGAGAAACGACTCGACTCCCGACGCCAAAAGTTGCTTCAAATGAGAGCGGCCAAGAAGCGCAAGCTGGGCGCAGAGGTGGACGACGATGAAAGAAAAGTTGAGCGTCACGACGGAGACGATGGCAGAGACGGGACCGCCCTGGTTGATGACTTGCTGGGTATGGCGGGGTCGTGAACGACACACATGCTCCTGGACAGAGATCACGGCACACTTTCCACACATTTGCCAGGCGCGTACCCCTGTGCACCAACTTTTCGACTCTTGCGCCAAAGTAAAATATCCGCTGGCACATTATCTGGGACAGCAAGACCATGGCGCCGTCAATGTGCTATCCCAACTCGAATGCAATTGCAAATATACCCATCCCTTTTGCGTTCTTGTGGAAATGTACGCACATCAAACGATCCTCAGGGAGGTTGCCGATTTAATGGAGAGAGCGGGCTTGCCTACATACCCTACACTCGCATACTCAATCCATGACCTTGCGATATCGACCAAAAAAGCCACACTTTTAGGCTCGCGGTTCCGTGACGCGCCACGGTAATGACTTCCCGGCCGTCTATCAAAGGCTTTCGCGCGCCTGACCCGTACTTGCAATCTCCCCAACGGGACCCCGACACTTCTTTTGAGTCATGAGCAAATCTCTCCCACCAATGCGAATACCCCGCTTCGCACCCACTGGTTGTGCTTTCGTCTTGCTTTTCGACCACGCCTTCCGTGCAATGGCAAACTACGAAAAAGGCTGGGAACTACGCGGGACACGCATTGCAGAACGATGTTTGTGAGGGGATGGCGGAGGGAGAGCAACACGCTGGGAATGTAGAGTATGGAAACAGGCGAACAGAAAAAAATGTCTGTGCGCATGTGTGCGTGTGGATGTACATAAATTATTATGAAAAAAAAAACTCTGCTCTTCAGTATCCTCAAACACAAATTCTCTATATAATATTACCCATACCATTCGGTGGGTTTTGTCCCTGTCTTCCTGCTCTCCCTCCTTTCTCGCTCTTTCTCTCTCTATCTCCGTGTCCATGTGTACGTGGTACCTCCTACTCGGACTGGCTCATCCGGCGCAACTCCTCAGCCTTCCACGCAAACGTCTCAGCTGCCTCTCCCTTCCTCAACCACACACTGACACTCCCACCATTACAATAAAAGTCCGCAAATCCATCCTCACCAATCTTTACAATCTCTTTCCGCCCACCCGCAACATCAACCCACTCCTCATCGCTTTTCCCATCCCCCACAAACATATGTTTAAAGCCTTGATCACCAGCACAGAGTACGACCGCGCACCCAATCATATGAGTGTCCTCACCACGACGCACCCAACCGATTGTGGACGGGTGGTCAAAGTAGTCGTCTTGGTCGCCGTAGGCAAACTGGGCGCGGATCTTGAGTAAGTTCTTGATGGCAGGCGCTGAAGCTGGTTCGATGGGGTTGTCGCCCGAGATGCCGTACATGTCGCCGTAGAAAACGCATGGGTATCCGTCGCGCCGGAGGAGGGTGAGGGCGTACGCGTGCGGTTGGAACCAATGCGGGATCCAGGAAGCGAGGGATTCGCCGGGTTGGGTGTCGTGGTTGTTCTGTGTAGAAAAAAGAGAGAGACGCGATTGTAAGGAATGTGACCATCAGTAAGAGCACAGGGCACGGAAGGAGCGCTAGCTTTGTTCGCAAGATCCGTACCACAAATGTGCAAGCCTGCATGGGATGCGCCTGGACCAAAGTCCCATCAAAAATCTTCCTCATATCATACGAGGCGCCCGCCGCCGCCGCCTGGGCAAAATTGAAGTGAAGGGGCACATCAAACAAGGACAACTTCCAGCTGTGTGCATCAAGGTAATCCTCCAGATCCGACATGCTGTTTTTCCAGTACTCTGCGACAGCGAAAAAGTTGTCTCCCTGGCCCGTGTTGACGCGCGCGTGTTCGAGAAGCTCGTGCATGAATTTTGCGTCAATATGCTTGGCCGCGTCGAGACGCAGTCCGGAGAGGTCAAGTTCCTTAACGATCCAAAGTACCCATTTTTTGAAATCGGCGGCGACTTCAGGGTGGCAGGTGTCGACGTCGGCTCCCATGAGGTAGTCGTAGTTGCCGTTCTCGTCATCGACGTTGTCGGACTTTGAGATGCGGGAATCATAAGACAGATTGAGCAAAGGTCGGATGCACTTTGCAAACGGAAGACACGCTCCATACCCAGTATTTGCCCTCTCCCAATATCCGGTAGATGGCCTGTCGTTTGTTGGCAGCATTGAAGTCGATACCCGTGAAATGGTAATGATGCCACACCATATCCGAATACTTGCCCTTCCTGCCCGGAAACTCAAAACAAGTCCACCCCTTAACTTCCTGTTCGCCCGAAATATCTCTCGTGGTATCATCCCTTGCCACTTCGACCGCCCGGAAGGTCTCCGTCTTATCCGCGCCCAGTTTATGGTTCAGCACCGCATCCGCATAGATATGGATTCCCTGAGCCCTACACGCCTTGATTCCCTTGATCAATTCCTCCTTGGTCCCATATTTGGTCGCAACCGTGCCCTTCTGGTCGAATTCGCCGAGATCCCAGAGATCGTAAACTGCGTACCCGACGTCGTTAGGGCCGGTTCCTTTCGTGGGTGGTGGGATCCAGAGCGCCGTGATGCCCATTTCTTTGAGTTCGACGGCGCGCTCGCCGAGACGGTTCCAGTGCTGGTGGTCAGCGGGCACGTGCCATTCGAAGAATTGCATCATGGTGCCGTTGAGAGGGATGGCTTCGTTGTGATGTGTCTGACGGCGCTTGAGAGAGGACCCGGGCGGCGGGGCCATCTTGCGACGGGCGGCCAAGGACATGGTGGAGAAAAGAAGGTAAAGAGGGGAATATGCGGCGGGAGAGAGAAGAAAGCTGAGAAAGGGCGAGCGTGGGAATGTGGGGCATGCGGGATGAGTGGCAGCTTTTAACTGCCAGATATCTATCTCAAATAATGAATGACGTCGTGTCAACTGCACACTTACTTGCATTACCGGCGGTACCCATACATTACCAAGATCCAACCTGTAGGTTTGTGCTCTGGATGAGTTCCACGGAATCTCCCATGACCAACTCTTGATATCTCACACAAACGTCGCAAGAGCGGGAAGACACGAGCCCCACACGATCTATTGACCCCACCATGCCATATGCTACTCTAGCTAGATACAGATGTGCTTCGATAGACTGAATACAACACTCCATCATCCCTCAAGAATGGAGAGCTCAGTCCTCACCATGCTCAATCAAAAATTCTCCAATCTCCTTTTTCATCCAATCACGTCCCTTGCGCGCCACAACCGCTTCCGCGACATACGCCGGCAGAACAAAAGCGGGTTGCTGCTGCTCTGGTGGGGGTGCTGCTATTGATGTTGCTGATGACGAATTCTGTGATGTTGGTAACGGTGCCGCGGTTTTCCTCCGCGTGACGGCAGCCGCAGCTGCTGTGTCGACAACGTCTCGACAGAGGTTCTGACACGCGTAGCAGATGTGTGGAGAGATATCCATGGGCTTGGCGGATGCTCGTGTTGAAGAACAGCATGAAGTGGATATTGACGGTGGCGGAACAGTGACTGATGTGACGTTTTCACTGCAAGCACAGTCATTCGAGCATGGAGAACTTTTGCCATCTTCCTTCTGCTTTACCCCACCCGTGGTCGAGGCCGGGTTCTTAACCGCCGCGAGATTCGAGACCGTATGGCGGGCGCGCCAATCACTCGAACTTTTTTGTATCGGGCCATCGCAGAGCGGACATGGCGTGGTATCCTCATCCGTGTATCCAGTTACAACTTTGGCAGCGGTGCGAACGACCGTGTTGACCGTCATCGGGAACTCATTCTGCAGTCCCACGACAAAAGCTTCCGTAAGGCGGTCAATGCTAGCTTTCGCTGGCATTCCCGTTGTGAAGTCGGGTGTCAGGACAGCATGGATTTGTTCGAAACGGTTGAAGACGGCCACTTCTTTGGCAAGAATGTCACGCAGGGGACGCACGATTGTGATGCCTGAAAGAAGCGTAAGTATAAGCACGGCCAACACCGCTGCCACCTCATCTCCTCACCTTTGTACCATCCAGCATGTTCACTCATTTCCACCGGCATGCCGAACCCGCGTCCTCTGCTAGTTTGCGCAATCACATTCACAGCCATTCGGGTTGAATTGTCACCTCGCGCCACCACTGCACAACCTTCCTGCTTCGCCAGGCGTATAATGACTTTCCAGGTCAAGAGTTCCAGCATCTCTTCCTTCGCAGTCGCTTTACCAAGCGCATGTACGCATTGCTGAAGGCGCTCAGCGGGTGTCACGCTGGTGCTTTGTTGGATCATTTGCAGCTGAATAATTTCTAAATTCGAGTACGTGTAAGACAACACAAGATCCAAAGAACTACAGATCCTATTAGTAGATACTCACCTTGCGCGTTTATACCCTGCGGCACCAGCACTCCTGGATCCGATCCATCGGGGTTCAAGAACACGGACTCTAACGGCACCCGAAAGAACTCAAAGCCAGCCTCCTTCGCAGCCTGTTCTATCTCAACCGCTTTCTCTGAGTGTCCCAGCACGGCAGCGGTGTCGATATAGCATACAATCATTTCCGAGAATTTCCGCCTTTTCCGCGGGTTGGTAGGGTCGATGGCATGAAATCTCTTCATTCCCTCGAGAAGGAGGCTATGAGAGATTGAGAAGGATGTACGTTGAGATCGGAGCTTAGGCGTCATCATACTGTCGACCATAGTGGTGCCCTCATTTGCACATTTGGTTGCTGGTCGTCCCCCGGGACTGCGTCACTTGTTCTCTTTCGTCTCCCGTTCGCTTATATAACCTGCCGTCACGCTCCATGCCATCCTCAACCGTACATACCTCGAGGAAGGTCCTCCCGAAACCGCGATACACACTTTCGCACCATCAGGTTCCTTCGATCCCCTCATGACCGCGAGTTTGAATCGGTACAGTACTGATTCTATAAAGCACGGTCTGCATGCAAAACAATAAATACACCGACGAGTGAGAGCTTCCGCGCAAAGCTAACGCACCTGCAGTACTGTACACGCTTCATGTCAACCACGGGCGGAGCTTCCTTGCATTTGTGACAACGACCTTGGAGGAGGTCTCTGCGGGTCGTTATCTTTGATTTTGGGACTGGTCCGCGAGGAACAACGGGAAGGTAAGTCTTGAGACATGGTGACAGAATTCTAGGGTGGAGGGCGTCCACTGTACCTGGCATGTCCACGTCCTGATCTATGCTGCACATCCTTGTGGTTGTTGGTGTTGCCGAAAGCTTTTGCTGCGTTTTAACGACCGCTATTCACCGAACGCTCCTGTGTGGGGAAAAAAGAAGGAAAGCGCGGAAGGGGAAAGTCAGACAGTGAACAGTTGGCACGTGACGTTACTTCGGAGGTGCTGCGCAGAGCCCACACTTCCTCTCACTTTGCTCTGCGCTCTTCCCATTTCTTTATTTTTTGTGCCGTCGCTCATCGTTAGTTATTCGTACTTCGCAACACACATCCTCCCGCTCACTCCCCTCCATATATTTATTTCTATATAGTTCCTCTCTCCCAATGTCAACATCCATCAATTCATTCAACACCCTCCTCTCCGCACTCCTCCCCCTTCCCAAACCCCGCTCCCCCCCATCACCCACCCTCGTCTCCACGCTCACCTCCCTCCACTCGCTCGCCACCTCCTACATCCTCAACCCGAAACACAGCATTGCCACCACGCAGCACGCGACTACCGAATTGCGCACGCGATGCTCGCCGTGGCTAGTCAAAGTGCTCGCTGTGTTGACCGAGGAGGAAGAAGAGGAGGAAGAAGGCGGGGTTGATGCAGAGAGGACAGTGACACTGGCTGCGGAACTATTGAGTATATTGGCCGGTCGCGCGGCGATGACGGCGGTGGAGCGTGAATGGATGTTTGAAAATGCTGGAGAGTTGAGTGTGAGGGAGATGGGGTTTGGGGATGCGGGATTGGGGTTCCAGACGTGGGGAGCCGGGGTGGTTCTTGCAAGGTAAAATAAATGGGTTAGGCTCATCTCGGAAAACGTCAAATGGTGTTATACAAGATGCCCTTCTATCCGACGCGGCTGGTTGATGGGGACACTGTTCATTCTCGCAGGTTGCTGGATTCCGGGTCACTACCTCTCAACAACGCCTCACGGGTGCTCGAGCTTGGAAGCGGGACCGGTCTCGCGGGCCTCGTGTGTGCGCGCATCGGTCAAGAAGCCGCCGCCAAAAGATCAACCGACTTTCGCATCACCATGACCGACTACGACCCCGCCGTGCTCTCCAATCTGGTTCACAACGCCCGCTCCAACGACCTCACCACCACCGTTGCAGTTCACAAGCTTGATTGGACAGATGGTGTGATGTGGGATTCGCATCCCACCCAACAACAAGAATACCCCCTTATCATCGCCTCAGACTGCGCATACGATATCTCCCATGCTCGCCACATCCCACGCGTGGTCGATTCCTACCTTGCCAAACATACCCCGCACGCCCGGTTCTGGTGCGTGTTGCCCGTGCGAAACCGCTTTGATGGCGAGCTGGAGGCGTTTGTGAAGGCGATGAGAGCGAGCTCCCAGTTGGTCAAGGTGGCGGACCAGTGTCGGACAATCATTTATGATGATGACGTCGAGTATAGAGTCCTGTGCTACAGGAGACCAGTGATAACAGACAGCATTATTTAGAAAAATGGCATGTTAGGTGCTGTTTTTCATGCAGTGTTTTATTGTAACGTAGATATAGATAATAGATACTCTACGATCTACTATGGGGGATGGTGCGTGGAAAAATATGTACATGGTGCGGAAAGAGTGGCGTCTAGAGATGGGTGGCGGGAACAGCCCCAGCCCCGGGCTGCTCCTTGATCTCTGTCTTCTTCTTCTCCTCTTGAATCTCAGCATACGTCTTGTACGACGTGTAGTTCTCGCGACCACCTCCATAGAAGCCCTTCGGGTCGCCATACGGGGTCAACTCAAGTCCATTACGGATGCGGTCAACATAGTCCGGGTTGGTAATGAACGCACGTCCAATCCCAATCACATCCGCACGGCCTTCTTTGATGGCGATCGTCGCCGACTCATGGGTGTATCCACCCGTGAGGATCAATTTCGTCGGTTCCTTCAACAGACCCTTGAAATCATTCAAGCGGGACTCGGAGTGCAGCGGGCCCGTCTGCCACGCGCCCCATGTGGGTTCAGTGAGGTGGACGTACGACAGATTGTAGGTTGCCAGGCGGGTGAGGACGTATGTGAAAAGCTCTTTGGCGTCGGGTGAGTGGGCGCCTTGGATGTCGAGGTACGGGGATAAGCGGATGGCGACTTTGGAGGCGGGCAGTTCCGAGAGGACGGCGTCGAGGACTTTGAAGAGGAAGCGGGCGCGGTTCTCGATTGAGCCGGCTCCGTAGGCGTCGGTGCGGACGTTGCTGGAGGCTTGCAGGAACTGGTCAATGAGGTACCCGTGAGCAGCGTGAATTTCGACACCATCGAACCCCGCCTCGCGGGACCGCTGGGCCGAAAGTTTGTATTCCCCAACAATTTCCTCAATCTCCTCTACGCTGAGAGCGCGCGGCGCTTCTTTACCCTCGAGGGCGATATCGCTTGCACTGACGGGTTTCTTGCCTCCGGGCTGGAACTCGGGTTTGGACGCTCGGCCAACGTGCCAGAGTTGGGCGTAGATGTATCCGCCCTTGGCGTGGACAGCGTCCGTGGACAGTTTCCAACCCGCCGCTTGTTCGGCAGTCAGGATAGCAGGGACGTCGGGGTAGCCGATAGCGGTGGCGGCGCAGGTGGTACCCTCGGAGATGAGAAGACCGCCGTCGGTCGCGCGCTGGGCGTAGTATTCGGCGTTGATGGTGTTGGCTACTTCCTAATCATCACAAATTCGTGAGAAAAAGCACACTTTGTCAAAAAGAATGTTTGAGAGACCCGAACCTTGGGCGACCTAGATCTAGTCAAAGGCGCGAGCGCAATGCGGTGCTTGAGCTGCATGTCTCCGACCTTGACCGGGGTAAACAGGATGTCGTTGACTGTCATGGTGTGTTGTGTGTTATTCGAAGACAAAGAAATGGGAAGTGGGCAAAAATGGTGGGGACGACATGATGATCGGCCTTTTATATCACTTTTCCCTGTTGGATCGGCAAATCGATGTGCTGAATAATGACATGTAGCGCAATTGTTTTCCCGTCGGTTTTTTCGTAACACAAGGCGCGTTGCGGCATTTCTCACTGTCCGCTTGATTTGTCATCCACCTAACAGAAATGACCCTTCGAAATGTGTGCGTTCGATTTAGAAACAACTTGAATTGTTAAAACCAATTTCATTTAATAATGACGGACCTCGGATTTGTTCTAACATGAAAAAAATGTACTATATATATTGCAAACGTTACTT
Source organism: Powellomyces hirtus (assembly GCA_025526995.1). Taxonomy (NCBI): domain Eukaryota; kingdom Fungi; phylum Chytridiomycota; class Chytridiomycetes; order Spizellomycetales; family Powellomycetaceae; genus Powellomyces; species Powellomyces hirtus. The sequence continues at coordinate 62,750 of JAHLKG010000027.1, read as the reverse complement.
GGAAAGGAATATGGAACTGTATACAGGGAATACAAAGGAGTGACTACAAAACAAAATCAATACCTACAAAAAGAGACAGGTGTTTGAACAACTTTTCCAAAATCCATAAAGATGACGCAAAAGTGACAAAGGACAAGAAAAAGAGAGAGGTAAAAACAAAAGTCAAATATATGAGATTTCAGACAACATTGCTGATTATCTGACAAGGTCCTCGACACGAGCCACAAATGTCAAGTACTCGTCTAGGCTGTAGCCCTCCTTGACGAACTGATCAACAACGTCTTTCGTGTGTGGGTATGTGGTGATGAATGCTTTTTTCTGCAAAAATCCCTTCTTCTCGGCAAATCGCTGCATGGGAATGTTAACTTTGCGTGTCAGGAGCCACACGTAACGGACCGGGAGGGTGTTTGAATCGTTCGAATGTTGATAAAGCTGTTCTTGCTGTTGCTGTTGGTCTGATGCGGACGAGGGTGGTGGTGGTGGTGTCCAAGTGCCTAATGACGCCTGGAGACGATCAAGCGTATGGAAGATGAGCTTTTGGGCAATCCCTTGAACCTGAGTGGACTGCAGGACGGCCAGTTCGGCAATGTAAAGCGACCGCGTCTCCGGGAGGTATTGGGCCGCGCAGAGGCCCACGTAAGATCGAGAAGGCCCCTCGGGTGGCGGAGATGGGTCTTCAGGCGCAGCCGTGGTGGCCAGTGTCTTCTCGCCTTCAGGGTTGACTGAGGTTTCGATGCGAGGTGAAGAGGACTGCCGATGGCCTTTGGCCTTTGCCCGAGTTGGATGGGCGATCCAGCCGGAAGCACAGAACCACATGAGAGAGGACGGATTGGGACTGAGCACCTCACCGATCGCGTTCTTCCATGCATGGGTCACGAATGTCTTGAGAGACGCCAAGGTAGCGAACGCAGGGACTTGTCGCATGATTTTTGGTGTTGCGTAAAGAGACAAGAACGCGTCTTGAAAGATATCTGCAAATGCCCATAGCTGATCGAGGGGCAGATCCTGGCCCTGATAAACTTGAAACACCAACTCGGCACCGCCGACACGAAAGTGCGACAAAGTACATGTTCGCCGCGAAGGTGGGAAGAGTTCGATGGGCCGATATTTGCCTGTGCGATACTTGCCGCCCCCTCCGCATTCTAATGTTCAATGACACAAGAGAGAAAACGAGCGTGAGTGACAGATCTTCATGCATCTTGTGCAAGCAGGTGATGAAAGGGATTGACTTACCTGTACAGAAGCTCCACTTTTCCTTGCATGGCTTACAGACAACTTCGACCGTAACCGACGCAGCAGCCGCGGCGTCCTCCGTATGCACAGGTCGCACCGACGCGAACCCAAATTGCGATTTGCAGATTTCGCACTCCAGCTGCTGGGAGATCAGGAACGGGGAGAGCGGAACGCCCGTAGAGGCAGACGGTAGCCTAGTTTTCCGCGATGGCTGACGCGAGTTGGGCAACTGCGCGCTGTTGCGCCGGGCATTATCAGACAACATAGTGGAAGACTCTCCGTCCTTCAAACACTCTGAACAGGTGGTCTCGATGATGATGCCTTGATTAATGAGTTTGCACGGCCCGCGGATGTTGAACAGTGCGAGCGGATTGCCACAGCTACTGCACTCTTCCATGCACTCGACGGCTTTTCTGCGTCGACTAGAGGTCTTTGCAGCAGGTTCTACAAGAGTTAGCGCCGCCGAAGTTGGATCCGCTGCACTCGCGATAGTGGCACTGCTTCCGCTGCTGCTCTTCCTCTTCGCTGGTAGTGGTGGGCTGACAGGAGAAACTGTCGGATTTTTGTATGGTGCGGTGGACGTGTGAGAGAGGCGCTTGTGATCTAGGTGGATCAAACGAGTGTGTTGGAATTGCTGAGGCAAGTTATACGAGTTGTTCCCACCACTATTAACATTATTACCGGTGGGATAACTATTCCTGTGAGAGACATGCGCCGGAAGCAAAGAATAGCCGGACGGCTGCGCTATGGGGCGATTTCGATCCAAGCCTTGAGTGGCAACGTTCGTATTCTGATGCGTATTCGACTGGTATTGTGCCTGTTCGTTCAAAGGTGTGGGTATTGGTGCTGGTGAAGAGAAAGAGGGAGGGATCGGCAGGTTTGCGTCAGGTGTGACGGCAACCTGTTGAAAGAGCTCCCAGTCGTCGGGGTTGACCGATAGTTGTTGAATACTAGCGTCAAGAAGGTCGTCTTGCTCAATCGGGGACGCTAGCAACGATTGAAACGAGGTTTGCTGTGGAGGGACGAAGATTTCTGTTGGTCGGGAGATAATCGGCTGCGTCTCGTGTAAGGGTATCTGCGGTTGCTGCTGTTGCTGTTGCTGTTGTGGCATCGGTTGTTGCTGATGTTGCGGTTGTTGCGGTTGCCCCCGAAAAGACGAGTTCCAGACGGGGAACCCTGAGGCCACTGTTAGATCAAGGCGATCCGGTAGCTGCTGGTGAAGCAGTGGGGGTGGCGGCTGCGGTGCGGGTGGTGGTCGAAACTGATGTTGTTGTTGCTGGTACTGGTGCAAAGGCTGGGTTTGCGGCGGAAAGTTCGATGACGTATTGGTGTTGGTTGTACCTGCATGGTGGGGCAGGAATGGATTGTGAAAGCGGTAATTGTTGTTGAGATGCGTGTACGGAAGCGTTGATGGTTTATGTGCTGCTGGGAAGGCGTGCTGACGCTGAGGGTTTGGGACCGGAGGGAAGTAAGACTGCAGCTGCTGTTGCTGCTGGTGCTGCTGGTAGTAAGATGGTGGTTGTGGCCGTTGCCGCAATTGCTGTTGCTCCTGCTGTAGCAGCTGTTGTTGTTGTTGGTGGTGGTGTTGCGCTCGCGAAAAGTAGATATTTGGCGGAATGACGTAGTGGCCGTGGGTTGTGGTGGTAAGAGGAGGAGTAGTAGTAGCGGAGGGGTGCAGAGGCGGGGGGCCAGGAACGGGCGTCGGAACAACTTGCGGCGGCGGAGGGTATGAAGGCGTAGGATACTGCGTGTGATTACGGTTCATTGTAGCAAGCGCATATGGGGTATGTATGTAAATCCGAATATGGGTATGTGTACGGAAACTGTCAGTGGCCGTGGAAATAGCGTGGGCAAAAAACGGAGGAGACGGCTAAGGAGATTGGATGTTAAAGGGACTGCAGGGCGGGTCGCGGGGAAAGAAAGGTCTATGTATTGGGACGGCGATTAGCAATTACAACCCAGTTAAAGACCAACCCACAAAACGAACGCTGGGCACCGAGAATCTTCCCGGGGAAGGAAAGAGAAAAAAAAAAAAATGGGGAAAGGGGATTTCAGGGGAGAAAGGAGGGAAAGAATGGGAAAGTTAGAACGGAGGGAGAACCCCCGGCCAGTAGCAAAATGCAACGCGATTGTGCTACAAAAACACCCAAATTCCGAATTCAGCGCATTTTTTTGTTTACAGAGCCAAACAGTATTGCAGAAGCATGTGAATTCTGTACTCCACAGCGATGAAAGTGCCAGGGGCATTCACAAAAAGATGGATGCGATGGAATGGGATTGGGGACAGTGGAGTAGTCACCCACCGTGACACCCCAGCGAGGAAAAAACAACAAAAAGACGGACTGAATGGAGAGTGGCTGACGGTGCAACCTCCGAGTCATAGAAAACTAAAGCACAACCAGAAGAAAAAAACAAGTTGTTTGATGTGCCCCCCTGCCGCTTATAAGATACACCGAGTCAGTCAGTCAGTCAGCAGTTCCCATGAATTGCCAGTAAGCGTTTTTTATTTGTGGAATTGTTGATACAAGGCTGTTAGTGACTCAGTTGATTTAGCTTTGGAATACTCGATTTGAATGGGTGCAAACCCTCCTTCTGCCGGAGCAGCCGCTCGGATCACGTGGTCCACGTGGCTGTGCATTGAGCGTGAGCAGCGTGAGCAGCGCGGTCCGCGTGAGCACGAACGCACCAACGTACCAAAAAAAACCGACTGGGTAAAAGCCAAATCATGGAAAAGAGAGCATTACAAAGGAAAAGAGGTGGACAAGCGAGCTATCGAGACTTCATGCGGGATAACACCATGCGGGCCTTTACATTTGAATTTGTGAGTATCATCCAACCAACGCGTGTCCCCCGCGTTGCAACCGCGGATGTCAATTACAATTTCAAAAAAACTCTCTTGAACAACATCAGAATCAAACCCAACAGAGGGGGAGGGGGTGAAAAAATGCTCCATGTTCATAAATTCAGGGGAACTAGAGGCGTGTATGTGGACCATGTTTTACCAAAATGTCCGACGCATGTCAAATCCAGAGTCAGAAAGTTGGGGGGGATAGTAACAAAATCACTTGTACCCTCCCATGGCAGCCGTCGCGACGCGCTTGAGTAATCCGCGCAAGTTCTTGCCCGCTCTCGACGAGCTCTCGACCAACCACCGTTCCAGCTCCCTGCGAGCCTCGGCAATCTCCGCCACAGCAGGGAACTCCTTCTCCAAATCGCTGGTCGTTGTTCTGGATTCCTCTCTCGCAGCAGCAGCAGCAGCAGACACGGACCCAGAATTGAGCAACACCTCAAACAGCCGTTTCCATATATCCACCTGCCAGTAGCGTTTAAAACTGCCCGCCAACTTTATCCGCGGTGGTGGTGGTCGTCTCTCGTCTCCCTCTTCGTGGATGCTGGCATGTGACGTCCGCACATCTTCCACAATCTCCATATACTTTCCAAACAGGAGCACATGGATGACGCCCGCCGCGCCATACCAATCCGGTTCGTACGTCCACGGGGTTCCGTTTCGAACTTCCCACGACTCGACGCTCGGGTCATCTTTCATGGGTTTCGCAGGTCCCCCATTATCCATTTTAGTGGCCAGGAAGCGTTGGTTGGCCGGGAATGCTGTCTTGTCAATCCCCGTGCCCCAGTCAATCAGAGTGACCCCCTTGGAACTCCAGCCACCGCCACCATCGGGCGCATACACGGCATCCCACTCGTCCTCCAGTTCGATCCTAACGAGGAAGTTGTCAATCTTGACGTCCCGGTGGATGACACCCACAGAATGAACGTTCTCGAGGGTTCGGAGGATCTTTACTGTCCAAAAGGCTGCCAGCGCCTCGTCAACGCCCGCCTGCGGTGCGGATCCACCTGCCACCATGCCGCCGAGTCCCGACCCGTAGCCGAATTTCCCCGCAGCATTGAGGCAATCCAAGAGTGTGCCCTGCCGGCCGTGCGCGAGGAGCTGCACGCTCTCATCGCGGAAAACATGGCAACTTGTTGGCTGCACGATCGAGGCAACGGCGCGAGGAGCTCTGGCGGCCAGACGCTCACGTACAGCTCGCAGAAGCACGTATTCCCACGCGGATGCGGATATTGAATGCGCAGACTGCACTTTCATGGCCCACACCATCTGCTCTCCATTAAGATTACCGTCCGAATCATCGCTGTCGTAATCGCTGTCGTTCATAGCGGCACCCGCCCCCTCTGACCATGCCTTCTCGACCAGATACACTTTTCCGAACCCACCCTCGCCCAGCCTTCTGACAAGCTTGAGCGGGCAGCTGTCGCGTTCTGGCAATGTCACGAGTGTCTCCGCGATGGCGCCGCTGCCGGTTTTCCTGGCCGCCGTTCTCAAAGCCTTCTCGAACGTTGTTGAAATGGCCATAGTCTTGCATGAATGCAGGAAAAGGTCAGGAACGGCAGTGAGATCGATTGCGGACATCAAAGCCTCCGCGATCTTACTGGTGTGCGGGTCGCAGGGGTTAGGTGCTATTGTGATTGGAGTGGAGACGAGGATGCCCGTGTATGGACCAGCATCCTTGTTACCGCTGTCCCGTTGCGGCGATGCGCCATGATCATGGTCGACCTCGGCTGGTCTTGGTACATCAACCGCAGATTGCAGAATGTCTGGCTTACGAGGCATCGACCTAAGCGGATGCTGCTCCTCATCATCGCTCACAATCCTAACCCCGCTAGAGCCCTCCGCCAAAAACGCAGCCTCTTGGAACGTCTGCCTCTGGTGTGCCCTGTTCCCGTCCGGTACAGCTGGACTCTGCTTGCCAATGCCCACGTCCGCACCATCAACCACTGCGGGTCCATGCCCACCGAACCTCGAAGCAGCACCCAGCGGGACATACTCATCTTCCTCAATCGTGTGATGTGTACTGCTTCCATCGTAGCTGATACTGCTCAGTGTGCGATCTCCAAACGTGTTCATCGTCATGACCGTGTGTCCATCATCCACCGCGTGTCGTTCATCATCGTCGTCGTCATCATCATGCAGGTTCCGCACAAAGCTGCGGCCAATGGTGCTGAGGGCCATGGTGCGGTCGCTTTCGTGACTGACTTCAGTGATGGGGGTCATGATGGCAAGTGGACGACGGTGGGTATTGGCGATGTTGTTGTTGTTGTTGTGGTTAGAAGAAGGCGGTGGGTACATGCCACGGTTGTCAGCGTCATGAAGGTCGTGCTCTTGGTCGCCATCATACTCTGCATTTTCGTCGTTGTAGTCGGCATGGCGGCGGTGATAGGGCGTCGACTGATGTGCTGGGTTCATGCGCACGCTGGTGCCAGCGAGACCCAGGCCTCTCGCATTGGTAGGCGGCGATGGGTGCTTGACCGGTCCACTTCCCACCACTTGCGGCGTCTCATTTTCGTTCTGCGTCGTGCGGGGCTGTTGTTGCGCGAGCGGCGGCCGTTCCACGAACGGATTCTCATTGTCACTTTCGCCATCCTCAAAAACGCCAATCTCCACCTTGTCGTCCCGTCGGTAGACTTTAGCGCTAATCGTCTCGTCTTCGTCCACATATAAGCCTCCACCCGCAGCAGTGGTCTCTTCATTTTCCGCCGCCGATGCTAATAGCGGTTGACTAAACATCTCAAAGACGTCTGCAAAAGCAGCTTTGGTGTTGATCGTCGGAGATGCGACCGCTCTGGCCTTGCTGGTGAAACTCGACGAGCGGGTTTCTTGGACTGGTGGTGCGGGTGTGGTCGGAGGTGGCGGTGATACCGTCGTGGCAGTTGCTAGGATGTGGGCAGCACGCAGCTCCTCAAAAGACACGACCCATTTGCCGTCCCGCTGCATCAGCTCTGTGCATACCCTCATCCTGCTCTGCAAGGGGGCTTTGCTCTTTGATTGTGGTGCTAGAGGCGCTGTCTGTGGCAATGACTCTTGCTGCTGCTGTTCCTGATGCGGTTGGTGGATTGTGGAAGAAGCGCCGCTCTCGGGTCTCCTCCGTGTTCGCAACGCTGCCTCGTCATCATCTACCCCGCCCAACATGTCGCCCGTCGCCGCCGATCCGCTCGGAGACACGTCCTTCTCGCGGAGAACGTCGCCTGTCAGGCCCGGAACGTGCAGGTCTGATCCGGACGGTTCATCCTGATACACCTCGATCCGACTTCTCGGTCCTCCTGCACCACCAGCGGCCGCACCCGCCGTGCCCGCGGGTTGATGCTTCTGCGGCAACGTGGCGCCTGACCACCTAGTCGTTTCTTTGATATTCTCTTTTCGCCTCGACGTACTAGTTCCAAACTCGCTCCACTCGTTTGCACTCGACGCCGAAGGCAACACGCGCGCCATCAGCGCCGGGCCTGGTTCGCCTTCGGAGCGGTCTTGGTAGATTTGCATTTTGCCCTTGCTGGATTGAGGGGGTGGTGGTATTATTGGTGGTTGCTGCATGGGAGCTGCGGAGCGGGAGGAGGAAGGAGCGGTTCGGGAGGCGAGAGCGGGTCGACGCTGGGTGGTTCGGTGGACGGGGTCGTTTTCGTTGGAGAAAACCCCTGGCCGTGTTGATGGGACGGAGCCGGCGGAGGGTTTAGCTTCCTCGGGGGCATCATCGCGAGGAAGCAGTTTGAAATCTTCGTATTTTTGTTTGAGTTTGTCAAGCGGCGCAGCGTGACGGTTGATTCCTAGCCGGAAGATTTCGTCGGCCTCCTCCCATCTGATGTCCCAAAAAATCAATCAGAAACCCAGCCCAGAAAAATGTTCAGGAATACCAGCCAAGTTCAAAATAATCAACATCCTCGCAAATCACGGTTCCACCACCACTCACCGTTTCATCACAACCATCAACGCCGCATACTCAATATAATATGCCGCCAACCCATTCGCAATCTCATTGACACTCATATACTTGAACACCGCCACCGGTTCACTCGCAAACCTCACGACCTGCATCCACATCCACAAAATCCTCGGATCATCTCTGCACGCCACATCGCGTTTAAACAAGCGGACCCCCGTTTCCAAATAACTTCTGAAATCGGGATGCCCCGCCGGGTAGTGCTGTTGGAGAAAGAGCAGGTAGCTGTGGAAGTCGCCGACGGTGGCGGTGTTGGCGCTGATGGCGGACTCGAGAGCGGTTTCGAGAGCGAGACGTTCGGATTCGATGGATTCGGGAGTGGAGGTGCTGGTGGAACTGTAGATTTTGGCGAGGGTGCTGGCTTTGCGACCTGTGCTGACTGGTTGGAGATTCTCTTTATGGTGCTCGAGGTCGTCCATTGAGAGAATCCGCTGTTCTGGCTCCATGTTGAGTGTATGTGTGTCTTATGCGCTGCTTCTTTTTCTTCGCTCCTTCTGCATGGGCCGGAGTTGACTTGGCTCGGCCTTCTTTGTGAGAAAGTCTAGATTCTTCCTGGTCCGCGCGGGAGCCCAAAGTCTATGTGCTCAGTTCCCAGGGTGTAAGTTTGGGGCCTTTGAGTTTTCAGAGGGATCAGTCCATTCCCTGCCTTCCGTTTTTGCTTTTTTCCACTGTTGTTCGTGATTGTGCTGTATTTGAGGGCTGGAGATATGAAGAGACATCGCAAACAGTCGCGCGAGGGGTGAACTTGACGCGACGTCCGGCCACATCGGACACATACCCCTAGCGGTTGGAGTCATCCTTCACCTCATCTCCAGAAAGCCAAAGGAAAAATGGTACCGTAACTGTCTCGCAAATATCAACTGACAACAATGTCCAAAGTCGCGGAGATGTTGTGCGGGGGTAACCCCATAAGTCAACCGGCGCCTTTTGGCGTTTACTTCAGGATCGGATAGTGGTGGCAACTGGTCATCAGAAGCTGTAGTCACACCGCCTCCCGCCTTCTTCTCAAGTCTTGTTTGATCCCGGATATCTGAATTGAGAGGTCGGGTGGTACTTGCAATTTTCAGATGACAGCCACCGCTTCTCAGCGGAACATTCGAAGGGCCCTTACAGCCGAACTGGGAGAGACTGTGCTAAACAAAGAGCAATCGGGGAAGAACTCCCTATGGTGTGTCGCCTTGGGAACTTCTTGCTTTTTAAAAAGGTAGGCAAGCTTGTGTAAGAGATAAGATCACCGCCGGAAGCTTGCTGTCGATGTATCGTTGGTGGTTTGAGATGTAAATGATTGGACCCATGATGAGCGAATTCTTACCAAATCTTCGAAACGACCAAGCTTGCTCGTGCTCGCGACGATTGCCAACGATAGACCGTAGAAAGAAGGGAAACCCCACAAAGCTCTACTAGACAATATGTTCTCACACCTTTGCTTTCATCAAGAACGTGTATTCATGCGTTAACCATCAAAATATACATATGAATGCAAGAGCTGGGACGAGACTAAAGGCGCCGCTATGCTATATATATGTCTCAACTGGTCGATTTATACGACAGACGGTGCGAGCTCGGCCTCCAGGAAAACCAGGTCGGCCGCACCCGACTTTGCCAAAGCCGCCTTCTTCTTCTTGGCGGCGAGGAAGGAGGATCTCATCTTGAGGTAATCCTTGTGGAGGCCGCACTCTGACTTTTGCTGCCCGCGCCATCGACCGTCGCGCTCGTCCTCGCCCGGTGCGGTGGGCTGGGTGGAGTGGACGTCACCAATGGATTTGTAACCCTTGTCGATGAGCGGGTTGTACGGCACGTCATTGCACTGCACGTACGCGAGGACCGTGTCATAGTCCCACGCGGCCAGAGCATTGACCTTGATCATGGGCGGGGATTGCGAGTTGTCGAGCTGGAGAATCGGTATGTCGCCTCGGTCACCCTTTTGCGTTCGTCGTCGGCCAGTAAAATACGCTTGGACAGAGAGCTCAGAGTAGGCGCGCTGCGCGGGTTCGACTTTGACGAGGTAGTCGTAGATGTCGGCATCCGTCTCCCACAGACGGGCGCCGTTTTTGGCGGCAAAGTCCTCGCTGGATGTGCAGCCGTGCGGCTTGTAGATGTGCAACGGAGCGCCGTATCGCTCGGCCGCGCGGTGAGCCAGCTCAACGGTTTCGGGAAAGTGGTGGAGAGTGTCGATAAAGATGAGGGGGACCTTGTGGGAGGTGGTCTTTGTGGTGGCGGCGCCCCCGTCACTCGAGGATGGGGTAGGCGGGCCGGGGCGAGCGGTTGACGAGCGCAGGTGGTCTTTGGATATCTTGCTGATCATGTCCAGGATGACGAGACCCGTCAGACCAAACGCGGTGGTCTGGTAGAGGCCGGGGAGGGAGACGAGAGCCCATTCGATGATTTTTTGTGGTTCGAGGTGGGCGAGCTGGGCGTTGAGGTGGGCGACGTAGGCGGGGGTGAAGACGGTGGCAGCAGCGGCGGTGGCGGCGGGCGAGGGAGAGCTCTGTTGCGGTGGTTGTGATGGTGCTTGTGAGTCCGAAGACGGGACGGTGGTGGAAGAAACCATGAGTGGCAGGCCGGTGGAATCAGCGATAAAGGGGAGAGAGAGAGGGAGAGTGGGCGGCCGCTCGCTGGAGGGAGGGAGGTATACAAAGGAATGGGGAGCAAGCGGGAGAGGGAGGAGGGTGTGGGGAAAGTAGCGAGCAGGATATATCGATAGAAACAAAAGCGAGTCAGTGCGATTGGTATATATATATGAGCCCGCGGGATTAGTCAGAGGGACTCTATTTCGAATCCACGCATGCATGTCCAACAGGGGAGTCAGTCAGTCAGTCAGTCAATGGGAAGAAGGACAGGGAGGCACAAGCAAAAGGTGTGGGAAGGAAGGAAGGAAGGTGATTGAGTGATTGATGGGAATGGGGAATCGCTCATTTCCTCATCCGCAGCTGCGATGGCGCAATTCGCTCATTTCGCGTTTTATTTCCCATCCATCCATCGCCTATATCTAGTGGCCCATCGCTGACTAATCCCCCATCGGCACCCCCCCCCCTACATTCAGTATGTGTAGACATGAGAGGAACGATTGGGGACAGACAGGACTGGATGGACGCATGAACCGTTCCCGCGTCGTCGTAACAGAATCCAAGGTTTCCTGACACAGATCGAGCGTCTCCCAACCTATGAGTCTTGTGAATATCAAAACAGGCGGCAATGCCAGTTGATAGCAGAACTGTGACTGTCGGAGAGGAATTGTAAAGATGCGCCAAAGATGTGTACATTATTAATATGATTGGGAATGTGGCCGAGGGATGTGGCCGAGGGATGTGGCCGAGGGCAAAAAAAAAAAGGTGTACGCCGGCCAAGACATCCCGTTGTGATGATATGCGGGGGGGAGAGAGCGATCGCCCGATCCGTAAAGAGTTCCAGCTCTGGCTCTCCCTTGGGTCAACCAAAGATGCCGACGGGCACCGTTTCCTGTTGGTAATCGAGTTCCACAAAGTAGTCTCCCACCCGACATCCCAATGTGCTTTCCACATCGACATCAAACAACGTCATTCCCGAGTGCGGCAGGGCGGCGGGGGCGGATCCCTTGCCTCCACCCGCAAATCCCGCCGCCATGATCGCCGTGACAGCTGCGGGTGAGATCCGCAAGCGCATGCTCATGGTTCCCGTGAGTTGATGCTGGTTGGGTTCCACGACAATGATTTGGTTTTTTGCCGCCAGGTCTTCATTGAGATGCCCAATAACTTCGCCGCGGCAGACGACTCGGCCCTTCATCCACAGAATGGAGACGGGTGCTTCCATCGGATTAAACAGTTCCAACCGGGTCGCGCTCTGGAGCATGGCGAGCCGGAAGGGGTCGATGACGAGTTGAGTTCGGGTGATCATTTTGCGTTGCTCGCCGGGTAACGTTGTCGTGACATTGAGGGAGGCGAGGGCGGGGGCGAGGTAGTCGAACTTTGTTGATTTCGTGAGGGATCCCTTGATGGTCACTTTGCTGGCCGCGCCCGTCACGTACTGTCCGAGCAGCGCGCGTCCCGCTCGGGCCTGTTCTGCTGTCTGCGGCGCGTACTTTGCGGAACAAGAAACAACGTTTTTGCCCGGTTGTAGGCACAGGTCCTTCATCTCGACGGATCCCACGCAGTGGACCGTGTGGAACATTTCCAGCACCACGTCGCCCATCGCTATGGTCAGATCGGACGGGTTGTGGAGCACGCACGACGTCGACAGTTCAATGTAGTCCGACGTTCCCTTGGTCGCAACGGCAGTCAGGATTTGGATATCCGACAGACCATCCAATCCCCGCATGACCAGAGTCTTGCGCATCTGGACGTGATGAATCGGCAACACGCCCATAACCAAGACCGTCATATCGTCTGCCATAAGGACCAACTCAAACTCTTGCGACTGCACCATCGTTTCTGCAAACAACCCAAACGCCGCGGTATCCGTTATCCGCACGCGGACGCTCGCGTCCAAACTCGCGCTCCCGCCTCTCGCATCAATGGCCGGCATCCCCTCCGCCTCGCCCACCACCACAATCTCACCGTCCACATCCTCATATCCCAACTTGACGGGCCCATTGAACCGAATCGACGCATCGATCGGGCCCGCGTCCGTCACCTGCCCCTTCATTTTCATATCAACGGTCCCGTCCTGCGGGTTCTCAATGGACCCGCCGGTGATGCGGATCGTTGACCGCTCCACAAGCTTGGTGGCAATCAGGGGAAGAAGCCATCGGGTGGATATTATGTAGTTGGATAGCAGCACTGACAGAATGAGGAGCCGCGGGTAGGGAAATACGGCAAGGAGCGATCCCAGGAGTGAAATGAGGTAGGAGCGGGGGTGCGAGAGGATGCGGAGGAGGTGGCCGCGACGGGTAGTGGGCGCGGTGGGTTGCTGTTCCATGTCTATCTGTATCTGTATTAGAGAATACAAGTCACGAAACGTATGTAATAAAATAATGTGGGGGATGTGGAGAGTTTTGGGGGCAGTTTGACAGTATCGCCGGCGGAAGCGGGAAGGGCGGCAAGTGACAGGCTGAGATGGGCGAATGTCACAAATCACGAGCCAAAAGATGACCCTCCGAATGGGCCGAACGAGCCGCCTTCACCTTCCTTCCTTCCCAACAACAAAAAAATAGCCTACTTGCCCCACTCAACGAACCAAACCTCCCCATCCCACCACTCATGGCCTCTCCGCACTCCCCCTCCTCCTCCTCTTCCCTCACCTCCTCGCAATCCACACTCGTCCAACCCTGCACCATTTCCCCACCGGCAACCTACCGAAAATCCCCGCGCCCAACCCGCTCCTGGCTGGCCCTCAAACGTCTGCAGTATGAGTACACATTTGGCGTGTACATGATGGAGCCATGGGAAAAAGCCATCTTTGGTAGGTGCAAAAACTAAAGAAATGGCCCCCCCCTGTACTACCGGTAGTATGGCATGGGGTCGGCCATACGTAGGAAAGGGATACACTATATTAACTATGACGTTACTCTTTCCCTTTCTTTCCAGACGCAATCGTTCTCATGTTTGCGACACTCTTCGTATATGCAATCTGGCGCTACGGCCCCAGCACAGCCAACAACCTTGTGACAAAGACGACGTACTACATTGATATCCCCGAGACGGAATAAAAAGAAACGAGAAGCTGTCAAGCACGTCTCGCCACTCTCCGGCCATCATCCCGTGTGCAAAAATCCTCATAACCACCCTGCGCGCGCGCCGACGTGTGCGGGAACACTCACGCATTTTCTGTGATTTGTTTTTTTGTTTTTTTTGCGCCGATTGGGTACGCAGAAGCAACACAATGAACCATCGACGAGGAGAATGAAGCGAGGACCAGGGTCTACCTATTCGCAGAGGAGTGAACGGTTGCTGCGGCTGGACACCACCCCCGTCTCAACCCTGGCATTACATGTCAACAGGGATACATTACTATACAGTGTATGTAGTATCCAGACCCTCCCCTCAAATCCGGTGGTGAGACACTGTAGCTCCCGCCCTCCCAACATGCGCATAGAAGATGTTTTCAACATAGAACTACTCTATCTCAGGTTCATTTCATTACATACGTTTTTTCTTCTGGGCAAAACATTCATACTGCTTCGTAACTCGTAACTACGCTCAGCAGACGAGAGGAAACAAACTGGGGGATGTTTCCTGTGCACTCTGAGAAGAACACGTCCATGAATGATTTCTTAATCTTTGCTGCTATTTGCATTTGGTAGAGGACTATACCCCGTGGTTGTGTTGAACCCAAGCGCGCCCACTGCTGGGGGCGGTAGTGCACTCAATTAAACGGTCCTCTCCAAAAAGATTCGGGTGTCCCGGGGGAGCAAAACGGAGCGCAGGAAAAATCTACCCTATCCCCGCATGAAGATATGTGGTATCCGGGGAGCGGCGAAAGGCAAGTCACGGTGGGCCTGATGTGATAAAGAGAGGCACGTGGAGAGACAAATGTGGGATAGACTGTGATGGTATTCGTACATGTTATTGAGGCATCATAAACGGGAGGAGTGTCATTGGACCATGTGCAGCATCTCTTTCAACAAAGGTGATCGAGAGCTTTGGGTATCTTAACAAAAAAGGTCGCGGGGGGGGGGGGGGGGGGGGTCGCGCCGCGCCAGCCGGTCGTCACTCGGCTTTTTTCACCGCACCCTCCTTCTTCCTTCGCTTTGTCATTATTGTTTACCACTCTGAACCATCCTTACCCCACCATGCTGCCCATCTTTGCCCGACGACTGGCACTCGCCCCCCGCCCATTGCTGCTGCCCCACCGAGCCCTCTTCTCGACGTCCCGGCTGGCTGCGTCGGATAAACTGTTTTTGGTACGGAATGGAATGTTAACATTTTACCCCACGATTTCACCCCCACACTGATGTGGGCGCGAGCGCCTCTGGCCCCCCTTTCACTCTTCTACCCACCACGCTATCGTACCACATATAAAAACGAACGCAGCGAGGGTATTCAACTGGGATGGAAGGAAACAGAGTGTATTGATACTGTACGTTTTTTGTTTGTTTTTTTTTCTCTTCTAGCACCGCGACACGCCGGACAACAATGAGACGCTGCCATTCGAGTTCACCGCGGAAAATCTGGCCCGCGCGCGCGAGATTATGAAAAAGTACCCGCCGCAGTACAAGAAGGCGGCTACCCTGCCGTTGTTGGATTTGGCCCAGCGACAGGTGAGGGAGAGAAACTGCTCTGTGTGTGGGGAGGGGGGGGGGGGTGGTGGTGAATAGACATAAATGTGGGGTGCGAGTCCGCTGGAATGGACAGTGGTGTGGAGGTGGATGTGCGGTAGGGGATTGGCGAGGTACGCCATGTGGCTGCTGTCTCATTACTGCGGGTGTGGGAAAATAAGCGGCGCTCAACAGCGGGACCGCATAACTGGAGGGGGGGGGGGGGGGGGGGGGAAGAAAAGACTGGCCGAAAAAGAAACCTTTCCTCGCTGCATTTTACATTTACATTTACTGATCCCACCAACTCTTTTGCGAAACTGTTTGTGTTTCCCCGCAGAACGGCTGGACGAGCATCTCGACCATGAACTACATTGCCAACCTCCTGGACGTTCCCCCGATGCGGGTCTACGAGGTCGCCACCTTCTACACCATGTACAACCGCGAACCCGTCGGCAAGTACTTTTTGCAGCTGTGCACCACCACCCCCTGCCAGCTGTGCGGGTCCGACCAGATTCGCGACACCATCACGCAACACCTCGGCATCAACGTCGGCGAAACCACCAACGACAAACTGTTTACCCTCGTCGAAGTCGAGTGCGCCGGCGCCTGTGTCAATGCCCCCGTGTTGGCCGTCAATGATGATTATTTTGTAAGTAGGGACAGAGAGTCATTTGTGCGTGTGTGTGTGGGTCCTCTCTTGTTTTGCTAGAAATGAAAAGTTGGGCCTCTTTTACATTCCTTTTCTCTAACTGACGCGCCCGCCCCGACATTGCGTTTTCAGGAGGACCTCACGTCGGAAGCAACCATCAAGATCCTCGAGGAACTGAAAAAGGGCGGGTCCCCGAAACCGGGCCCCGTCTCGGGCCGCCAGAATTGCGAGCCGGCGGGCGGTCTCACCAGTTTGACGGGAACCCCGCCTGGACCGGGATTCCGTATCCGCGCGGACCTGTAGAATTGGGAAACGCCCCCCCGAAAAGGAAATTTCCCATCCACACCACCCCACTTTTAGATATCCCCCCCCCCCCTTCTTTTTCCTACTCAATCTCGTTTTTTTTTTCTTTTTGTTCCCCTCCCCCGTTGATGATCCCAATATCATTAAAGGCTTGTCTTTGCCCCAAATTGCGTTTCATTCATCTCTGCAGTTCAATTGGGGATAGGGCGGATAGGGGGTTTTCACATGTCCTGGAAAAAGCCGAAAGCCATCATTTGATATCAGAGCATGCAAAAATATCACTACAAAGTTCATGATAAAAGTGTCCCGCCCCGCGAGCAAGGGTGGGATACACGAGGGGGGGGGAGGCTGAGATATACAGAAGGAAACAGGGGGGGGGGGGGGGGGGGGGGCAAGGGCGAGCAGTCAAGAACAAGGATGCTCGCGAGTGTATCCACATGGGGGGATTCCATTCCATTCACCATAGTCATATCCCCAACGATCGAGTGGGAAGAACGGGGAAAAGAGACAGAACTATAAACTCGTTGCTCACATGTCGCGACCGTGTTCCGCGACTCTGTTCGCGATTTTCAGGACGACGAGGTACAGCAAGACGCCCAGCAGCAAGCTCCTCCATGCGTTGCTGCGGATACTGTTCCAGAGCGAGTTGGCGGCGTGTGCGGCGGCCGGGACAACAGGGACCGCGTGGTGGGGGTTGTTGTTGTTGTTGTGGACAGCATTGTTGGTCGCGGGTGCTTGTTGTTGTTGTTGTTGTTGTTGTTGTGCGGGGTTGGGGGGCCCGTTGCGGCGGTGGACGAGTTGGTTCGATGATGGTATGGGTTGTTTGAGTGCGGATTTGAGAGACTTTGTAGGGGCGTTGGCGAGGGGAGCGAGATCCGGGGTGCATAGTTCCGGGAACACTTCTGATGGATAAAATCATAAGAAAGAGGAGAAGTAAGATATGGGACGAGTCAGCCCCCGCGCGCGGCGCCCGCATCCGTGCCCATTCGGCCCGCTGCTTTTTCCCTTTTACGCACCTTTGAATCGCGCATTCGCCAAATTGACTTGATGGGATTTCCGCGCGTGGATCCGTTTCTCGTCATCGGATGTTTTGATGCTGCCCGTCGTTGGCGCGTCCTCAAGCTGGAGAGAAAGAGAGAGAGAGAGAGAGAGAGCGTACGGTTTTCGCGTGCGCAGTCTGTCAGTAAGGCAGTTCCCCTTCACACCCATGCCCCAAGCCCCAACCCCCTCGTCCTTTCCTTCTTTCTTTCCCAACGCACCATAAAACTCAGCAACCCCGTCAGAATAGTCGACACGCTCCATGCCGGATTCCACGTTTGCGCTGTAAAACAAAACCAAACAAAACAAAAAAGAAGAAAAAAAAATATCAGCCTCTGACCGTCACAATACATCAGCCCGTCTCCCCCTGCCCCGACATTCAACAGTTTTCCACCCCCACTCACGATGGTAATCACTCATGCTCAAGCACAGCTTATAGTCCGTCTGGAAGCGGCCGTTGGGGGTCATCATTTTGATGCTGGGCGGTTTGAACGGGTAGTCGGCGGGGAACTGCACTTTCCCATGGTACTCGCCCCCTTCGTAGACGCTATCGGGCGGGCCGCGGATCACATAATGCCTGCGAGGGACCACACACAACACACGTAATGTGGGTTAATGTTAGTGTTTAGTGCACAGTGGTGGGGAGCAAACGCAGAGGGGATGAGATAGGTAGTTTTCTTTTTGTACCATTCGAGAATGTTGGATTCGAGCGGTTTGGCGACAATGTAGTCTGGCGGGTTTTTGGCGATGGTGATGTATTCTTTGGTAAGGCGTTTGTGGGCGCCTTTGGATGCCATGGGTGTCGATTATCAAGGAATAGAGGCAATTTTTTGTGTGCGGCTATCTAGCGGTGCGGGACGCAAGTAATGGGATAGAGAGTGCGATTTGTGGAGGGAGGGGCACTTTTTGACGGCTTTGACGTTGTGATCGTGCGGCACGTTTCACATCCCATCGTCGGTACACATCCCGTCAATTTACACATTCTTCACCATCCCATCGCGATTCCACACCACCATAAGTGAGCCGACGAGCCCATCTCATCTCTACATGGGCTGGTTAGTTCGGCCCGAACACCCCCACCACTCGGTCCCTCACTACGCGGACATTTAGCGATTTTTGGCAACGAGGAGGGGGTTGTGACTTGCGGGATGGATCTCGACACGCCCTCCCGGACGACAACGACATCCCATGATGCGTTGTCCCCGGCTCAGCAACCAGAGGGGGAGGAACAGCAGCTGGGGCGAGAAAAAGGAGAAGAAGGTGTGAATGCTGCAGCCAGGGCCCGGGCAGAGAATGAGCGGCTGTTGCAGACATTGCTGGCAGTGGACAAGGTAAAGAAATATAGAAATATATTGTCCATTGACAACTTTCTATTCAAGCAGTACCTTTACATTTGCCCACTCTTTTATGTATATTGTAGCGCATAGTCCTGCTAATGCAAGCCGCCAGCAAAACGATCCTCAAACTCGGTTCCCCGGGCTCGCCGGCTTCGCCAGGAGGGCGCTCGCCCGTGTCGGACTCGGAGGACGACGACTTTTCCGCCAATTTCGAAATCTACCTGCAGACTCTCAACGAGATCCAATCCTTTCTTCGCCGCATCTTCCGGCACCTCTCGAAATCAGGCATCCTGGCTGCCGCGGGCCGCTCCATCCCGTATCATGCGAGTCTGGCCGGCGATGAGAAGGATTTGGAGCTGTGTGCGAAACGGGTCGCGTTGGTGCTGGCCCATGTGGAGACCGGTCTGAGACAAGTCAGGCGTGCTGCTGCTGCTACCGAGGGTGGAAGTAGTGGTGCGGAGGACAGTGGTGGAGAGAGTGTGATGGAGGAAGATTTGTGATGTTTGCTCGATTTTGACTGTGGATGGCGAGATTCCGTCCAGAATTTGGGTCATGTACAACATTCCAGAGAGGGGCGGCCCGTTAAGGCCCATGTATTTATTCTATCGCATGCAATCAATTGAAATTATGTTGAGCAAAGGTAATGAATGCTCAGTGTTCAATGCTGTTCCTGGCTCTCCAACCACCGCTCGCAGTCCAGCGCAGCTGTGCACCCCGATCCCGCGGCGGTAACCGCCTGGCGATACCGTCTATCCTGCACATCCCCCGCCGCAAACACGCCCTCCACGCTCGTCAGCGACGTTCCGGGGGTCGTGACGATATATCCATCCTCATCCAGCTTTAGCTGCGCCTCCCCTTTGTCATTCCTCAATAGCGCCGTGTTGGGTGTATGTCCAATCGCATAAAACAAGCCATTCACATCCAAGTCCCTCGTCTCGCCCGATTTGGTGTCTTTGACCACGAGGGCTTTGAGCAGTTTATCGTCGCCTTTTGCTTCGATGGGCACAGTGTTCCACAGGACCTCCACTTTGGGATGGCGGAGGAGCCGATCGGCCATGGTTTTGGATGCGCGTAATTTGTCCCGCCGGACAAGGACGTAGACTTTGCTGGCGTACTTTGTGAGGAAAATGGCTTCTTCGGAGGCGGAATCGCCGCCCCCGACAACGGCGAGCGGTTTTTTTGCGGAAAATGGGCACGGCGCCGTCGCAGACTGCGCAGGCCGAGATGCCGGCTTGCCAGTACTTTTCTTCTCCCGGAAGGTTCATCTACAACCACGAATAGTCAGTCCTTAAAGTGGGAGTATCCACATTCCCCATATCAGTGCACCCTGTTCACGCACCCTTTTGGCCGTAGCTCCCGTCGCAATAATCAGACTCTGTGCCAGCAACGGTTTCGCATCCTCCTGTCCCTCGGGCCACACTTTGAACGGTCTCGAGGACAAATCCACCTTTGTGATCGTCTCTGTCCGGATATCCGTGCCAAATTTCGCGCTCTGCAGACGGAACTTGTCCATCATTTCAGGGCCGGACAGCCCGTCGGGGAACCCGGGGAAATTCTCGACTTCCGTTGTGGTGGTAAGTTGGCCGCCGGGAGCAACACCGCCGGCCATGTAGCCCTCGTACATGATGGGTTGGAGGTTGGCGCGCGCGAGGTAGATGCTGGCGGTGTGGCCTAGAACAAGATAAAATAAATAAAAAGATCTCTTGCCAGCTCCTTCCCAATGCCGTTTCCGTTGCGAATGCATGTGTACCAGCAGGCCCGCTTCCAATCACCACACACGGGTACGGCTGTTTTGGCGGTGGTGGCGGTTGATGCGCAGCGTCCGGTGATGTGGAATAAGGGTGGGCGACCGACACGGCGACGGCCGAGGCCCGAGGCGCCATTCTCTGGAGTGCATTGGAAGCCGAGAGAATGAGCGAGGTGGTGGCGGAGGAGGATGAGTGCTGCAGTTGCCTGGACAGGCAACGCCGTGCAGCGAGAGATAAGAAGGCTGCAGCCATTTTGTCGTGTGTGTAGAGACGATATTGACGATGCCACTCTGAATCCCGAATCGGAATTTAGACCTACTGTGCGAATGACTAGGAGAGGTGTGTGACACAGGCGAGCGCAAAGCCACACTTTGTGCCCGCGGGTCCGCGTGCGATCAAATAATATCGAAACGACATGATACAAGCGTTTTCACCGTTCCATCCGCCAGAACCCTGCCGGCGGTGGGATTCGGTCCTCTGTTTCATCGACGATAGAAGCTCTGAAAAGGGCTCCCGAGGAAGGTCGCCTCACAGTTGATGATTGGGAGGTATTTCTCGTTCTACTTGAACGCTTTGGAACAAGCTTGCCCACAGTGCGAATTTTCTGAACCAACTGGCAGAAGATGCCGGGTTTGAGAAACAAATAACTCTGGATGTTGCCGAGGAAAGATGGAGGTCTATCGCGGCTGAGGCATGGATCGACGCTGTGGACTGTGCACATTGACATGGTGTTGGTCGCCAACGAGTGCCTCTATGGTAAATTTGTAGTCCTTGAGATGCTTACATTATTTTTTGCACATGCGCCTAGTGTTGGCGATGTCTGTTGAAGGCCTTGACACATGGCACAGTTCAAAAATGAGTCGACCAATTGACCCATTATAATACGGATATATTTTCAGCCAAGAGAGAATTTGCCATGGTCGTCATCAAAACGTTTTGCGGATAGTGTAACGCGAAAGGTGTTTGTATAGCATCAAGGTTGAACTTGCTGCCGAGATGGGTGTACTCTGAAAAGAAATGGGAAGCAACAAGGTTGTTGTATATCAGGCAACGTGGGATCGGAAGGCGTTCGTGGCTTTTGCCCCCGTGGCTTGTTGTGCCTTCTTGATTCATGGCTATATCGATACTGGTAGTGGGGGAGACAATTTGAATCGTTTTACGCAATTCCACGGTGCTGAGAGTGTATTTTCATGACGATGGTGGGAACATGTGGAATGCAGGTCTCGGACCACGGTCGGACGGGGCATTCTCAGCAAGTCCGAGCCATATAGCCTTTCCAAGTATATTGACTGTAAGGTGAAGTCTACACAAAAGTTGCCGCTGTGGTGATCGACATAAGGGCGGGTTCCGGGAAGCGGTATTCGGATTCGGCTAAAAGTTTTGCTCCGCCAAAAGGCAAATTTGTTGTGTCAAACAAGTTTAGTTTGGACTCGTTACTGGGACATGTGAAAGGCAACGTGGAGTCAAAGATTAGATGTGCTGAGTGCTGTGTGCTGAGCTGTGGTGTGCTGTGGACAGCGGCATGTGGGAGAGACGCGCGCGGAAGCGGCAAGGCGGCAGCGCAAACTTTGTGGCAAGCGAGTGGGATTCCTATTAGGTCTTTTGCCAAGAGCGTCGCGTATCGAGTGGATGGGGATTATGGCTGCCAAGAGGATGGATGCCCAGCCAAAGGCCTAATGGATAGTGGCCCAAGACGAGAAAGAGAGAGAAAGAGAGAGAGAGAGCGAATGAAGTGAATCCTATTCTAGGCATCAGTGAATCCATCATCCATCAATATCCAATGGGGGCCATCCATCCATCCATCCAGTAATAGTGAGAGTGAATTCAACATGGAGAGACTGGCTGAGAGAGAAAGAGAGAAAGAGAAAGAGAGCGATGGATGGAATGGATGGAATAGATATGGGATGATGGGGGAGTGGCTGTAAAACGCGACATGCCTTGCCGCTGCCTGCCTTCCCACAAACTTCGCTCAAAGTAGATTTATTAAAGAGACTAACGCTGCCGTCCGTCTGTCCGTTCCGTCTGTCTGTCCGCTAACCTCCCGTTTATAAAGGCTACTGCAACATCTCCCCCCCTCCCTCCCCCTCCGCTTCCACCCCCCCTCGTTCACCCCCCCCTCGTTCCCCCCCTCGCCATGCTCGCCACCGTCGTCGCCTGGTTCGCCATCTCCTTCCTCCTCCCCTTATACCTCTTTGCCTCCCGTCTCGGCAAGCCCCGTGCCGTCGAAGTCGGTCAACCCACCTCCAACCGCTCTCCCGCGAGGCGAAACATCAAGGCCCTCCGCGCCCTCCACGAGCGTCCCCACCCAGACATCCACACCCTCTTTGACATCCTCGCCCACACCTGCAAGACAAATGGCTCCAAGCGCGCCATGGGGGCCCGCAAGGTCGTCAGGCAGCACACGGAGGAAAAGACAATCACCAAAACCGTCGCCGGCCAGCCCGTCACAGAGATCAAAAAGTGGAACTTTTACGAACTCTCGGGCTTTTCCTGGATGACCTACTCGGACGTCAAGGAGGCCACCACCCGCATCGGAGCCGGTCTCAGGCACATTGGTCTGGCCCCTGGAAGCAAGTTGACCTTGTTTGCCAGCACCAGGTGAGCACCGCTACCCCGTCGCAAGCAATGTCTCTATCTCCACCCCCCCAACACTGACCCCGTTCTCCTTTCCCTTCTTCTTCCCCTCTCTCCTCAGTCGTGATTGGCAACTGGTTGCCCACGCCGCCTGGTCCCAGTCCATCACCATCACCACCGCTTACGATACGCTGGGCGAGGATGGTCTCTCCTTCTCCCTCAACGAGGGCGAAATCACCACAATGTTCACCAACGCCGAGCTCCTGAAGATGCTCCTCAAGATCGGCTCCAAGGTCCCCACGCTCCAAAAGATCATCTACAACGGCACTGCCGACGAGAAACTCGTTGCCCAGATCAAAGAAACGTTCCCCAGCTACGAACTTTACTCTATCGAACAGATTCAAGAATTTGGCGAGCAGCACCCCGTTGCTCCTGTACCTCCCAAGGCTGACGACGTGGCTCTGATCATGTACACTTCGGGATCTACCGGAAACCCCAAGGGTGTTCTTTTGACCCACGCCAACATTGTCGCCGCCGTCGCTGGTGCCAAGAACCTCACTGACCCCATTATCCGCGTCGAGGACGAGGTTTACCTCGCTTACCTCCCCTTGGCTCACGTTTTGGAAATTGTGGTTGAACAGCTCTGCATCTGCGAGGGTGTTTCTATTGGTTACGGAAGCGTGCGAACCTTGACCGATGCTTCCGTGCGAAACTGCAAGGGTGACATTCGCGAGCTCCGCCCCACTCTCATGACCGGTGTCCCTGCCGTCTGGGAGAGCATTCGCAAGGGTGTGCAGTTGAAACTCAAATCGGCCTCCCCGACTAAGAAGAAGATCTTTGCCCTGGCGTGCGCTCTGAAATGGGAGCTGCTCAAGCTTGGCCTGCCAACCGGCTTCCTGGACAACACTGTCTTCAAGCCAATCAAGGACCAGACCGGTGGTCGTCTCCGCAACGCTCTCTCTGGTGGAGCTCCCATGCCCAAGGAAACCCAAAAGTTTATGAGCACCTGTGTATGCACGGTCGTACAAGGTTACGGAATGACTGAGACTTGCGCGTAAGTGATGGGAACATGTTGAAAACCATCATTTGGTCCAACTCTGTTTTTCTAACCCTTCACATTAGTGCTACCTCTATTCAGCTCCCCACCGACCCATGGATGCTGGGCCGTGTCGGCCCTCCCACCTCGTGTGTCGAGGTCATGCTCGCCGCCGTCGAAGATACCAACTACCACCCTGCCAACCGTCCTCGTCCCCAAGGAGAGGTTTGGCTCCGTGGTCCTTCCATTATGAAGGGATACTACAAGAACCCCAAGGCCACCGCTGAGACGCTCACGCACGACGGATGGCTCATGACGGGTGACATTGGAGAGTTCCACCCGGACGGCACCCTTGCCATTATCGATCGCAAAAAGAACTTGGTCAAGCTGTCCAACGGAGAGTACGTTGCCCTCGAGAAGCTCGAGTCGCAGTACAAGATGTCCTCGTACGTCCACAACATTTGCGTGTACGCTGACCCGGAACAATCTTTTGTCGTTTCCATCGTCAACCCCATCGAGAAGGAAATCCTTTCCCTCGCCAAGGAGAAGGGCATTGCCGGTGAAGACATTGAGACCCTGTGCGAGGAGCCTGAAATCGTCAAGACTGTTTTGGCTGACCTGAGGGCCGTGGCCAAGCGCGCTGACTTCAAACCCGCCGAAATCATCGGCAACATGGTCCTCATTGGAGAACTCTGGACCCCAGAGAACGGCATGCTGGTATGTTTCGCATTTCCGTCTCGTTTGCATCTGCCACCCAAAATGTTTCTTACCTCTGTATTTGCTCCTCCTCTCTTTACAGACTGCTGCTCAGAAGCTGAAGCGCAAGGAGATTGTCGAGGCCAACAAGGCCAAGATCGACAAGATGTACAAGGACGGCAAGCAATAGGCCGGCCTACCCAAAACTTTTCTCTACCATACTTTTTCCTCTTTTTCATATTTATCGTTTATTTTCCCCTTTGATACCGCTGTGTCTCTCCTTATTCTCATAATATTTCCCCATCTGGAGTCATCCTGCAATACATACGATATGCCTTTACTTTCCGTTACGCGTAACCTGCCGTCCTTGACGCGTCCTGCCAGAGCTCGTCCTCCGTCACAACAGGACCAGCGTCCACGACCCGGCTCTCCCGGTCCGGAAAACCGTTGGCCCGCGCCAGAGGCGCTCGAATCTTTCCGCAGAGATCTCCTCGGCCTCTGTGGCCCCTCCCCCATCCTGCCAAAGAGGAACGTTCGAAGGACCCATACGTTGCTCCGTATCTTTTGCACAAGATCCCTGCCGACGCACCCAAGCGCTGGAGGGAGTCCCAGTTGTTGCCTTTTGAATGAATGAGCCGCGACGTTGGTCAAACCGCTTGGGCGGAACGACTCGGTTGCGCGAAACTGTCCTCTCTCAGAGTAGCGTCGCATGAGTTCTGCCCACGAGCCATGTCGTCTTCGACGTCGGCCTCAAGAAACCCCACCGAGAAATGGATTTGGATGAGTGCATCAAAAGGGGGGCCTCGGGAAACCCATCTTCGGAAACCTGGTGGGACTCGGCCACGGACATCGAAGAGCGCGACGGGGGACTTTCTTGGTTTCTGTTTCAACCGGCCCCATCCCGTACCCCGGCAACGTTCCAAGTGTTTTCCGATCCCGAGCTCCGTACAATGGCAACCTTTTCGTGAAAACACCCGCGCAGTGACTAGTATTTCGCAGCCCCGCACGCGCGCTACACTGATGAAGGCAGCAAGGACAGTCATTCACCTTGGCCGGAAGGGTCTGGGTAATCTTCTGAAGACTTCAACTCGCTGGGGATTGTCCCATTGCACATCAACGAGGAATTCATAGTAAGCGTGAGTCATCAGCTCGTTCCTGTCGTTTGTACACACCGCCCTGCCGCTACTAGCCGATTGAATGGCTTGGTGAGTCCTCCGGATTGGAAGCAACGTTTGGTGAGTCCTCCAGTATCACTGTGTATCGCAACCCGGGCTGTGTATCGCATCATGGCACGTCGACTAAAAAAAACAACGATGCTATGGTACGCTCATTCGCGCGCCTCATGCGTGGGGAAAAAAAGATTTTATTTGTCGGGGTTTCAATTCGCATAGTTGGTCCCACGTCAACATCCCGCCTGGTTGTTTGCAATGGGCTGGTTGCAATCTCGTACCCAGTGTGGGTTATCGTTTGAAATTCGGTTTTGCCTGGGTGTTTTGCTATGGCTGTTCCCAATGTCGTACGTATCCAGTATGTTGAGCACTCGCCTCGGGAGCGTGGGAGGAGACACACAATCTGAAGGACAGCTGGGTGGGAAACCTTATGCAAGCTCGCCGAGCGCGCTTCTTTGTCAATTCCCAACTGAGCATTTTGTTTGTGAAGACGGGAACGAAGCGCGAGAGGGTCACGCTGGGCTCGCTGAAACGGAACACCTTCACGGGCACCTCGGAACCTACCTCACCTATCCTCACCGAGGTTCGAGACTTTTTCCCCATACTTTCTGGGACAACGGTTCACCGCTGGGGCCGACATCTTGCTGTTGAGACGTCTTGACATCTACAAACAGGAACTCAGCATACCAGATAGGTTGCTAGGTTGTTGTCAAGACTTGCAGAGGGTCTGAAGGTGCTTCCCAAGGTAGGGAAGGTCGCCTGTAGTGTTTGGCAGAGTGTACTAGACAAGTAGAGTGTGTTGGACTGTTATTATATTGGTTGGGGATGCCCAGAGGGCGTCCTTTTATAACAATTTGGATCATAGTACATGTGTAGTGACAATCTAACTGTGCCCTAGCTTGGCCAAGACGGCCCTGGCCTGGCCTAGTATTGTTCCCAATCACAGGGTGTCTTTTTGCCTTTTCTTGGCGCTTCTATCAGCGCTCCAGACGTGTTCTAAGCCTTCCCAGGCCCTCTCCAGCTATTCTGGATCGTTCTAGACCATTCTGGACCATTCCAGACCATTCTAGACACAAGTGGATGTCCTCCCACATGTCCCGTGTGCTCTAAGTCCTCCCAGAGGCGCCCACAGGTAGATTCCAACACTTGCTTCGTCATTGGGATGGGGCGCGTGATTCGCGGACGGGCACAAAGCTGCGGTCGCAAGTGGTTTCCCCCAAGGCGAACGTTTTGGGGAGATGACAGACGCTTCCTTCCCTCGAGTGCCCAGGTCCCAGCGGCGAATGCGAATGCACATATTCGCCTGAAAAACACGCGCCACTGGATTTGATGACCCCGTTTGCCGCCCCCTCGACAGGCGACACCTCGATGGAAAGGCTTTGTAGCGACATAGCAGCGTGGTCACGCCGGCATGTGTGAGAAATACAGCTTTTTGTCTGTAGAGAAAGCCAATGAGATGACATCCATGATTCAACAAATATGTTGCGTGTCTCGTCATTTCCCACGACGGGACCCATGTAAATATTCATTCGGGAGGCAGCCAAAATGGTAGCTCCCCCCGCTTCTACTGGCGACGATTCTACGCTAGATGCAAAACTGTCCAGTGGGAGCAGCCGGGTCGCCCTTTGTTGGAACGCCTCTAACGTGTACTCGACGCGTTGCGCGCTCAGTCACGTGACCTCACAAATGACGGCCATATGACCTGAGCCTTTGGCGATCGCACAGGCAAGGACTTCTTACCTTCTGACACTTTCCCGGTCTGTCATAGACTACAATAGAATCCTTATGTTGACATATACACACCTTAGAGCTTCGGGACGTCTCCTGCGGACGGGCTCCTTCCCCAGTGCAGTCTGCTTCTTGCGGGCAAAGCAAGTCAGAACCAAGAGCACCACCACGGCGACGACCAGCGCACCACTGCCGTTGGAAGGGATAAAAGTTTTAGATTTGACGAGGGTCCTGGCCGGTCCTTATTGCTGTGAGTTTTGGGCCAGATCTCAACAGCATTTGGAATTGGTCGCGTTTGTGTACCTAATGCGTGTCTGATAGCGATGATATTGGGAGACTACGGGTATGTGTCTCCCCCACCGGTTCTGACCATACTGTCTTCCCGAGCCTCAAAACGGACGTCACCAGCGCCGAAATCCTCAAAATCGAACACCCCAACTCTGGCGACGACACGCGGGTCTGGGGCCCACCGTTTGCCCGCACCCTCTCGGCGAGCGACGCGGGGCAGCCCGACAGCGCCTACTTTCTGGGCAACAACCGCAACAAACGGTCTATTACCGTCAACCTAAAGCACCCGCGTGGTGTGGACGTTGTGAAACGGCTGGCGAAAGAGTGCGATGTGTTGATTGAGAACTATGTGCCGGGAAAAATGGACGCGTGGGGACTTGGGTGGGAGGTGTTGAGGGGCGTCAATGAGAGGTTGGTTTATGCGTCGGTAGGTAGGTGAGATGGAGACGCGCGGTAGTGTGAGGGGGATTTATTTGAACAGATAGTTTTTTTTTTTGGGGTTGTAGATTACGGGGTATGGGCCGGATGGACCGTATGCCCACAAACCGGGATACGATGTTATTACAGAGTGCGTATATCCCATCCACCCACACTCTCGTGTTTGTCGAACGCGGAGGGAGCGTTAACGGCGGTGCGTTTGTTAGAGCTGAAGCAGGGCTAATGCATATCACGGGAGAGGTATGGAAGCGAAAAAAGCGACCCAATTTGTGCTTGTGAAACGCGGTGTATTCTAAAATATCTGTTATTGTGTGTTCGGTTTTCGCCCAAAAGCCGGACGGCCCACCCGTCAAGGTCGGTGTCGCCATCACCGACATGACGACCGGCCTCTACGCGCACGGCGCCATCATGGCCGCATTGTTGGCGCGCGCACGCACGGGGCTGGGTCAGAAACTGGATATTTCGTTGCTGGTAGGTAGGCATGTGGGGTCGTCTGAATCGTGTGAACATACAGAAATGTGGATTTCATTCACATTGCACACAGGAATGCCAGGTCGCGTCGCTTGCAAATATTGCGCATAGCTACCTTATTGGCGGCGAGGAGGGTAAACGGTGGGGAACCCAACATGCTGCGATTGTGCCGTACCAGGTACCGCGGGGAGTATTTCTCCATACGTACTTGACCCCTCTTATTTCTAACCTTTCTGAATCACACCCCACCGCTAGGCCTTCCGCACGCGCGACGCGTACATTGTCGTCGGGGCCGCGACGGACGCCCAATTCGGCAAACTGTGCACGCGGCTCGACCGCGCGTCTCTCGCGACCTCGCCACACTTCAGCACCAATGCGGCGCGCGTCACGCACCGCGTTGAACTCATCGCCCTCTTGAGTGCCGTGTTTCGCGCCGAGACGACAGACACGTGGCTGCGGGTGTTGGACGGCGTCGGGATACCTTTTGCGCCCGTCAATAGTATTCGTCAGACGTTTGAGCATCCCCAGGTGTTGCATCGAGAGGTAAAAAAAAAACAAAAGCGAAGAATGCGACACAAACCCCACCAATTAATTCGTCGTCGTGTGTGTGGGTTGTGTGTTTTCTAGATGATACAGGAAGTCGACCATCCCCGCCACGGAACAATCAAGTTGGTGGGTATACCCGTCAAATTCTCCCACACGAAACCGTCGATTAGACGGCCGCCGCCGGTGCTGGGACAGCATACCAAAGAGGTTCTGACGAGTGTCGCGGGGTATAGTGAGGAGGAAGTGGAGGGGTTTGTGAGGGATGGCGTTGTTTAGGAGATGATTTGCATGTCACTTGATAGAAATGGACAATGTTTATGCAAGTGCTTGTAGGCCATGGCATGAGTGATTTATGTCCGGTTGTGGAATTTTGGCAGTCCTTGTTTGAAGATTAAACGTAAAACCTTCTTCGCGGAGCCTCAACCCGACGCGAGGCGCGCACCTCAAGTGCTGACGTAAACCCTGTCAGCAGGTACTTGTTGTTGTTGTTGTTGTTCATGTTTCCCGCTAGGTGTGCGCCTTTTTTTTCGACATCTTCATTGTCCCTCCCTGCCTGCCACATTTGCTTTTCCCTCCCTCCTCCGTTAACGTCGTGCATCGCTTTCACATAGTCTCCGAAAATGGCTTTGGCAAAGATATTGGCGGCGAGTCGGGGACCTGTCGTGCGACGGATGGCGTCCGCCAGTGGTGCGAGGCGATTTTACTCGGCGGGTGAGAATGGGCAATGGGCGTGGAGATGGTTTGGTTTGTGGTGTGTGAGGAGAGGACATGACGATGGGCTGATATGCTTTTTTTTTATCTGATGTGTTGTGGTTGTAGGCAAGAAGCAGGTAAATGTAGAATGACGTTTGGACTCGCGTCAGAGTTGAGCTCTAACGCAATCCGCCCCTCCAGACGCTCGGGTTCATCGGTCTCGGGCAGATGGGGTTCGCTATGGCGTCCAACCTCTTCGCGTCGACGGTCTCGACGCACAAGTTTGTGATCCACGACCAGAATGCGGGGTCTTTGGAGCGGTTTGTCGGGACGGCGGGCCAAAACGGGGTCTCGACGTCCTCGCTCTCGATTGCGGCGACGCCGCGCGACGTGGCCGAGCAGGCGGATGTCGTGTTTACGATGCTGCCTGCGGGCCCGCATGTGCGCGGTGTGTATGAGGAGGTCGTGAAGGGGTTGCGGAAGGATGTGTTGTGTGTGGATTGCTCGACGATCGATGTGGCCACCGCGCGGGAGGTTGCCGCGTGGGTGGGGGAAAAGGGGGCGAGGATGGTGGATGCGCCCGTGTCGGGAGGTAAGAGTGCGGGGCAATGTTGGGTTGAGACTTGTGGAACGTGGGGGGGGGGGGGGGGGGGCTTCAGCCTAACCTTCCGAGTCCCACTGGTAATGAATAGGTACGGGAGCAGCGACGGCCGGCACGCTGACGTTCATGGTAGGGGCCGCGAGCGAGCGTGATGTGGAAGCCGCGCGTCCGTTCTTGGAGAAGATGGGCAAGAACATCTACCATTGCGGACTGAACGGCACGGGCCAGGCGGCCAAGATTTGCAATAATATGATGTTGGGGATTTGCATGGTTGGCGCGAGCGAGACGTTCAATTTGGTAAGGTTGCGGAGAAAGAAAATTGAATGTGGAGATAAAATAAATAAAAAAAAGGGCGCACACACACACACACACACACCTAGCAGTGCCATTCTATCTCAAACCCCAGTACTCACTCCTCTCTTTTCGGGTTTCTTCCCCAGGGCCGCCGCCTGGGCCTCGCCCCCTCCCTTCTCAACCAAATCCTCAACACGTCCTCGGGACGGTCATGGAGCACCGACACCTACAACCCGGTCCCGCACCTCAACCCCAACGTGCCGGCCTCTAAAGACTACAACGGCGGGTTTGGCGTCACCCTCATGGCGAAAGACATGGGGTTGGCGGTCACGGCGGCCACGGCCACGCACACCCCCGTCCCGCTCGGCGCGGCCGCCGAACAGATTTATAAAGTCGTGGCCGCCACCCACGGCTTGGAAGGCAAGGACTTTTCCGTCGTGTATAGGTGGATGGGCGGTGAGAAGGAGGTGAAGAAGTGAATGGTGTTGGAGTCCCATTTTGTAGGATACATGTAGAGAGCGCAATCTTCTTTCTCTCTCCTTTCCCTCGTTTTCCACTTGCGGTTCGTAGTTTATGTATTTGCATTTTTTCACACATAGACATGATTGATTTTCACAAAAAAAGACACCATTGCATACCAAAATTAGCCATGGGCACTCTATCAATCACTATTTTCGCCGGACTGTCAGGTTGTGCAAATGAGGAGCCGCAGGAGCGTGACTTGCACGTCAAAAGCCCTGACCCGCGTTCCGTGATGACGTCCACAAAACAACTCGAAAGATCTCCATTTCCCCCCAAACAAACCTCCTCCGCACACCTACCTCCTTGAAACACAACCCATGGTCGTCACAAAGGTACGTTACGCACCACACCCCGCACCCCCACCCGCCATGCATGGACGGCCCGACCTGAAAAATGACATGGAATGGCCGTTTGGGACATGACGGAAAAACACAGAATCATTGCTTTTACTGTTTCGATGTCCTGGCGACCCACCTGCAGACCAGCGGAAGCAGAAGCAAGGGTGGACCGCCGCCGCCGCCACGCACACCGGATTTCGAGGATGATGAATAGTAATTATGAATATTGTGCCACACATAAAGAATGCAACCCCCATTTCCTGTTCTGATGTTTTTTTGCAATGTGCTGTTACTTTTTATTTTGCTTTCTAGCCCTCTCTTTGTCACATGGAACACGGTCAAAAGCAGCGGTTCTCGCCAACTGCGGGGCTGCATTGGGAATTTCGAGCCGCTGGCCCTGCATTCGGGTCTGCACGAGTATGCACTGACGGCCGCGCTGCGCGACCCGCGGTTCCCGCCCATCACACGCACCGAGTTGGGGTCGCTATCGTGCGCCGTGTCGCTGCTGATCGAGTTTGAGGATGCAAGGGATTGGGAGGATTGGGAGGTCGGCGTGCATGGGATTTGGATCGAGTTTGAGAGCGAGGGTGGGGCCAAGAGGACCGCGACGTATTTGCCGGAAGTGGCTGAGGAGCAAGGTGAGGAGCGTGGATGTGTGTGTGTGCGAAATGAAGGGTGTATGGGTGGGTGCATGGCACATGCATAGTCGATTGTGTGGATGGTTGCCGCGGCGCCACAAACCCAAAGGTCTGACCCGCTCCCGACACTTTTTTTGCCTTCTAGGCTGGACCAAAACCGAAGCGATCGACTCTCTCCTCCGCAAAGGCCGGTTCTCGGGCAAAATCACGCCCAAAGTGCGGCAATCCATCACCCTCACCCGCTACCAGTCCTCGAAAACATCGGTCACGTACGACGAGTACCTCAAGCATCGGGATCTGCGGAACGACAATGGCGACGACGACAGGACGCGGAATTGAAGAGGTCCCGAACGTGCCGAGCCCGACAGAGGGGCCCGCACATTGCGATTTGAATGCCGGGCGAGTCAATAAATACACATACTATAGACACTCTGCGCGGGTGGGGCGACTGTTTTCATTTGGAGCGGGGAAGAAATGATCCCCGCCCTGTCTCTCCCCCCTCTCCCTCCCCCCATCTGTGCAGTCGTGAACAATGACTGTGGTTTTATGTGTGTAAACGTGGAACTCCCGACGGAAACACCTACCGTACGCTATTAAATGTGCGTGTGACTTTCTACTGATGGCGACACGTGAAAAGCGGCGAATGTACTACAGTCGTACGTGATGGATTGATCAAGTGAGCTTTCGATGTTGTGTTTGACGCGTACGAAAAGACTGAACTTTGGCGCGTGATGATGATGATTTACCCCCGCCGCATCTCTCTTGTTTACACACGATATACTTATTACGGTAAAGATAGGTATGATACTGTAAGTTACTTGTGGGTTTTTAGATAGCTACGTACGTACAGTTTAGATACTTTGAGCTTGTGTACAATTTAGTAAAAGGCCCGCGCCCTGCGAACCAAGGATTAGCCTTGTGGATTAGCCTTGTATGACTCTGCTAAAACTGCTAAAACGTCAATTGCCGCTTCCGCCTGCCGTTACTATCACCAGCCGACTCACGACTATTCGTATTATTACGACTGCGACTGCCATTCCCACCTTCCGCCATCCTCTCGCAGCGACCCCCACTCGCAATCGCAACTTCTCCTCCAAGTCTCGGTCTCCAGCAGCAGCCATGGTCAATATCTCCGAAGAGTGGCTCCCGCATCCCACCGCCTCCGACGTCTACCACCGCACCTGGGAGCCCACCGCAGGCACCCCCGTCCGCGCCACCGTCGTCTTTGCGCACGGTATAACTGTCCTGCGATCCATCCCCCCTCCCCCACCCTCACATCACTCACCCCTGCCTTCATTCCAGGAATCGGCGAACATGTCTGCCGCTACGACCACGTCTTTTCGCCATTTGCCGATGCCGGCATCAAAGTGCGCTCGTGGGACCAACGCGGGTTTGGCCAAACGGTCCGCAAAAACGGCATCCTTGGCCACAATGAGTCCTACGCGACCGTGCTCGAGGATATGGACGAGGCCGCAAAGAGAGTCAAAGTCGAGGGCGTGCCGCATTTCGTCATGGGACATTCGATGGGTGGAGGCATTGCCCTCGCGTATGCGCTCAAGAATGCGGCCAGAGGGGATATTAGGGGTGTTATTGCGTCCGGTACGTGTGTGTGGGGGGAGGGGGAGGAACAACAAGATTTCACCAATGTGGTTGGATCAGGAAACCTGACAGTTTTTCTCTATCTTGTTTGTTTTTTCAGCTCCGCTAATCCACCTCGGTCCCAAAACCGCCGTCTCCACGCCGGAATACTACGCCGTGCGCGCCATCGCCTCCCTCTTCTCCACATTCGCCATGTCCAACCCCGTCGACGCCAACAACCTGTCCCGCGACCCCGCCG
The DNA here is from genome assembly GCA_025526995.1 of Powellomyces hirtus. NCBI lineage: Eukaryota > Fungi > Chytridiomycota > Chytridiomycetes > Spizellomycetales > Powellomycetaceae > Powellomyces > Powellomyces hirtus. The sequence continues at coordinate 28,614 of JAHLKG010000027.1, read as the reverse complement.
TCGTCGAAGCCTACAAGGCCGACCCCCTTGTGCACGCCTACACGTCCATGGGCACCGCCCGCGATATCGTCCTCAATGGCGAATCCCTCACCCGCAACGCCCATAATTTCAAACTCCCCGTCCTCGTCACCTGTGGAACGAATGACCATATCGTCAGCTATAAACATGCCAAGCAGTGGCACGTCCTCGCCGCAAGCCAGGATAAGACGTGGAAAAGCTTTGAGGGCCTGTGTCATGAGTGTAAGTTCAGAGTGGTGTTCTCTCACCCCTCGTGCTTTTGTTTGCATGGTTTTATGACTATTCAGCCGTTAACCCCTCGCTGTGTTGGTTGGGTTTGTTTTTTAAAAGTGCACAATGAACCGGAAAGAGACGAGGTCATCAAACTCTACGTTGACTGGATCCTCGCGCGGATCTGAAAAACCCTCGCACAAAACCAAGAAAACCCAGAACCATGAACTTTTTTTCTTTCTCGTTCCGCCCAACTCTTGCCTGCGACATAGTATTGTTTCAACTTTTTTTTTTTTTTTCTGTTTCCTCCATAGATTTTCATAATTTCCCCCGTTGTTTAATTTTTTCCGTGCGGGAAGCGATTTGCTCCCTTTTTGTGATTTGTACTTTTACTTTTTGTGTTTCTTTTTGTCAAATACATCATTGCTCATGTACGGTCATCACTCGCAAGAATGAAACAAGGATCAAAGAAAGTGTGCGTTGTTTTTTGTATTCGCGGTATTTGCAATCGGAAAACATTACAAAAGACCGAGGGACAAAGCAAACAATGCCTGTTTATACTACTGTACATTTTTCCAGGGGTCAGGTGAGCGCATGCCCAGGTCGCACCAGAGAGAGAGAGAGAGAGAGAGAGAGAGAGAGAGAGAGAGAGAGAGAGAGAGGGAGGGAGAGACGGGAAATGGGGGATGGGGCCGCCCGATGGGTAGCTGGATAGGTATAAAGCGTTTTCGCATAGATAGCCCGACGAGAGGAGAAGGGAGGAGGGCAGACGAGTAAATCAGGTGACGTGGTATCGGCAAACTGAGTTGCACAAGATTGGTACGCATGTGTGTGTGTTTGTTACTGCCGCGGGTTTAGAAAAAGAAAACGCCGATACAAAACGCCGCGACGACAATCAACGCCACAAAGCGATACGACAAGTGATCTTCCTGGGCCACGAGCTGCTGGGCCGATGCGTTTTTAGATACCGGCGAGATATTGTTTGATCCACCACGGGCCACGGCTGCCGCCGCAGCCGTGTCGTTCCGCCTGAGTCTCAGTGCACCGAGTCGTTCAATTTCCTCCTTGTACCCCTCGCAGGCAGCTTGCAGTTGCTTGACTTTATCACGCGCCGTCATGAGTTCCTGCAGGGTGGTGGCGTACGAGGTCGAGGCGGCGGAGGCGGTGAACGAGTAGTTAGATTCGTGGGAGGGTTTGTTGATTAGGGCTGGTTTTCCGGGTTGGGGGGCGGTGGCGGCGGGAGGGTTGTTGTTGTTGTTGGCGGTGGTGGTGGTGTTGTTATCCAAAGGCGTGTAAGCGGGAGGATTGACGGGTGGTGATATCACAGCCGACGGCGCAACGCTTGTTGCAGCAGATGGCAGGAGCGAGTTTCGCGGGGACGCCATATCGGCCGCATCCGAGAATTCGCGGGGTACTGCCGCGTCCTCCCTCTGAGCCGCCGACGATGACCTTCTTCGTCCGCCATTCCCAGTCCCACTCTCCGGTTCCGTTTCCGCATTCTCCGTATACACGCACCGCAACTTTCTCTCCGCCAGCACCTGGCTCGCCGCGTCTGGGCTCGTCTTTTTCAGCGTCTCGGCCTGACTCCACAACTCGCCCAGCCGCGCCACCAGCTCGTCGCCGTCCAGGGTCATGACATCGTGGGGTACTTTGATCCCCTGTACGAGGAACTTGTCTTTAGATTTGGAGGAGAGGAGAGTGTGGGTTGCGTTGTCGTCCTTTGTGGCTTGGAGAAGGACTTGGACTTGGATCGAGTTGTTGGGAGCGACCCGCCCGCTGTTGGGGCGGACGCAGTATTGTTTCGGTGCTGGATGGAACGACACAACGAAAGGAAGTGAGTGTGCCATGAAGCGGAGTGATGCGTCGTATGGTATTCTTTACCTGTGGTTTTGATTTTGAATGCAATGGGCGAGGTCGGGTGGGCGTTGGTGACGGTGAGAGTGCGCTTAACGGTTTGCGAAAAGGGCGGGGAGAAGGCGAGTTCCTTTTCTGGCGAGACGACCAGGTACGATGAAGACTGGTCCATGGCTATGATATGCCGTTCAGCTAGCAACAGCGTGAGTTATAGAGTGAGAGAGAGTGTGTGTGTGAGAGAGAGAGAGAGAGAGAGAGAGAGAGAGAGAGAGAGAGAGAGAGAGAGAAAGAGAAAGATCGCAGTGAAGATGAGCCACGCAGGAGACGGAGGGATGATATGAACAGTTGTAAATCCACCGGAATGAACTGACGGCGTTTGTGTGATTTAGTTAGCGCTAAGTTTGTTGTATGACATGACTGTGCCACAGCATTCTGCATTCAGGCTCACTGTCAGAAATCGACACTTCTTGACACTTCGAGTATTTTTATTTTTATTTTTATTTTTGTTTTTGTTTTTGTTTTCGGAATTCCAGAGTCGACCACGGAATAACAGCGACATGGGTGACTGGGACAACTACGACGACAACGGCTCGAGTGCTTTCTCGACAGCGGGCAGTCACCGTAGCCAGACCGCCCATAGATACACGCAAAACAAGAGCAACCCCCACCAAAGTCATGCCGTCCCCAGCGACAGGAAGCGTCCTAGAGAAGAAGGAGCAGAGCAGCATGGTGATGCAGCGCCTGTAGTTAGAAAGAAGAAACGAGGGGGGAAGAGCGCGCGTGAAAAGGAATTGAAATGGAAATTGGCGAATGGATTTGCGGTGGAAGGTCCCGCGCCGGGAAGTTCTGAAGAGGCGAGTATTGAGCGGAAGGAGGGAGCTGCTAAAAACATTGAGAATGGGAGAGATGCGGAGAATACAAATGTGGAAGATGCAACCGACTCCACTCCGTTAGACAACATCCCCGCATCCACTCACCGACCACCCCGACCCCCCAAAACCCCCAAACCCCGACCCTCCAAAACCGCCGGGCTCCCCTCCTGGATCGCCCATCCCCTTACTATCCCCTCCCACATCACCGCCACTCCCGACAATATCACCACGCACCCGCAATGGGGTCTCTCCCCACGCATCATCGCCCGGCTGCACTCCAAACACATCACCCACCTCTTCCCTGTCCAAATGGCCGTCTTACCCCGCTTGCTCCAAACCCGCTACTCATCCGCGGCCATCCCACCTGGAGATCTGTGCGTGTCGGCCCCAACAGGATCGGGAAAAACTCTGGCGTATGCTCTACCCATTGTGGAGACATTGATTGGGAGAATGGTCCCTCGTGTCCGCGCGCTGATTGTATTACCCACCCGGGATTTGGCGGCCCAGGTTAAAGTCACGTTTGATATGCTGCTCCGCGGTACGGATGTGAGAGCCATTCTTATCACGGGGCAAACGGCGTTTGCGACTGAACAGGCACAGTTGGTCGCGAATGAGGAGTGGGATGTTGTGACTGAAGAAAATGGATCTAGTCGCGTGGATATCGTCATTGCGACACCCGGTCGACTGATTGATCACCTAAAGGGCACGAAGGGATTCACGCTCCGACATCTTAGGTTCTTGGTCATTGATGAGGCGGATAGACTGCTCAATCAGAGCTATCAGGACTGGCTCATCCACGTCCTCCAGGCCGCAGAACAACCGGCGCGAGATGCTCCACCTGTTGCGGTCCCTACTGACCTTCAGTCGTCGCATTGGGCCCGGTTGGGATTCAAAGTCAATGACCTCCATCTCCCCGTGCATAGTGTCCAAACCCACCGCCACGCCCTCTCGTCAACAGCAGTAGCAACATCCACCTCCACGGACACCACCCAGCTCGCCACACCGCACTTTATCCACCACTATACCCCTCTCCAAAAGCTCCTCTTCTCCGCAACCTTAACCCGCAATCCCGCCAAAATCGCCTCCCTCCACCTTTACAATCCCACCTACGTCGCGGTCGCCGCGTCCCAAGACACCACCACCGAAACAGCGTCTGCGACAACAACCCCCGTCACGGACGAAGCACGTTACGTCGCGCCATCGACATTAGAAGAGCGGATGATTGTGTGTGACTCGGCGGGTGATAAACCCTTGACGTTACTCCATGTCCTGTATAACCTGAATGCGAAGGGTGTGCTGGTGTTTACGAAATCGGTGGAGGCTGCGCATCGCCTTGCGGCGTTGATCCAGATTTTTGATCGTGCAAGGAGGAAGGAAAAGGAGGCAGATACCGACTCTTCATCATCGAGCTCCGACAGTGACTCGGACTCCAACCAACCCGACACCACACCATCATCTCGCACAATCACATCCCCGGCCCACGCCTTTTCCTCGGACCTCCCCCCCTCCACCCGCAAACGTCTCCTGCACTCCTTTCAAACCGGCTCCACCTCTGCCCTCATCTGCTCGGACGTCATGGCGCGCGGCATGGATCTTGGGTCCTCGGTCCACCACGTCATCAACTACGACATCCCCACCCGTATCAAAACCTACGTTCACCGGATTGGTCGAACTGCCCGCGCGGGGAGGGAGGGAACTGCATGGAGTATTTTGGAACCGAGGGAAGTAAGGTGGTTTAAAGGGGAGATCGGGAAGGTGGAACGGGAGGGACGCAAGGTGCGGAGAATCAAGGTGGGGATGGAGGAGACAGGGAATCTGGTAAAGGGGTATTCAAGGGCGTTAGCGGAGTTGGGGGGGTTGGTGAAAGGCATGGAGGGCAAGGATAGAAAGGAGAAGGTTCGGAAAGAGGTGGAAGCGAAGGGGAACAGTAAAACGAAAGAGGTGGACATCGAGTCTTCTTCCGATAGCAGCAGCAGCAGCACCAGCAGCAGCGATGACTCGGACAGCAGCGACTCGGATACTGACAGTGACTCTTCTGCCACCTCTACCATTTCCTCCTCATCCTCGTCCCCCTCCACCTCAAACCCAACCCACCCCTCCTCTACTAACGACGACAACCATCATCGCGACGAACCCGCCTACACCGCCACCCACACCCACACCACTATCACCACCCCCATCATGAAAGCAAACACCACGCGCCTCGAAGACGCCCTCCAACGCGTCGCGAACCTCATTTCCCCGCTTCAAACTCAGCACCAACGTATGGGCGCGGGGGAGTGGTGGGACGAGGATGCGTAGAATCAGAAACGGAAGTTGGGGATTTGACTAGTGGTTGTGCAAATGTAGTAAATATCAGCATTTTGTTTCCATTCACCCACACGAATATGTCTATGTGTCTCTTTCTCGCGTACTCTTGTAATTCTCTATTTCCGTTTGGTACATTTATCTACATCCGTGCTTTTATCCACAACCAACCTACATCTGTTCATCACATCTCGCTTAACGAGCCATGCGTGTCAACCCCTCCAAACGGGAGCGTTCAGCGTCAATCTTCTCCAGCCGGCGGATCCTCTAACAACACAAATAAAAAAAGGGTCAGCCTACTCGATCGCCTTCTGGCTGGGAGGCGGGGGGGACCAATCAATGAGAAAAAAGAAAGTGTGAGATGGGGGAAGGGCAACGAACCTGTGAGATCTCCAACTGGATCTGCCGCTTATGGCCGTCCCCATGTCCCATCGCGATCATGTCGTCAAGCCATTGGCGGCGGTCTTTGATTTCCTGCATGACTGGTGACATGAAACAACACGAACACAAAAGAACCCATCAGTTTTAAATGCAGGGAGAGCTTTTTTTTTTGAATTGCCCGACTTTGTACTCACGCATCTCGAACTCATCCAACTCCTCCTCATGCTGCTCGTCGCGATGTCCGCCCCGTCGGCCCAGCCGCCCACCTTCCCCTTGCTCTGTCTCGGCTGCTGGGGATATGCTGAGTGTGCCGTTGTTGGCCATGATGCTTTGCAGGCGGTTCTTTTCGGCTGTGTAGTCCTCTTTGAACAACCAGAAAAAGAACACGTTTTAACGCCAAGAACGCTCATTCCGCTGTTTGCGCTATTTTATTTATTTCGCTCCCAACTTACTATGCACCCCGGGCCGATACGGCTCCATCTCAAACGCATCGCTCCTCGCAATTGTCTCCAGCGTTCTAATCGTCGGGCGACGGCCATAGTGGGCTCTCCGCCCCTGTTGAGGCAGGGCAGCTATCGGGGTGTCGGGTTCGTGTGGGTTAGGGTTTCGAAACGTCATCCCCGCGGTCGGGTGTGCCGGTAATGGTGAACCGGACGTGAGAAACTCATCGAGAAACCGCTGTTGCGTTGAAGAGAGCTTGGAGGAGTGCATCATGGCTGTGGGAGGCAAGAACCCGAGAATGATTAGGAAACTGGAGATGGGTGGGTGGGATGCGTAGGGAAGAAGACATCGCTTACATTTAAGGATCCCCCTCGTCCCTCCACTCAATTCCTTCTCCCTAGCTCCAACAGCAATTGTAGTGGCGCCCCCACCCCCGCCACTGCCGTTTCGCCACGGCGGCTGCAGTTTTGCAGTCCCACTTGGCCCTATCGTGAGGGAAGGGTTCGAGTTGTGCGTCGTGCTCGTAACGTCCCAGTTGCGCAGGTTGGGGATGGTGCTGCTTTGGAGACTTGTGAGTCGGTCCGAGGAGGGTTTGGGTTGGACGCTCATGGTGGTGTTGTGGGAGGGAGTTTGCGAGGATTGACGGCAAATGTCAGTGCGAGGAGGGCCGCAATCTCTGGTTTTAACGGCAGGTGGCAGCTTACGTGTTGGGAGGAACGCGCTTTTTGACAGTTGGCGGATTCTCTTTGACGGTGGTTTTGTTTCATGGCAACATGTACTCATGGAATATAAATATCAATACGCTGAATATCAATCATCAGCACATGAGCTTCTGTGTGAAATGTCCAATCCCCAACTTATGTTGTCAATGTACACACTCAAAAAAGAACTATGTTGATTTCTGTTATTGCAGATATCGGCAATTACCAGTACTTTATTGGCAAATGCAGAGGAATGATCGAAGTTCGAACAGACAGCTTGTATGGCCTTCGTTGGGTTTACAGAGCTCTTCTATGAGTGCAGATGACAATGTAACATGTCAGATGCACGGAGATGTATGTGTGGGATTATATACTCTACAGTCGGGGGTAATAAAGCCGTGGACCCCTCCTGGTGCGACCAGAGGTTGTGGTCGCTCGTTTGCTTATGTTTTGACGGCGCGCACTGCTAACCCCGGCCAACCAGAGGGGGGGGGGTCCGCGGCTTATTACCCCCCGACTGTATCGATATGTCGAGACGCTCGCGCGACCTGGCGAAGTCAATCGGCCACCAGGGTATGTCTTAAGTCTTAATGAGAAGGTTTTGCTCGTCAAGTGAAACTACCGTTTCTTCAATCACGTGATTGCACGTGATTCGATTCAGCTCGTTGCGTTGCCGGTCACGCGTTCTAGAGGGGATTCCGAGTTAGGATCCAATGTAAGGACCAACGTTGAGTACGCAATCTTCAGCATTCCAATAAGATCGACTACTGGATTTACCTCGTCTTTGCCGCCGCTTGCGTCCTCATGGGAATTTGGACGTACTTTTACATCCCGGAAACCATGGGGCTCAGTCTCGAGGATATCGACGTGCTATTCGGTGGCGAAAAGTTCACGTCTTCGGTCGACGCGCGCGTCCGGTCCGGCAAGACGCTCGAGGGTGGAGAATTCATGTACGTCGACAAGGAGGACAATAACTAGCCGGCTCTGGAATCACTTTGTGTACAGCGTGCCTTGGTTCTCTGATGCATCAATACAGTCTCATGTTCTCACAAAATGGGCTACTTCATGACCGAACTGCTCTGCTTTCTGGTTTTGTTCGGGCGGTCACCACTGCCCACTTGCTCTTGCTACCCGCTCACAGCGTGATTCGGGTAGTGATTAAGACGGCGAGGACCGGTTGAGCGGTGGAACAGGTAGTTCGACAGGGTTCGCAAGGCATTGCGGTGCATGAAGCATACTCGCAACCTTGCCCTTCTGGCCTCCCGGCTGAAAACCAGCAACTGACAACCTTCCTATGATAAACTCGAACGCATTCGCCCTCGTCGCAGTTACACAGGGGCTGCTGTCCCTGGGCTTATCGCATAATCCATCCGCATCCATCAACAAACCCATAACGGATTGGTGACTCGTACACCACCTTCGTTGGAGCACGAAGCGGGATACTGTAGCTTTTGCGTCGTATCCAAGCAGCAGTTAGGAGTGTCTGTGGTGTACGTGTGTTTTGTGTCCCACAGGATGGAGACGGACGGAAGGACGCAGTTACTCTACAAGCAAGTCCGCGGACCGTAGCCAAGCACCCTGGAATCTAATGACCACGCATTCACGTCTGCTACACCAGCACCTTGGACTCAAGAAACTGGGCATCGAGCCGCAGTGACCTGACACTTCAAAGCGGGGTTTCGCATCCTTGCAGGCATAGCTTTCCGCACTCCAAAGCGGGGTTTCGCATTCTTGCAGGCGTAGTTTTCGATACTCCAAAGCGGGGTTTCGCGTGTTACATTCTGAAGGCTTCCGCCTACATCACGAGGCTGGTTCCTCGTCGTTGACGGTCGTCAATATTTCATATCTATCTTGACAGTCCACTAGACTCGATTGGAGAAAGAGTGGCTCTGGAGCACTGCAAGTAAAGACCCTATTCGAATGATTCATTCGTGGGCGCTACTGTAGAAGATGGCGTCGTTGTGATGGAGGGTTTCATGACCAGTTGACCGAGAACCACTCACACTGTAGAAGTTGCAGCGGAGACTCAAACTTACAATAAACACGTTGCCTTCCCTGTACTTGAAACTAAGGTGAGCGTACTTCCAGAGCAACGCCTGAAGGTTGGGATTCCAGTGTCCATTGCAACAGCAGCTGCGTCCTGATCCCTTGAAGTGCCTCCTCACAATGCCCACACAGACCAGTAAACGTTCAGAGTTTAACTGGGTAAATTTTGCGTTGACCGGATGTGCAGAAGCGTATACAATGCTCGCACAACCTGAACCGCAGTCTTTGATTTTATGAATAGTTGGATACCGCGCCCCCGCAAAATGTATTGCCCATATACTGTTTACTCCCCTGCATAAACGCCGCCGTCTTTGATTTTATGACATTGTTGGATAATATCGCGCCCCCGCAAAATGCATTGCCTATATACTGTTTACTCCCCTGCATAAACGCTTAATTAATATCATAGTTGGATAATATCGCGCCCCCGCAAAATGCATTGCCCATATACTGTTTGCTCCCCTGCATAAACGCTTATTACGGAGGCAAAATCACAAACCGCTCATCCCTGCTCATGCGGGCAAGGATAGGAAAAGACGACCCGAATCCCTCCGGACTCAAGAGGCCGTTCCGGAAAGCACGGGCACTGTCCCGGAGTGGCTCTAGAGTATGAAGGAAGGCGAACATCCGGGTAGGCTTAACGTTGTAATGAATGCAGAGAAATACAATCGCTCGTTCCAGCTGCCCCAGTTTGCGTTTGATAGCTTTGTTGTTCAGAAGCAGCACGCTCGTTGTCAGTTCTCCGATCATAATAACATTTGGCTCGTTTTGCCCAACGACCCTGAGTATCGCTGCCATCCCCGTCGCGGTCCTAGAAGCCTCGAAGTCCTGATCAATTGGCGTGCGCGGCACTGCCAAGGGCGGGGAAACTATGGGGTTTCCTGACGTGCCAGAATGGTAGCAAAAGTAAAGGAAATTGATTTCGAGGGATCGCGGCCTGACTTTGACGGGAATCCCGTCTGCTTGCCATTGTGTATCATAATTGCTTGATAACGCGGTCCACAGGCGTCGGAAAGAGGACTCATTGTCTGTTGCCCACCATTTAGTTCAGGCGAGCGCCGCTATCATTCAACATAAAAATGGGTGACCATCTCACCTCTCATTGCGAATTCCCGTCCTTGCACTCTAACGCCTTCCACATTGATTGCTTCAATGTTGAAAATTTGCTGAAGCCGTGCAAGTATCTGCCCTCGCGCCGAGTATTCGAACATAATCCCTACAACGCGGTTGATACGTGACAGACGCTGGTCCAGGGCATTGTAAAGTGCTAGGAATTCTCCACTTAACGTTGGCTGAGAAGGGAGTTCTCCAAACTCATCCTCTGATTCGACAGGATCTTCCGTCCCAGTATCTTCAACAACATCTTCAATGAAGCTCTGAGCGACAAGAGTCAGCTATATAACTCCAATGGATGATCATGGCAAGTAAACAACACCTTACCCATGGCTCCTGTGCACTGATCCTCAATGCACCAAGTCTGGCGGTGGTGGCAGACAAGTCATTGTACGCTTCCGTGGCCGCCTGGACAGGGGCTTTGGCAATATGAAGAATGACCGGAACCATATCCTGAGCGGCGGCTTGGGCCTCCTGAAAAGTTCCTACCGGATGGATAACTGTTTGCACGACGGCACTAGCTACTGCACGCGGGGCACTGGCTATTCCTTGAATAACCTGCGAGGCGACTTGGGCTCCGCTGGCTGCAACAGACATTCTGCGTACGACTGCTGTCGCAGTAGGTTCCTCTTGAGTCGGTTCTGCCAAAGAAGCTTGTCCTTGACCCTGCTGTTCCGGGGCCGACATAGTATCAAAGGCTAGACGAATTCGAGGTCAGTTTTGCGGTTACAGAAAACATGAAAACACAGCATCCTTTTCAGTCACTACCATGCCATTGGGGAATAGTTTGTGATCTGTAACAAAGAAAACACTCCTCCGGTCTTCTATTCGAGTCTCGTATGGCAGAAAACACTGCAGTTGCAGAACCTGTCAAATCGACCGTCTCCGGAGGATCCAAAATGGTATCTTCCGCAGACACCCGCTTTCCTCCTGATGTTGCGCCGTGATATACGAAATGTATATGTCCGTCTAGCCTCCAATTTCTCTGGCGTCTCAGCTTGTCCCGGGCGTATGAGAAGACACCGCTGTCAAAATCAGTCTTAGCGGGATCGGTGGAGCTGCCCGTGCGAGCAAGATATTCGCTGGCCTTCAGGGTGAGGTACGCTCGGTTTGACATATCCGCAATTTTACAATCATACAATGAGTGTGAGAGTTCAGCCGAACAAGAAACGGAAAGACGAAAGTTTGAAGTTGAGGCAAGATCGACACGTGACACACGTGAGACGCGACTGCGATAATCCCTGACAACATACTGGTACGAAATTGCAACAGCCATTGCAAACACCCATGCATAACCCAAACACCAGGAACACCATGCATGCCAACATGCTAGTGCATAACCCACACTGGTGCAAACACCAGGCGAACACCATGCATGCCAACATGCTAGTGCATAACCCACACTGGTGCAAACACCAGGCGAACACCATGCATGCCAACATACTAGTGCAAAACCCAACCTGGTTCCATACTGGTGCATAGCTCAAACACCAGGAGAACACCATACTGGTGCAAAACCCAACCTGGTGCAGACCACCATGCATGCCAACATACTAGTGCATAACCCACACTGGTGCGAAACCATTGATGAAGGCAGAGCTCCATAAAGAAGCTCACATTCTCCCATCATTTTTTCATTTTAATGATCCAACCGCAGGTTCATCTATGGTTACCTTGTTACGACTTTTATCCTGGACGCCAAATGGGAACGGCACTTGTGGGAATGGCTGCGGCAAGCACGCGGTGGAAGTGGCAGCTGGCACGACAGCTACGTCATGATGTGTATACATAGTGGCAGTTATAACAAGTGGGAAGTGGCATTTGGCAGAACGAGATCATCACTTATTCGCAATGCCCCCGAGGAAAAGGACTCAAGCGCAACTGCATTGACAAATGACCTGCGTGCAAGGGTCATCAGAAAGGTGGCCTGACCGGGTTGTCTCTTCCCATGCTGCGCACTGCCGCTGTGCACATGATAAGAACGCCACTATGGCCCGCGTGCTTGCCACAGCCGTCTTGCTGGCTGCCACTTCCACCGCGCGCTTGCCGCAGCCATTCCCACAAGTGCCGTTCCCATTCGGCGTCCAGGATACTTCCTCTAAATGACCAAGTTTGCCCAACTTCTCCGAAAGCTGCGTGCGCCCCGCCACCGGGTGGATTGAGCTCGCACCGTCGCCTTGTGTAGTGTCGTACCGAGAAGCCACATGGGCCCGGGAGTTGCCTGTATTTGATTGAAAACATGTTTGGGCATCTTACATCTCTGGTTTGCTACCTACTTGTTTGGATTTGTTTGCTCGTGTTACATGGTCCGTTTCAACGCTCCATCCGATAGCCTCTAATTATCAGCGCTATATATTTCCACATTCCTCAACTTTTTGCTCAACACAGTAAACCTACTAGGCCGCGACATTTTGCTTTATCTTATCATGTTCAGAGGTAGCAGCCAGCCAGAGTATGCGAGAGGGTCTGAAGCGTTATCTGAATCAGCTAGAAATTAGATAAGATATGGGCTATGGTAGGTGATGTGTGGGATGGAACACGTAGATAGTGGAGACAGATATGCTGTAGCTAGCTACACGGGAGGGTTGGAAATCCTAAATAATAATGCTAATGCTAGTTCTTTTGAGAGTGCGTGGGATTGTGCAATGTGTGATTTTCGACTTTTTTTTTAACTACTTTGTCCTGGTGAGCACCGCCTCTGTCAGATCGATCAGTGCTGTTCGCGCCGGGCTGGGCGGCAAAACAGAGAGGGCGTCAACGGCATGTTTGCAGTACTGGGCGGCCAGGAGGCGGGTGCGGGGGAGGCCGTCCGAGTTGAGGACGGATGTGCGAGCCTAGGACAGATTATAAAGGTTAGCATGATTGACATGCGTAGAGAAGAAGAGTGTATTTCAGAGATACCTTCTCTACATCGCCTTGGGCATTAAAGTTCCGCTCGATGAGAGGCAGGAGGTCGGGATGTTCTTGCGCGGCGTAGAGCACGGGCGCTGTAGCAAGTCCGAGTGTGAGGTCCGCATTGACCGGTTTGCCAAACTCGTCAGCCGAGGTGGTGAAGTCGAGGAGATCGTCGACCAGCTGGAACGCGAGACCGAGGTTTTTGCCGTAGGCGTAGGCGGCGTCAGCAACGTCCGGGGTGGCGTTGCCGAGAACGGCGGCAGCCCGGGCCGATTTTGCAATCAGGGACGCTGTTTTGAGATACGTCTTTTCCATGTAGTATTCGAATTTGGTGTTGAGGTTGTCCGTGAGGTCTGCCGATGCAGTGGCGGTGGATGTGAGGGGAACGATGCCGCGAACGTGCTGCAGCCACGACTTTTCTTGCTGCTGTGATGATGACAGCGCCGAGTTGCGGAGCTGCATAAATTCGCCTTCGACGAGGTCTGAGATGACGGTCGCGAGGAGTTCCACAACCTGCAGGTTCTGCAGCCGGGCGAGGGCGACCGATGCGCGGGCGAGAAGGAAATCGCCGGCGAGGACAGCCATTTTGTTGCCAAACTCGGCGTTGGCAGAGGGTTGGCTGCGCCGGGTGGACGCGAGGTCGATCACGTCGTCGTGGAGGAGGGACGCGGTATGGATCATCTCGGTGATTTCGGCGAGGCGGCGCTGAGTGGCGAGAATGTTTTCGTTGACGGGAGTCGAATCTCCATCAGTTGATGTGAAATCGACACGGCTTGTTGCTGCCGACACAACAGCATCCACATCCACCGTCTCAGCCTGCCCACTTGTCGTGGACTTTGGTGCGATACTCGTGGCCTGCGACATCAGCAGCACTATCAGCGGCCGAACATGTTTACCGCCAGCGTGGAAGTAGTAGTTGCTGATGGTCGTCAGCACCGGATGTCCTGATCCCAGCAGTCTTCGGATGGTATCCGTCAACACCGTCAAATCACTCCCTAGCAACTCACGCGGATTGATAACCCCGCCTTTGCCCACCCCTGTTGTCGTCTTTGCCGCCGCATGCTCGACAAGGTGCTCGCCGGCCGTGACAGCCCTTGTCCATTCGGGTGATGTTGGTACTGGTGCTCCTAACGACGACTTGAGCGCACTTTTCACAGCGCTTTGTTGGAGGTTCGAGACCTTTGAAGACAGCCAGCCTTCAGGTGGTGGCTGCAGGTCATCCTTTCTGGAAGTGGCGGTTGACGACGACGCTAATCGTGCGTAAGAGATCGAGACAGTCTATCAACAAAAAAGAACAAAGAAAAGAGACCATTCTACGTCAGTTTCCAGCGACACGGCTTCAACACCAGATAATTTTCCGGCTCTTCCCATTAGAGAACGTACTCGTCGATAAAAGAATGCGCAACTCGGCCGTCGCGCAATATTCGAAAGCATCTTTTGTTTCCCCCACTTCCTTGCTTCTATCGATGCAAGTACTGTCCGGTTGTGATGGGACAACTCGTAATTGTGTGTGGGGGTATATTGGCCGAATGCCCGAAAGCTCCGTGTCGCCGTGGACCTGCGATTCTGCGCGATTCGATGACTCTTGCGAGGAGCGCGCCTTCCCGCACGCCCACCCAACAGCTTCCTGCTCACCCTCCACTGTCAATCTGCGATCTTTTGCAAACTAGAGGCACTTGAACAAACCCTGGGATTGATGGACCTATACCCGACACAAAGTCAGACGTCGATAAATTTAGCGCATTTTGATAAGTGATCTGTACCGCAAGGACAAAGGACCGGCGCAAACATGGACTTGGATTTCGGGTGGCAGGTATTGATGCAATGTATATTGTGTCACTGTCTTTAAATTGCTAATGATTCTATCGTCGTCTTTCCGTGACACAGATGTTCTTCTGGGCTTTCGTCCCGGTACGTAACAGACCTGTGCTTCTCATACGGGCTGAGGACAGGAGAGAAATGAGAGAAATGATCTTCAACGCTTCCAGAAGGCTAGAAGAACGATGATCGAGTCAGTCGGCGCTCAACTCTGACCACTTGTTCTTGTACCGTAACAGAGTATGGCAACAAAATTTATTCAAAAGCAATACTACGCCTACCGCCGCCCACGTCGAACAGCGACCCCATCCGAAGCCAGCAAACATTACAAGATCATATACGTTATTGTCGTCCTTGCGTATTTGCTGTACACGATCGTCGACGTATGCCAAAAATCGCTATTCCTAGCACATGCGACATATCATTGACCCCCGGACATATGTTCTTTTTTGGTTCTAGGTGGAACGGTCTCTCCCCGCAACCCACTACGACTATCTCCAGGTGGATCGCGCTTGCGACGCAAAGGATTTGCGGTCGCAGGCGCGGCAGATGACGCTGATGTTTCATCCGGATAAGCTTATGACGGTAGGAGGATGCAGGTGTATTGTGGTGTTTGGATGGGCAGTTCACGGAGGCTGATCTGGCATGTGCCCCTCACAGCTGGACGAGTCTGAACGACAGGATGCAGAGATCCGATACCTGCATATGCGACAAGCGTACGATGTCCTCAAGGATCCATTCAAGCGTTCCATCTACGGTAAGCAAATCACAGATATAGAAAAGCGGGCAATCATTCTTTGAATCGTAACAGAGTGGTATGATTGATGGCCCTTTCCTTCTTGGCCTTCACAGACAAATACGGTGACAAAATGCAAGACTGTCAACGCTGCCTCACGGAAAAGGACTACCTCCTCAAGGCCCTCCCCACAGTCGCCGCCTTCTACCTCATCTCGGGCGGCATCCTCATCCTCCTCTCGGTGTTTGGCACCCTCAATTTCGGCCGCTACTGGCGCTTTGTCGGGCTCCTCACCATGGGCTGCCTTGAATTCCGCCTCCTCACCGCCCCACTCCCCACATCCCCGTCCACACCCCAACCCCTCGCCGCAACCATCCTGCACACCCTCCTCCCCTGGCGAACCACCCACGAACACATTGCCCTCCTCCACCAACTCTTTGTCGTCATCAGCATCGCCGTGTCCCAACTTGGACCGATCCTCTGGCCACCAACGGCAACAACAACTGCGGACCGAGCGCAGATGTTGACGGACCTTGATGCGTTGACCAATATGCAGTTGAAGGAATCGGCGCACAATTTTAGGTCGGTGTTTGCCCCGTTTGCCAGGGACCCGGCAGCGGTCGGCGAACTGCAGAAGAAGATGGAGAAAATGGCGGTGGATTTACAGCTGTTGGATGGGAATGCAGATTTGACCATCGCGGCGGGCCAGGCGCATATGAGAATCGCGAAACGGAAATGAGAATAATATTAAATAGTAATAGTTATAGTATATAACTAATTACTAATTACTTGAACACAAGCTCAAAGTATCTAAACTGTACGTACGTATCGTATCTACAAACCCACAAGTAACTTACAGCACCTAAACTTTCGGCCACCTCGGTCACGTCGCGAACCACATTGCATAGCCAAGGCCACAAATACACGTGACCTTACATAACCTTACATAACCAAATACCGAGTGGGGCTCACCGCTACCCAGGTATCTACACTAGACAGTCTACACTAAGCAGGTCCCGGTCCGGTCCCACGCGTCCGTATGGGACCTATTACGTCACTGGGACTGAACATAGTGATCGACTTTAAATTTCACTAGTTTCCATCTGCAAAGACCTGCGTCTTTCCCAGTCTCGGTCCCCTGCAAAAGACTATTAACCATGTGTTTATATTTGGTATATCTGCTTACAAAACTGCTTATAAACCTTACTGCATCAAAAGTGTCAAAGTGTCAGTTTTCAACCGTGTTTAATTGTAATATTTCCTTTACAACTCAACGTCACTATGAGCACAAGTATTGACATCGATATCGAAAACAATCTTGCCGATCAAAGAGCATTACAGTCCGCATTGACTGAAGCTGAAAAAGCTTGACCGGAAGGTACAAATAAATCATATAAACCAGAACAAAAAGAATGGAAGGTATGGTAATTGAAATACTATTATGCTCAAAGACGACAGTAAAGCTCAGTCAAACCCATTCAATATAGGAATGGTGTACTCAAAATCAATATGCCGATGGTCACCTTGTGACTGAAGCTAAACTTCTACGATACCTTCAACAGATCGTGGTCCCAAGAGGAAATAAAAAATTCAAAACTGTCAACGGTGTTGGAGTTGCCCTCAGTTCTTCCAGTATTGATGGATATGTTAAAGCTATCACCGATCTCTACAAAACTCAAGCTGCTTTGGGAAACAACAGACATTCTCATCCAAGGGGAAAATTTTTAACTACATATCTTGCAAGCCTTCATCGTGGAGAAGCTATCCGAAGAAAGACAACCTACCAAGATAGAGGAATCGGTACCTTGTTGGATGGATACACGGCTGAAGAGTTGAAAAAAGTATGTACTTTTTTCATGAATGAAAGTCACGGTCAAGGACTCCGTAATCGAGTGGATTTTCTTCTTGGACACAGTACTATTGCCAGAGGGGAAACTCGGAGAATGATGCAACTGCCCGATCTGTTCTCTCCCAAATTAGAACATGAAGGACCAACAGAATGTCATGCCTTAATCATTATCATGACTCAAGGAAAAACCAACAAATACGGCAATGTGGAGTATGGATCAGCAATACGACATATTGACGTGGAATTGTGTCCTATGGGTGCATTAGCTCTTTATTTCTTTTGGAGATTTCATGTGGAGAATGAGCCTTTTCCTAATATGAAGCAGAGGTCTGAGTGGTACAATATTCATGTCCTCAAAGGACAACAGTGAGAGCAACCGATCTGCTATGAAACACACCGAGCGGCAATCAAAAAAGCATTTCTTGCTTGCAATATTGCCAGTTCTAAGGTTACACATACTAATCGGGCATCATCAGCTCAAGTAGCAGATGCTGCTGGAGCTCCTGACTCACAAATTCAAAGAGCTGGACGATGGAACAGGGAAGCAATGGAAGGATGTTATTTGACCACTATTCCCCGAAAAGTGTTACGAGCATTGGCAGGATTTCCTGTTAAAGGAGGAAGATTTCATGTACCTCAAGCCTGTGCTGAGCCTAGCACCGATCTACAACAACTGGTGTTTCCTGCTGTTGATGAATGGCTTCAAAGGATTGAAAGTGGCTCTGTCGGTGTTGAAAGATGTATGGCTGCTCAAGCTTTCCTCAAACTTTTGCAATATCTCCGCATCGTCTTTCTTCAAGACACAGTATTCCTAAAACAGCAATTCCCTTCTCATGCTCTTTGGAATCAACCAATATTCACTTCGGAAGCTTATACAACCTTCAAAACCCAGCTTCTTTATGCAACACATGTGCAAGAAGATCCTATCAAACATCAAGTCGAACGAGTCATGCCTCATCTTGTCAGAGCTATGCAAACTGGATTTTCATCTGTCCGTGAATCAGTTTTGACAATTGATGGCAAAATGGATATAATGGAAAATGCTCTGCATGGAATTGCTGTTCGAGTCAACAATACAGATCAACGTGTGGATCATGTGGAAACCAGTGTCAATGATTTGATGAATAGTAGAACACATTTGATTTTGTGTTCACCGGAGCGGCTTCGACTATCATCAGAATCATCAGCAACACCAACAGCCCTAACGACATTAGCTTCAACTACGACAGCATTGATAAGAAGACAAAGATTTCCTTCTGGAGAATTAAATAGCAACTCTACTCCTTCTGTCACTGCTGACATTGCCATTACCAACTCTATCACGTCTCCTACTGTCAACACTGCTATTACCAACACTCCTCCGACCTACAAACTCAGTCGAGCTTTGAAAACAGTGACAGATGTTTGGAGAGAATATACCGAAAGGCTCAACGGACATATGTCGGTGCAGAGCTTGGAACAAATCTATTATTGGAGATATCGGCGTTTCCAGTACTTTATCGGAAATGCAGAGGATTGGCCGAATTCAATGTGGCCTCCAGTATACTTCGTAAAGGGGGTTTACAGAGCTCTTCTGTGATGCAGATGACGATGTAGCGTTGTCAGATGCACGGAGATGTAATGTATGTGAATGTATTTTATGTCTTAAAGTCTTATCGGTAATGTTTCGCTTCGAGCATTCTAAACTACTTTTTTTTTCAATCTCGTGATCACACGTGATCCAATTCAGCTCTTAGCGTTACCGGTATCACGGTCACGCGTTCTAGCCGGAGATTCCAAATTAGGATCTAATGTAAGGACTAACGTTGAGTACGCAAGGCTCAACATTCCAATACACCCCCTGTCCGAGCAATCGATCCGCGATGATGGGATTTTACTCATTTGGGAGCTCCGTCATGGACGCTTTCGTCATTGGCGTGATGGTGTTGTCGTAGTGCTTGATGCACATGTTTTCGCGATGGTATTTGAATGCCGGGGCCGGTAAAGGCTTCGTAAGTGAGTCGGCTACCATTTCAGCAGTGGGTAAGTACTCCAGGTGAATCTCCTTGTCGATGTGATCACGAATGAAGTGATGTCGAATGTCGATGTGCTTGGTACGGGCGTGATGCACGGGATTCATTGCCAACGAGATGCATGACTGATTGTCTTCGTAGATCGTTGTGGGTCGAGCATTTTCATTGAGATATTCGGGGATTTGGAGTTCTTGCAGAAGTGAGCGAAGCCAGATAGTCCCTTGAGTGGCGAATGAAAGTGCCATATATTCAGCTTCGGTAGATGAGAGAGCAACGGTGGGTTGGCGCTTCGAAGCCCAAGTAACGGGGCCCGCATTTCCAATGCAGAAAAGGTAGCCAGTGATTGACCGTCGATCGATGATGTTATTTCCCCAGTCGGCGTCACTGTATCCGTGAAGGGTACCGTTGTTGCCGCCGATGCGGAGGCTGTAAGTAGAAGTCCCCCGTAGGTAGCGAAGAACACGCTTTGCAGCTTGCAGATGTTGAGGTGAGGGGTTGCTTGCGAAGCGAGAAAGCATACTGACAGCTACAGCAATGTCAGGGCGCGTGCAGATCATCAGGTACATGAGAGATCCAACAATTTCGCAATATTCTCCTTCTTGCGGGTTAGGTGAAGTCTTTGTATTTTCGACTTCGTAGGGTTCGAGCTTGGTCTGGTCCATCGGAGTGTTGACGGGCTTGCAATCTTGCATACGAAAGCGCTCGAGGATGTCATTTACATATGACTCTTGATCGAGGTAGATGACGTGCCTTGAGTAGTCGCGTCGAACTCTCATTCCCAGGTAGTGGTTGACTTCGCCTAGGTCTGTCATGTTGAACTCGTTGTGCAGGGATGTCTTGATTGACGAGATTTCCGATTCGGTCTTTGCAAAAATGGGGAGATCGTCGACGTAGACGGAGATGTACTGCGATGAGTCACTTTCAGGTAGAGTTCTGATGTAGACGGCATTGTCATTTGCCAGGGGTTGGAATCCCAAAGAAGTCAGTTCTTTGTGAAGTAGGGAGTACCATTCGCGCGGGGCTTGTTTCAGACCGTAGAGGGCCTTTCGGAGTCGAAGGATGGTCCCGGGCGGAAAGCCAGAGCCTTCAGGGGCATAGATTAGGATGGTCTTGGTAACAATCCCATTCAGGAATGCGGTTACTACATCCATTTGATGGCATCTCAAGCCTAGACTGGCGGCGAGAGCGAGAAGGACGCGTTGGGTAGCAATCTTGGCAACCGGAGCGTAGGTTTCGTTGTAGTCGATGCCGTAGCGTTGTTTGAAGCCTTTCACTACAAGCCGGGCCTTGTATCATTGGGGTTGACCATTCAGGTCTTGCTTAATCTTGAATACCCATTTAGTGCGGATGGGCCGTTGATTGTGCGGTAAGGATTTGGGGTTAATGACTTCCCATGTTTCATTGGTATGAAGGGACTTCAATTCGGCATTTATGGCCTCGGTCCACTTCGGCGCGTCATCTGATAAGAGCGCTTGTTTGTAAGTTTGGGGTTCTTCGGTACTTGCAGCCGAAAGAGCGCTCGCCGTCTTCTCGTTGATGTAGTCAGCGAAGACTGTCAAATGATTGACATTTTCGAGCGGTTCCCATGTATTATCTTCATCTTCGAATCCTAGCCATTTGCAGAGGAATTCGGGGCCTTCCGGGCCATCACGTGAGTCGAGAATCTCTTTGACTTCGTAGAGTTCTTCAGGCGGAATGTAGTCTTTCGCGAGTTCGAGTGCTGAGTTTTCGTCGAACGTTACATCGCGAGAAATGACTATTTCTTGACGGTTGTCATCCCAACAGCGGTAAGCGCCGTCAAATTCGTAACCGATGAGTTTGAGACGTGTGGCGCGCGGTGCCAACTTTGAGACTTGTTTTCTCTTGACGAGATGCACAAAGGCATCGGCCCAAATCACACGAAGGTGAGAAAGTGAGGGCTCTTCGCCGTTGAGTTGTTTGTACGGCGAAATGTTGTTATTGGACTTGTGGGGTAGGCGATTCCGTAAGTAGACTGATGTAGCCGCTAACTCGGTCCAGAGTTCTTTCGGGATGCCGTATGAGTGTTCCAAAGAACGAATGGTGTCGAACAGGGTGAGGTTGAACCTTTCAGCTACACTGTTAGACTGTCGGGAATCTGCAGCGGTGAGTTCGTGCAGAATGCCCTTTTTCGAAATGAATTCTTTCAGATCGTGATTGACAAACTCCCCCCCTCGATCGGAATGAAGTCGTCTGACCCTTTCGTTGGTCTGTTTTTCGATGAAATTGATGAATTCAATCAATTTTGCAGTAGATTCGCTCTTCGTCTTCAAGAAGAAGATCCATGTGAAGCGTGAATAGTCATCGATCACAACGAGGGCATATTTCTCATCGCCAACCGCGGGTATGTGCGGACCGTTTAGGTTGACATGTAGGCGATCGAGTGGCGTCTTGGACCGTGTCATTGTACCGTTGAATGGTGAGTGCTTGTGCTTACCAAACTCGCAACCTTTGCAGACTTCGTTGGTCATTGGGAGCTTGAGTTGCTTCATGATGTGAGTGCCAGGATGGCCCAATCGGTGATGCCAGAGGGTTCCTTCGTTGACTGGACAAGAGGGACCAGAACAAGCCCCAGAAGAAGCCGCCGAAGCAGCGGCGGCGGCGGCGGCGCCATCGGCGGATGGTGCCCCCGAGGGGGCACCATCCTCAGCATCATCCGATGCTTTTGGGGCGGCCGGCCCCCCACCACAGCACCCACAACTCTCACTGGAGAGTATGGGGCCGGCTGGCCCCCCATTCGGGGCAGCCGGCCCCTCCGACGTGGCTTGGAGCGGGGTAGAACGCGTGGCCGCCATACCGGTAGCATCTGTCGACAGGTTGAGTGCTTGAATCGATGTATCGGACGCGTGTGTCGGTACATTGGACGCGTTTGTCCATTTTGTCAATTCGGTAGATGTATTTTTCGACGCGTGTGTCGGTACATTGGACGCGTGTGTCCTTGAGCGAGTTTGAGTAACGAAAGCCATCGGAGTTGGCGAGATGTGATACATTCCTCGAACGAGAGGTATGGTGATGTCGTTCGTAGTGCCATTGCAGTCTTGAATGATGGCGCTCTCATCTTCAAAGGTGACTCTCTTTCCATCTTTGGTGAGTGCGGAGACCAAGATGAGAGTCTTGGCGAGCTTCGGAACGTAGAGAACATCTGTGAGGGGTACATCTCCATCTGGAAGCTTCAAAATAGCGTCCCCTTTCGCTTCGGCATCGAGAAAGGCGTTGTTTCCAAATCTGACGCGCGTTGAGTGCTCTTCATAGGATTCGAGAATGGAAATGTCATTCGTCATGTGCTGTGAGCAGCCCGAATCCAGGTATGCCAATGTAGTGGCGTTATGTGCTTCTGCAATGTTGGCATTAGCAACGGGTTTTAAGGCTTCGACTGCCTTGGCTTTGAGGGGACAATTGAATGGGGTATGTTCATTCGAATTGCATAACCAACAGGAGAAGTTCTGTCTCTTCTTCGAGTCTGTGGTCTTCTTCGCGTCGGTCTTCTTGTGACTTGAGCCGTCTTTCTTTGAAGGTTGGGCTTTGAGCGCGATGTTTTCGCTCTTCTTGGCGAAACGGTTGTTTTGGTTACTCTTGTTACTTCCGTTATCCAGACGCTTGGCAGCTGCCATGAGGCCATGGAGATCCTTGAAACTTTGAGTTCTGACGAGCTCTGCATGATGTTCATTCATTCCGCGAAGGTAGAACCACTTGTAGATTTCGAACGGCACCTTCAAGGGGATCTGACTTGTGATCTTCGTGAATGAGGTATTGTACTGCGAGATGGAATGACTTCCTTGTCGGAGTCTCTTAAGTTGAGTGAGCAAAGTTTCTTCATGATCGCTTGGTTGGTAACGCGAGAGGAAAGGAGGCTTGAAGGATTCCCAGTCTGTGATGGGCTCCACCATCCCTTGTTCGGCATCTTTCTGATGATTACGATACCATTGTTTTGCTTCGCCAGAGAGCTTCGTGAAGATGAATGAGAGTTGTTCTTCTTCAGATACAGGTTTTAGGCGAAAGACTAGAGTAAGTTGATCGATGAAGTCGGCAAGTTTTGAGAGATTTCCCGTCCCGTCGAATGTAGATACTGCATCGATCGCAGATTTGAAGTATGCGAATGATGTACGTTGTGCGTCTCGATCATCGCTCTTTCTGCTGCTCGTAGTTGTTGTGCTCTCCATTGGGGAAGACGGACGAAAGTGAGGGGCAACTGGGGCTTCAACTTCGCCGTGAGTAATGTGTTGATGTAGAAAAGGGTACTCAAGGCCCGCTTTTGGGCTTCTCATTGGTGAAACGGCCGTAGGATGACCACCGATATTAGGCTTTTCGTACTTCTCTGGTTGTTGATGGGAAGTTGATGTAGCAAGAGGGTTTGAACTAGTCAATAAAGTCCTCTCCAACCTGTCCATCCGATGGTCGAGCTTTTTGTCGATTTCCATCTTGAACCTCTGCAGAATTTCCATGACAATGTCAGTCGGTACTTCGGACGGTACTATCGCCAAGTCTGCATGAATTTCTCCATGATTCATCTCATCCACATCGGCATCTGCGTCGTGGGAATCATGGTAGATTGAGGCATCGATATTAACGTCTTCTTCAGCGTCAAGACCCCGTTGGGCTTCTCGTGTGGCTTGACGGGCTTGTTGGCGGGTCTGCACTCCTAGAATGGGAGATCTTGCAGTAGGCATCTTGACGGTGTGCTCGGTACTTTCTTGGCACTTGAATTTGACGGAAGACTTGTAGTTTACAGGTTTTACGAAGGGAGAATGATTCGAATTCGACCGGTCTCAGGGCTCATAACCTATTGGAGATATCGGCGTTTCCAGTACTTTATCGGAATTGCAGAGGATTGGCCGAATTAGATGTAACCTCCAGTATACTTCGTAAAGGGGGATTACAGAGCTCTTCTGAGATGCAGCTGACGATGTAGCGTTGTCAGATGCACGGAGATGTAATGTATGTGAATGTATTTTATGTCTTAAAGTCTTATCGGTAATGTCTCGCTTCGAGCGTTCTAATCTACTTTTTCTCCAATCACGTGATCACACGTGATCCAATTCAGCTCTTAGCGTTACCGGTATGGTGGTTACGCGTTCTAGTCGGAGAATCCAAGTAAGGATCTAATGTAAGGACCAAACGTTGAGTACGCAAGTCTCAACATTCCAATACACCCCCTGTCCGAGCAATCGATCCGCGATGATGGGATTTTACTCATTCGGGAGCTCCGTCATGGACACTTTCGTCATTGGCGTGATGGTGTTGTCGTAGTGCTTGATGCACATGTTTTCGCGATGGTATTTGAATGCCGGGGCTGGTAGAGGCTTCGTAAGTGAGTCGGCTACCATTTCAGCGGTGGGTAAGTACTCCAGGTGAATCTCCTTGTCGATGTGATCACGAATGAAGTGATGTCGAATGTCGATGTGCTTGGTACGGGCGTGATGCATGGGATTCATTGCCAACGAGATGCATGACTGATTGTCTTCGTAGATCGTTGTAGGTCGAGCATTCTCATCGAGATATTCGGGGATTTGGAGTTCTTGCAGAAGTGAGCGAAGCCAGATTGTCTCTTGAGTGGCGAATGAAAGTGCCATGTATTCAGCTTCGGTAGATGAGAGAGCAACGGTGGGTTGGCGTTTCGAAGCCCAAGTAACGGGGCCCGCATTTCCAATGTAGAAAAGGTAGCCAATGATTGACCGTCAATCAATGATATTGTTTCCCCAATCGGCATCGCTGTAGCCGTGAAGGGTGACGTGATTTCCGCCGATGCAGAGGCTGTAATCTGATGTTCCCTGTAGGTAGCAAAGAACGCGCTTTGCAGCTTGCAGATGTTGAGGTGAAGGGTTGCTTGCGAAGCGAGAAAGCATACTGACTGCAACAGCGATGTCAGGATGCATGCATATCATCAGGTACATGAGAGAACCGACGATTTCGCGGTATTCTCCTTCTTGCGGGTTAGGTGAAGTCTTTGTATTTTCGACTTCGTAGGGTTCGAGCTTGGTCTGGTCCATCGGAGTGTTGACGGGCTTGCAATCTTGCATACCAAAGCGCTCGAGGATGTCATTTACATATGACTCTTGATCGAGGTAGATGACGTGCCTTGAGTAGTCGCGTCGAACTCTCATTCCCAGGTAGTGGTTGACTTCGCCTAGGTCTGTCATGTTGAACTCGTTGTGCAGGGATGTCTTGATTGACAAGATTTCCGATTCGGTCTTTGCGAAGATGAGGAGATCGTCGACGTAGACGGAGATGTACTGCGATGAGTCACTTTCAGGTAGAGTTCTGATGTAAACGGCATTGTCATTTGCCAGGCGCTTGAATCCCAAAGAAGTCAGTTCTTTGTGAAGTAGGGAATACCATTCGCGCGGGGCTTGTTTCAGACCGTAAAGGGCCTTTCGGAGTCGAAGGATGGTCCCAGGCGGAAAGCCAGAGCCTTCAGGGGCATAGATTAGGATGGTCTCGGTAACAATCCCATTCAGGAATGCGGTTACTACATCCATTTGATGGCATTTCAAGCCTAGACTGGCGGCGAGAGCGAGAAGGACGCGTTGGGTAGCAATCTTGGCAACCGGAGCGTAGGTTTCGTTGTAGTCGATGCCGTAGCGTTGTTTGAAGCCTTTCACTACAAGCCGGGCCTTGTATCGTTGGGGTTGACCATTCAGGTCTCGCTTAATCTTGAATACCCATTTAGTGCGGATGGGCCGTTGATTGTGCGGTAAGGATTTGGGGTTAATGACTTCCCATGTTTCATTGGTATGAAGGGACTTCAATTCGGCATTTATGGCCTCGGTCCACTTCGGCGCGTCGTCTGATAAGAGCGCTTGTTTGTAAGTTTGGGGTTCTTCGGTACTTGCAGCCGAAAGAGCGCTCGCCGTCTTCTCGTTGATGTAGTCAGCGAAGACTGTCAAATGATTGACATTTTCGAGCGGTTCCCATGTATTATCTTCATCTTCGAATCCTAGCCATTTGCAGAGGAATTCGGGGCCTTCCGGGCCATCACGTGAGTCGAGAATCTCTTTGACTTCGTAGAGTTCTTCAGGCGGAATGTAGTCTTTCGCGAGTTCGAGTGCTGAGTTTTCGTCGAACGTTACATCGCGAGAAATGACTATTTCTTGACGGTTGTCATCCCAACAGCGGTAAGCGCCGTCAAATTCGTAACCGATGAGTTTGAGACGTGTGGCGCGCGGTGCCAACTTTGAGACTTGTTTTCTCTTGACGAGATGCACAAAGGCATCGGCCCAAATCACACAAAGGTGAGAAAGTGAGGGCTCTTCGCCGTTGAGTTGTTTGTACGGCGAAATGTTGTTATTGGACTTGTGGGGTAGGCGATTCCGTAAGTAGACTGATGTAGCCGCTAACTCGGTCCAGAGTTCTTTCGGGATGCCGTATGAGTGTTCCAAAGAACGAATGGTGTCGAACAGGGTGAGGTTGAACCTTTCAGCTACACTGTTAGACTGTCGGGAATCTGCAGCGGTGAGTTCGTGCAGAATGCCCTTTTTCGAAATGAATTCTTTCAGATCGTGATTGACAAACTCCCCCCCTCGATCGGAATGAAGTCGTCTGACCCTTTCGTTGGTCTGTTTTTCGATGAAATTGATGAATTCAATCAATTTTGCAGTAGATTCGCTCTTCGTCTTCAAGAAGAAGATCCATGTGAAGCGTGAATAGTCATCGATCACAACGAGGGCATATTTCTCATCGCCAACCGCGGGTATGTGCGGACCGTTTAGGTCGACATGTAGGCGATCGAGTGGCGTCTTGGACCGTGTCATTGTACCGTTGAATGGTGAGTGCTTGTGCTTACCAAACTCGCAACCTTTGCAGACTTCGTTGGTCATTGGGAGCTTGAGTTGCTTCATGATGTGAGTGCCAGGATGGCCCAATCGGTGATGCCAGAGGGTTCCTTCGTTGACTGGACAAGAGGGACCAGAACAAGCCCCAGAAGAAGCCGCCGAAGCAGCGGCGGCGGCGGCGGCGCCATCGGCGGATGGTGCCCCCGAGGGGGCACCATCCTCAGCATCATCCGATGCTTTTGGGGCGGCCGGCCCCCCACCACAGCACCCACAACTCTCACTCTCCAGTGGGGGGCTGGCCAGCCCCAAATTGGGGCGGCCAGCCCCCTCACTGGAGAGTATGGGGCCGGCTGGCCCCCCATTCGGGGCAGCCGGCCCCTCCGACGTGGCTTGGAGCGGGGTAGAACGCGTGGCCGCCATACCGGTAGCATCTGTCGACAGGTTGAGTGCTTGAATCGATGTATCGGACGCGTGTGTCGGTACATTGGACGCGTTTGTCCATTTTGTCAATTCGGTAGATGTATTTTTCGACGCGTGTGTCGGTACATTGGACGCGTGTGTCCTTGAGCGAGTTTGAGTAACGAAAGCCATCGGAGTTGGCAAGATGTGATACATTCCTCGAACGAGAGGTATGGTGATGTCGTTCGTAGTGCCATTGCAGTCTTGAATGATGGCGCTCTCATCTTCAAAGGTGACTCTCTTTCCATCTTTGGTGAGTGCGGAGACCAAGATGAGAGTCTTGGCGAGCTTCGGAACGTAGAGAACATCTGTGAGGGGTACATCTCCATCTGGAAGCTTCAAGATAGCGTCCCCTTTCGCTTCGGCATCGAGAAAGGCGTTGTTTCCAAATCTGACGCGCGTTGAGTGCTCTTCATAGGATTCGAGAATGGAAATGTCATTCGTCATGTGCTGTGAGCAGCCCGAATCCAGGTATGCCAATGTAGTGGCGTTATGTGCTTCTGCAATGTTGGCATTAGCAACGGGTTTTAAGGCTTCGACTGCCTGGGCTTTGAGGGGACAATTGAATGGGGTATGTTCATTCGAATTGCATAACCAACAGGGGAAGTTCTGTCTCTTCTTCGAGTCTGTGGTCTTCTTCGCGTCGGTCTTCTTGTGACTTGAGCCGTCTTTCTTTGAAGGTTGGGCTTTGAGCGCGATGTTTTCGCTCTTCTTGGCGAAACGGTTGTTTTGGTTACTCTTGTTACTTCCGTTATCCAGACGCTTGGCAGCTGCCATGAGGCCATGGAGATCCTTGAAACTTTGAGTTCTGACGAGCTCTGCATGATGTTCATTCATTCCGCGAAGGTAGAACCACTTGTAGATTTCAAACGGCACCTTCAAGGGGATCTGACTTGTGATCTTCGTGAATGAGGTATTGTACTGCGAGATGGAATGACTTCCTTGTCGGAGTCTCTTAAGTTGAGTGAGCAAAGTTTCTTCATGATCGCTTGGTTGGTAACGCGAGAGGAAAGGAGGCTTGAAGGATTCCCAGTCTGTGATGGGCTCCACCATCCCTTGTTCGGCATCTTTCTGATGATTACAATACCATTGTTTTGCTTCGCCAGAGAGCTTCG